>CM068311.1:5699801-6026286 GCA_034768735.1 Schistosoma mekongi | reverse complement strand
ACTCCTCTTTATTTCCTTTTTATTTTCTTTTATTCCCCTTTATTTCCCCTTTATTTCCCCTTTATTTCCCCTTTATTTCCACTTTTTTCCTCTTTATTTCCCCTTTATTTCCTCTTTATTTCCTTTTTATTTTCTCTTATTCCCCTTTATTTCCCCTTTATTTCCCCTTTATTTCCCCTTTATTTCCCCTTTATTTCCCCTTTATTTCCCCTTTATTTCCTCTTTATTTCCCCTTTATTTCCCCTTTATTTCCTCTTTATTTCCTCTTTATTTCCCCTTTATTTCCCCTTTATTTCCCCTTTATTTCCCCTTTATTTCCCCTTTATTTCCACTTTATTTCTTCTATTTTCCCTTTATTTCCACTTTATTTACTCTGTATTTTCCCTTTATTTTCTTTTATTCCCCTTTATTTCCGCTTTATTTCCCCTTTATTTCCCATTTTTTCCTTTTTATTTTCCCCTTTATTTCCACTTTTTTCCTCTTTATTTCCCCTTTATTTCCCCTTTATTTCCTTTTTATTTTCTTTTATTCCCCTTTATTTCCCCTTTATTTCCTTTTTATTTTCTTTTTAATTCCCATTTATCGCCCCTTTATTCTCCCTTTTTCCTCTTTATTTCCTTTTTTCCCCTTTATTTTTCCTTTATTTCCCCTTTATTTCCTTTTTATTTTCTTTTATTCCCCTTTATTTTCTTTTATTCCCCTTTATTTCCTCATTAATTCTCCTTTACTTCGTTTTTATTTCCCGTTTATTTTCCCCTTTATTTTCTTTTTCCTATTTTTTCCCCTTTATTTCCCTTTTTTTTCCTCTTTATTTCCTCTTTATTTCCCCTTTATTTCCTTTTTATTTTCTTTTATTCCCCTTTATTTTCCTCTTTATTTCCTCTTTATTTCCCCTTTATTTCCCCTTTATTTCCCCTTTATTTCCCCTTTATTTCCCCTTTATTTCCACTTTTTTCCTCTTTATTTTCCCCTTTATTTCTTCTCTATTTCCCCCTTTTCTTTTTATTTCCCGTTAACTTACCCATTTTCAACTTTATTTCCCCTTTATTTCCCGTTTATTTCCCCATTGTTTCCTCTTTACTACCCATTTTCACACTTTATTTCAATTTTTTCTTTTTATTTTCTTTTATTCCCCTTTATTTTTCCTTTATTTCCATTGTATTTCCCTTTATTTCCCCTTTATTTCCTCTTTATTTCCCCTTTATTTCCCCTTTATTTCCCCTTTATTTCCCCTTTATTTTCTTTTTTTCCCCTTTATTTCCTCTTTATTTCCCCTTTATTTCCCCTTTATTTCCCTTTTTTGCCCTTTATTTCCCGTTTATTTTCCCCTTTATTTCCCCTTTATTTCCCCTTTATTTCCTCTTTATTTCCTTTTTTTTTTTCCACTTTTTTCCTCTTTATTTCCCCTTTATTTCCCCTTTATTTCCCCTTTATTTCCCCTTTATTTCCCCTTTATTTCCCGTTATTTCTCTTTTTCATCTTTATTTCCACTTTTTTCCTCTTTATTTCCCCTTTATTTCCCATTTATTTCCCCTTTATTTCCACTTTTTTCCTCTTTATTTCCCCTTTATTTCCCCTTTATTTCCACTTTTTTCCTCTTTATTTCCACTTTATTTCCCCTTTATTTCCCCTTTATTTCCCCTTTATTTCCCCTTTATTTCCCCTTTATTTCCCCTTTATTTCCCCTTTATTTCCCCTTTATTTCCCCTTTATTTCCCCTTTATTTCCTTTTTTTTTTTTTATTTTTCTTTTTTTTTTTTTTTTTCCACTTTATTTCCCCTTTATTTCCCCTTTATTTCCCCTTTATTTCCCCTTTATTTCCCCTTTATTTCCCCTTTATTTCCTTTTTTTTTTAACCTTTTTCTACTTTATTTCCCATTTATTTCCTCTTTTTCCTCTTTATTTCCGCTTTATTTCCTCTTTATTTCCTCTTTATTTCCTCTTTATTTCCTCTTTATTTCCTCTTTATTTTCCTCTTTATTTCCCCTTTATTTCCCCTTTATTTCCTTTTTTTTTTTTTCTACTTTATTTCCCATTTATTTCCCCTTTTTCCGTTTTATTTCCCCTTTATTTCCTCTTTATTTCCCCTTTATTTCCCCTTTATTTCCCCTTTATTTCCCTTTTTTTCCACTTTATTTCCCCTTTATTTCCCCTTTATTTCCCCTTTATTTCCCCTTTATTTCCTCTTTATTTCCTCTTTATTTCCCTTTTTTTTTTTTCCCCTTTATTTCCCCTTTATTTCCCTTTTTTCCTTTTTTTTTAACCTTTTTCCACTTTATTTCCCCTTTATTTCCCCTTTATTTCCCCTTTATTTCCCCTTTATTTCCCCTTTATTTCCACTTCATGCCCATTTGCTATCCATTTTTTCCCTTTTTTGCCCTTTATTTTTCTTTTTTTCCACTTTGTTTGCTCTTTATATACTCTTTATTTCCACTTTATTTCCCCTTTATTTCCCCTTTATTTCCCCTTTATTTCCCCTTTATTTCCCCTTTATTTCCCCTTTATTTCCCCTTTATTTCCCCTTTATTTCCCCTTTATTTCCCCTTTATTTCCCCTTTATTTCCCCTTTATTTCCCCTTTATTTCCCCTTTATTTCCCCTTTATTTCCCCTTTATTTCCCCTTTATTTCCCCTTTATTTCCCCTTTATTTCCCCTTTATTTCCCCTTTATTTCCCCTTTATTTCCCCTTTATTTCCCCTTTATTTCCCCTTTATTTCCCCTTTATTTCCCCTTTATTTCCCCTTTATTTCCCCTTTATTTCCCCTTTATTTCCCCTTTATTTCCCCTTTATTTCCCCTTTATTTCCCCTTTATTTCCCCTTTATTTCCCCTTTATTTCCCCTTTATTTCCCCTTTATTTCCCCTTTATTTCCCCTTTATTTCCCCTTTATTTCCCCTTTATTTCCCCTTTATTTCCCCTTTATTTCCCCTTTATTTCCCCTTTATTTCCCCTTTATTTCCCCTTTATTTCCCCTTTATTTCCCCTTTATTTCCCCTTTATTTCCCCTTTATTTCCCCTTTATTTCCCCTTTATTTCCCCTTTATTTCCCCTTTATTTCCCCTTTATTTCCCCTTTATTTCCCCTTTATTTCCCCTTTATTTCCCCTTTATTTCCCCTTTATTTCCCCTTTATTTCCCCTTTATTTCCCCTTTATTTCCCCTTTATTTCCCCTTTATTTCCCCTTTATTTCCCCTTTATTTCCCCTTTATTTCCCCTTTATTTCCCCTTTATTTCCCCTTTATTTCCCCTTTATTTCCCCTTTATTTCCCCTTTATTTCCCCTTTATTTCCCCTTTATTTCCCCTTTATTTCCCCTTTATTTCCCCTTTATTTCCCCTTTATTTCCCCTTTATTTCCCCTTTATTTCCCCTTTATTTCCCCTTTATTTCCCCTTTATTTCCCCTTTATTTCCCCTTTATTTCCCCTTTATTTCCCCTTTATTTCCCCTTTATTTCCCCTTTATTTCCCCTTTATTTCCCCTTTATTTCCCCTTTATTTCCCCTTTATTTCCATTTTTTTTTTTTTCCATTTTTTTTTTTTTTTTTTTGTTTATTGACCCTATATCCCAATTAACTAACCCTTTTGGCACCTTCTTCAAAATAAAGAGGTGATGGCGAGATGTTGTGGGTGTAAGTTGATTGTCGGTGATGAGTTGTTTAGCAGAGAACGGAGTAAAATGTTGTTCACCACCTTCTTCCCCATGTAAATGAGATGGCGAAATGATATGAGTGAAAGTTGATTGCCGGTGATGAGTTGTGTAGTAAGATGCAGGGTAGAATTTTGTCCACTACCTTCTTCCACATATAAAGGTGATGGCGAGATGTTGTGAATGTAAGTTGATTGGCGGTGACAAGTTATGTAGGAGGAAACACAGTAAAATATTGAGCAACAACCTCTCAACCATGTAAAGGTGATGGAGAGATATAGTGGGTGTAAGTTGATTGTCGGTGATGAGTTGTGTAGGAGGAAACAGGGTAGAATGTTGTGCACCACGTTCTTCCCCATGTAAAGGTGATGGCGAGATGTTGTGGGTGTAAGTTGATTGTCGGTGATGAGTTGTGTAGGAGGAAACAGGGTAGAATGTTGTGCACCACATTCTTCCCCATGTAAAGGTGATGGCGAGATGTTGTAGGAGTAAGTTGATTGTCGGTGATGAGATGTGTATCAGAAAACAGGGTAGAATGATGTGCACCACCTTCTCCCCATGAAAACGTGATGGCGAAATGTTGTGAATGTATGTTTATCACCGGTGATGAGATGTGTATGAAGAATCAAGGTATAATGTTGTGCACAACCTTCTTCACCATGTAAAGGTGATAGCGAGATGTTGTGGGTGTAAATTGATTGGCGGTGATGAGTGTGCAGTAGGAAGAAGGATAGAATTTTGTCCATTACTTTCCTCCACATATAATGGTGATGGCGAAATGATGTAGGTGTAAGTTGATTGGCGGTGATGAGTTGTGTAGTAGGATGCAGGGTAGAATTTTGTCTACTACCTTCGTCCACATATAAATGTGATGGCGAAATGATGTGGCTGTAAGTTGATTGGCTTTGAGTAGTTGTGTAGGAGGAAACAGGGTAGAATGATGTGCACAACCTTCATCACAGTGTTTAGGTGAAGGCGAGATGTTGTGGGTGTAAGTTAATTGGCGGTGATGAGTTGAGAAGAAAGAAACAGGGTAGAATGTTGTGCACCAACTTCATCCCGATGTATATTTAATGGCGACATATTGTTTGTGTCATTTGATTGTCGGTGATGAGTTGTGTAGGAGGAAACAGGGTAGAATGCTGTGACCCAACATCTTCCTCATGTAAAGGTGATGGCGAGATGCTGTGGGTGTAAGTTGATTGGCGGTGATGAGTTGTGTAGGAGGAAACAGGGTAGAATGTTGTGCACCACATTCTTCCACATGTTAAGTTGATGGCGAGATGTTGTGGGTGTAAGTTGATTGGCGGTGATGAGTTGTGTAGGAGGAAACAGGGTAGAATGTTGTGCACCACCATCATCCCGATGTATAGGTGATGGCAACATTTTGTTGGTGTCATTTGATTGTCGGTGATGAGTTGTGTAGGAGGAAACAGGGTAGAAATTTTTCCACTACCTTCGTCCACATATAAAGGAGATGGCGAAATGAAACTGGTGTAAGTTGATTGGCGGTGATTAGTTGTGTAGTAGAAAACAGGGTTGAATGTTGTGCACCACATTCTTCCACATGTTAAGTTGATGGCGAGATGTTGTTGTTGTAAGTTGATGGCGAGATGTTGTTTTTGTATGTTGATTGTCGGTGATTAGTTTTGTAGGAGGAAACTAGGTAGAATGTTGTGCACCACATTCTTCCCCATTTAAAAATGATGGCGATTTGATGTGGGTGTAAGTTGATTGGAGGTTATGAGATGTGTAGTAGGAAACAGGGTAGAATGTTGTGCACCACATTCTTCCACATGTTAAGTTGATGACGAGTTGTTGTGGGTGCAAGATGATTTTCAGTAATGAGTTGTGTAAGACGAAACAATGTCGAAAATTGTGTACTAACTTCTTCACCATGTAAAGGTGATGGCGAGATGTTGTGGGTGTAAGTTGATTGGCGGTGATGAGTGTGTAGGAGGAAACAGGGTAGAATGTCTTGCGCCACCTTTTTCCTCATGTAAAGGTGATGGCGAGATGTTGTGGGTGTAAGTTGATGGCGAGATGTTGTGGGTGTAAGTTTTATGGCGGTGATAGTTGTGTAAGTCGAAACAAGTTAGAAAATTGTGTACTACCTTCCTCCTCATGTAAAGGTGATGGCGAGATGTTGTGGGTGTAAATTGATTGTCGGTGATGAGTTGTGTAGGAGGAAACAGGGTAGAATGTTGTGCACCATTTTCATCACGATGTATATGTGATGGCGTGATGTTTTAGGTGTTATTTTATCAGCGGTGATGAGTTGTGTATGAGGAACAACAGGTTGTTGTGTGGTTTGTTTATTACCTTAGTGTGTAGAGGAAACAGGGTAAAATGTGTCAGACCTTGCTCATATAAGTGATGGGAAAATGTTTGGGTGTAAGTGGAAATTGGCGGTTTTATGTGTTGGTTGTCAAAATTAGTAGAATATGTGAACTACATTGGAAGACATGTAAAGGTGATGGCGCGAAGTTGTTGCCGGTGTAAGTTGATTGGCGGTGATGAGTTGTGTATGAGGAAACGTGGTAGAAAATCGTTCCACTAACTTCGTCCACATATAAAGGTGATGGCGATATGTTGTGGGTGTAAGCTGATTGGCGGTTATGAGTTGGTGTGTACGAATATTAGTAGAATTTTTTGAACTACATTCGAACACATGTTAAAGGTGATGGCGAGATGTTGTGGGTGTAATTTGATTGGCGTTGTTGAGTTGTGTATGCAGAAACAGGGTAGAATGTTGTTCACCACCTTCTTCCGAATGTAAGTTTATGGGGAGATGTTGTAGGTGTAAGTTGATTGTCTGTGATGAGTTGTGTAGGAAAAAACATGGTGGAAATTTGTGCACCACCTTCTTCCCAATGTAAAGGTGATGGCGATATGTTGTGTGTGTAAGATTATTGTCGGTGATGTGTTGTGTATGAAGAAACAGTGTAAAATTTTTGCACAACCTTCTTCAACATGTAGAGGTGATGGCGAGATGTTGTGGGTGTAAGTTGTTTGTCTGTGATGAGTTGTGTAGGAGGAACCATGGTAGAAATTTGAGCACCACCTTCATCCCCATGTAAAGGTGATGGCGAGATGTTGTGGGTGTAAGTTGATTGGCGGTGATGATTTGTGTTGTAAGAAAGTTAGTAGAATATTGTGTACTAACTTCTTCACCATGTAAAGGTGATGGCGAGATGTTGTGGGTGTAAGTTGATTGGCGGTGATGAGATGTGTAGGAGGAAACAGGGTAGAATGTCTTGCGCCACCTTTTTCCTCATGTAAAGGTGATGGCGAGATGTTGTGGGTGTAAGTTTTATGGCGGTGATAGTTGTGTAAGTCGAAACAAGTTAGAAAATTGTGTACTACCTTCCTCCTCATGTAAAGGTGATTGCGAATTTTTTGTTGGTGTAATTTGATTGTCGGTGATGAGTTGTGTAGGAGGAAACAGGGTAGAATGTTGTGCACCATTTTCATCACGATGTATATGTGATGGCGTGATGTTTTAGGTGTTATTTTATCAGCGGTGATGAGTTGTGTATGACGTAACAAGGTTGAAAATTGTGTAACACCTTCTTGCCCATGTTGTGTAGATTGCCAGATGTTGTATGTGTAAGTTGATTATCAGTTATGAGTTGTGTTGAAAGAATCAGGAAAAAAATTTGGGCACCACCTGTTTCAACATGTAAAGGTGATGGCGAGATGCTATGGGTGTAAGTTGATTGGCGGTGATGAGTTGTGTAGGAGGAAACAGGGTAGAATGCTGTGACCCAACATCTTCCTCATGTAAAGTTGATGGCAAGATGTTGTGCGTGTAAGTTGATTGGCGGTGATGAGTTGTGTAGGAGGAAACAGGGTAGAATGCTGTGACCCAACATCTTCCTCATGTAAAGTTGATGGCAAGATGTTGTGCGTGTAAGTTGATTGTCGGTGATGAGTTTTGTAGGAGGAAACAGGGTAGAATGTTGTGCACAACCTTCATCTTGATGTATGGGTGATGGCGACATGTTGTGGGTGTAAATTGATTGTCGGTGATGAGTTGTGTAGGAGGAAACAGGGTAGAATATTTTCCACTTCTTACGTCCACACATAAAGGTGATCGCGAAATGTTGTGTGTGTAAGTTGATTGGCGGTGATGGGTTGTGTAAGATGAAACAGTGTAAAAATTTTTAACCACTTTTTTCAACCTGTAAAGGTAATAGCGAGATGTTGTGGGTGTGAGTTGATTATCGGTGATGAGTGGTATGACGAAACATTAAAAAAATTTGTGCAGAAGATTTATCCCCATGTAAAGGTAATGGCGACATGTGGAGGGTGTAAGTTGATTGGCGGTGATGAGTTGTGTAGGAGGAAACAGGGTAGAATGTTGTGCGCCACCTACTTTTCCATGTAATAGTAATGGCAAAATGTTGTGGGTGTAAGTTGATTGGCGTTGATGAGTTGCGTATGAGGAAACAGTGTAAAAATTTGAGCTGAATCTTTATCCCAATCTAAAGGTAATGGCGACATGTGGAGTGTGTAAATTGATTGGCGGTGAAGAGTTTTTTATTAAAAATCTGTGTAAAAATTCGTGCACCACCTTCTTGTTCATGTAAAGGTGATGGCGACATGTTGCGGGTGCAAGTTCATTATCGGTAATGAGATGTGTATGAGGAAACAGTGTAAAAATTTGTGCACAACGGTTTTATACATATAAAGGTGACGGCGGGATGCTGTAGCTGTAGGATAATTGTCGGTGATGAGTTGTGTAGGAGGAAACAGGGTAGAATGTTGTGCACCACATTCTTCCCCATGTAAAAGTGATGGCGAGATGTTGTGGGTGTAAGTTTATTGGCGCTGATAAGTTGTGTATGAGGAAACAGGGTAAAATGTTGTCCAGTACCTTCGTCTTCATATAATGGTGATGGGAAAATGTTGTGGGTGTAAGTGGAATGGCGGTTATGTGTTGTGTTGTACAAAAATTAGTAGAATATTGTGAACTACATTGGAAGACATGTAAAGGTGATGGCGAGAAGTTGTGCGTGTAAGTTGATTGGCGGTGATGAGTTGTGTATGAGGAAACGTGGTAGAAAATCGTCCACTAACTTCGTCCACATATAAAGGTGATGGCGATATGTTGTGGGTGTAAGCTGATTGGCGGTTATGAGTTGTGTTGTACGAATATTAGTAGAATTTTTTGAACTACATTCGAACACATGTAAAGGTGATGGCGAGATGTTGTGGGTGTAATTTGATTGGCGTTGTTGAGTTGTGTATGCAGAAACAGGGTAGAATGTTGTTCACCACCTTCTTCCGAATGTAAAGTTTATGGGGAGATGTTGTAGGTGTAAGTTGATTGTCTGTGATGAGTTGTGTAGGAAAAAACATGGTGGAAATTTGTGCACCACCTTCTTCCCAATGTAAAGGTGATGGCGATATGTTGTGTGTGTAAGATTATTGTCGGTGATGTGTTGTGTATGAAGAAACAGTGTAAAATTTTTGCACAACCTTCTTCAACATGTAGAGGTGATGGCGAGATGTTGTGGGTGTAAGTTGTTTGTCTGTGATGAGTTGTGTAGGAGGAACCATGGTAGAAATTTGAGCACCACCTTCATCCCCATGTAAAGGTGATGGCGAGATGTTGTGAGGTGGGGTGTAAGTTGATGGCGAGATGTTGTGGGTGTAAATTGATTGGCGGTGATGAGTTGTGTAGGAAAAAACATGGTGGAAATTTGTGCACCAACTTCTTCCCCATGTAAAGGTGATGGCGAGATGTTGTGGGTGTAAGTTGATTGGCGGTGATGAGTTGTGTAGGAAAAAACATGGTGGAAATTTGTGCACCAACTTCTTCCCCATGTAAAGGTGATGGCGAGATGTTGTGGGTGTAAGTTGATGGCGAGATGTGTGGGTGTAAGTTGATGGCGAGATGTTGGGGTGTAAGTTGAATAGCTTTAATGAGTTGTGTATGAGGAAACAGGGTAGAAATTTGTGCACCAACTTCTTCCCCATGTAAAGGTGATGGCGATATGTTGTGGGTGTAAGTTGATTGTCTGTGATGAGTTGTGTAGGAAAAAACATGGTGGAAATTTGTGCACCACCTTCTTCCCAATGTAAAGGTGATGGCGATATGTTGTGGGTGTAAGTTGATGGCGAGATGTGTGGGTGTAAGTTGATTGGCGGTGATGAGTTGTGTATGAAGAAACAGTGTAAAATTTGTGCACCAACTTCTTCCCCATGTAAAGGTGATGGCGATATGTTGTGGGTGTAAGTTGATGGCGAGATGTTGTGGGTGTAAGTTGATTGTCGGTGATGAGTTGTGTAGGAGGAAACAGGGTAGAAATTTGAGCACCACCTTCATCCCCATGTAAAGGTGATGGCGAGATGTTGTGGGTGTAAGTTGATTGGCGGTGATGATTTGTGTTGTAAGAAAGTTAGTAGAATATTGTGAACTACATTCAAACACATGTGAAGGTGATGGCGAGATGTTGTGGGTGTAAGTTGATTGGCGGTGATGGGTTGTGTTAGATGAAACAGTGTAAAAATTTTTTAACCACTTTTTTCAACATGTAAAGGTGATGGCGAGATGTTGTGGGTGTGAGTTGATTATCGGTGATGAGTGGTGTGACGAAACAGTAAAAAAATTTGTGCAGAATCTTTATCCCCATGTAAAGGTAATGGCGACATGTGGAGGGTGTAAGTTGATTGGCGGTGATGAGTTGTGTAGGAGGAAACAGGGTAGAATATTGTACACCACCTTCTCCCCCATGTAAAGGTGATGGCGAGATGTGTGGGTGTAAGTTGATGGCGAGATGTTGTGGGTGTAAGTTGATTGGCGGTGACGAGTTGTGTCTGAGGAAACATGGTAGAAAGCTGTGCACCACATTCTTCCCCATGTAAAGGTGATGGCGAGATGTTGTGGGTGTAAGTTGATTGTCGGTGATGAGTTGTGTAGGAGGAAACAGGGTAGAAATTTGTGCACCAACTTCTTCCCCATGTAAAGGTGATGGCGAGATGTGTGGGTGTAAGTTGATTGTCGGTGATGAGTTGTGTATGAGGAAACAGGGTAGAAATTTGTGCACCACCTTCTCCCCCATGTAAAGGTGATGGCGACATGTTGTGGGTGTAAGTTGATTGGCGGTGATGAGTTGTGTAGGAGGAAACAGGGTAGAAATTTGTGCACCACCTTCTCCCCCATGTAAAGGTGATGGCGAGATGTGTGGGTGTAAGTTGATTGGCGGTGATGAGTTGTGTAGGAGGAAACAGGGTAGAAATTTGTGCACCAACTTCTTCCCCATGTAAAAGTGATGGCGAGATGTTGTGGGTGTAAGTTGATTGGCGGTGACGAGTTGTGTCTGAGGAAACATGGTAGAATATCTTCCACTAACTTCGTCCACATATAAAGGTGATGGCGAGATGTTGTGGGTGTAAGCTGATTGGCGTTGTTGAGTTGTGTATGAGGAAACAGGGTAGAAATTTGTGCACCAACTTCTTCCCCATGTAAAGTTGATGGCGAGATGTTGTAGGTTTATGTTGATTGTCTTTGCTGAGTTGTCTAGGTAAAAAACAAGTGTAGAAAGTTGTGCACTACATTCGTAAAAATGTGAAGGTGATGGCGAGATGTTGTGGGTGTAAGTTGATTGTCGGTGATGAGTTGTGTAGGAGGAAACAGGGTAGAAATTTGTGCACCACCTTCATCGCGATCTATAGGTGATGGCGAGATGTGTGGGTGTAAGTTGATTGGCGGTGATGAGTTGTGCATTCGGAAACATGGTAGAAAGCTGTGCACCACATACTTCCCCATGTAAAGGTGATGGCGATATGTTGTGTGTGTGAGTTGATTGGCGGTGATGAGTTGTGTATGAAGAAACAGTGTAAAATTTGTGCAATACCTTCTTCGACATGTAAAGTTGATGGCGAGATGTTGTGGGTGTAAGTTGATGGCGAGATGTGTGGGTGTAAGTTGATTGTCGGTGATGAGTTGTGTAGGAGGAAACAGGGTAAAATGTTGTCCAATAACTTCGTCCACATATAAAGGTGATATCAAGATGTTGTGGGTGTAAGTTGAATAGCTTTAATGAGTTGTGTATGTGAAAACAGGGTAGAAATTTGTGCACCAACTTCTTCCCCATGTAAAGGTGATGGCGAGATGTTGTGGGGTAAGTGATTGGCGGTGATGGGTTCTGTGTTAGATGAAACAGTGTAAAAATTTTTTAACACTTTTTTCAACATGTAAAGGTGATGGCGAGATGTTGTGGGTGTGAGTTGATTATCGGTTGATGAGTGGTTGTGACGAAACAGTAAAAAAATTTTGTGCAGAATCTTTATCCCCCATGTAAAGGTAATGGCGACATGTGGAGGGTGTAAGTTGATTGGCGGTGATGAGTTGTGTAGGAGGAAACAGGGTAGAATATTGTACACCACCTTCTCCCCCATGTAAAGGTGATGGCGAGATGTTGTGGGTGTAAATTGATTGGCGGTGATTAGCTGTGTAGTAGTAAACAGGGTAAAATTTATGCAGAACATTCGTCCCCATGTAAAGTTGTTGTCAAGATGTTTTGCGTGTAAGTTGAATAGCGGTGACGAGTTTTGTATGAGGAATCATGGTAGAATATCGTCCACTGACTTCGTCAGCATAGAAAAGTGACGGCGTGATGTTGTGGGTGTAAGCTGATTGGCGTTGTTGAGTTGTGTATGCGGAAACAGGGTAGAAATTTGTGCACCAACTTCTTCCCCATGTAAAGGATATTTGGAGATGCTGTGGTTTTATGTTGATTGTCTTTGCTGAGTTGTCTAGGTAAAAACAAGTGTAGAAAGTTGTGCACTACATTCGTAAAAATGTGAAGGTGATGGCGAGATGTTGTAGGTTTATGTTGATTGTCGACGATAAGTTGTGTATAAGGGAATAGTGTAAAAAGTTGTGCACCACCTTCATCGCGATCTATAGGTGATGGCGAAATGATATAGGTGTTTGTTGATTGGCGGTGATGAGTTGTGCATTCGGAAACATGGTAGAAAGCTGTGCACCACATACTTCCCCATGTAAAGGTGATGGCGATATGTTGTGTGTGTGAGTTGATTGGCGGTGATGAGTTGTGTATGAAGAAACAGTGTAAAATTTGTGCAATACCTTCTTCGACATGTAAAGTTGATGGCGAGATGTTGTGGGTGTAAGTTGATTGTCGGTGATGAGTTGTGTATGAGGAAACAGGGTAAAATGTTGTCCAATAACTTCGTCCACATATAAAGGTGATATCAAGATGTTGTGGGTGTAAGTTGAATAGCTTTAATGAGTTGTGTATGTGAAAACAGGGTAGAATGTTTTGCACCACCTTCTACCCCATGTAAAGGTGATGGCGAGATGTTGTTGGTGTTATTTAATTGGCGGTGACGAGTTGTGTCTGAGGAAACATGGTAGAATATCTTCCACTAACTTCGTCCACATATAAAGGTGATGGCGACATGTTGTGGGTGTAGGATGATTAGCGGTGATGAGTTGTGCATTCGGAAACATGGTAGAAAGCTGTGCACCACATACTTCCCCATGTAAAGGTGATGGCGATATGTTGTGTGTGTGAGTTGATTGGCGGTGATGAGTTGTGTATGAAGAAACAGTGTAAAATTTGTGCAATACCTTCTTCGACATGTAAAGTTGATGGCGAGATGTTGTGGGTGTAAGTTGATTGTCGGTGATGAGTTGTGTATGAGGAAACAGGGTAAAATGTTGTCCAATAACTTCGTCCACATATAAAGGTGATATCAAGATGTTGTGGGTGTAAGTTGAATAGCTTTAATGAGTTGTGTATGTGAAAACAGGGTAGAATGTTTTGCACCACCTTCTCCCCCATGTAAAGGTGATGGCGAGATATTGTTGGTGTTATTTAATTGGCGGTGACGAGTTGTGTCTGAGGAAACATGGTAGAATATCTTCCACTAACTTCGTCCACATATAAAGGTGATGGCGACATGTTGTGGGTGTAGGATGATTAGCGGTGATGAGTTGTGCATTCGGAAACATGGTAGAAAGCTGTGCACCACCTTCTTCCCCATGTAAATGTGATGGCGATATGTTGTGTGTGTGATTTGATTGGTGTTGATGAGTTGTGTATGAAGAAACATTGTAAAATTCGTGAACCACCTTCTTGTTCATGTAAAGGTGATGGCGGGATGCTGTAGCTGTAATTTTATTGTCGGTGATGAGTTGTGTAGGAGGAAACAGGGTAGAATGCTGTGCACCACATTCTTCCCCATGTAAAAGTGATGGCGAGATGTTGTGGGTGTAATTTGATTGGCGGTGACGAGTTGTGTCTGAGGAAACATGGTAGAATGTCTTCCACTAACTTCGTCCGCATATAAAGGTGATGGCGAGATGTTGTGGGCGTAAGTTGATTGGCGGTGATGAGTTGTGTATTATGAAACATGGTAGATTTTCGTGCTTCGCTTTTTTCCTGTTTTTATGATTTCTTCTTTTCTATTTGCTCTTCCTCTGTTTTTGTTTTCATTTATGCTCTTATTTTTTATTTTTTCTTCACTTCTCTGGTTTTTTTTTGTGATTAATTTTTTGCCTGCCCTGTATTTTTTTTACCTCTAATCTCATTATGTTTGATATTTTTATACCTCTTTCTAATTTATTTATTTTGTGGTAATTTTTATTTTTCCTTTGTCTTCTCTTTATTTTTTTTTAAAACTATAGTTACCATCACTGTAACTGAGGAAATATTACTTTCCTTTCAAAGCTATCGCGACAATATATTGCTGGGATTTGCCATTCAGTCCCTTTATATTTGTTGGGCGGTGTATTGATTATTTGGCTGGATATACCCTTAATTATATCTCGTAAACTTTTGCAGTGATTTGCATGATTCTTGTTGTGTTTCAATCACCAGACGTGTTTAAAGCGAGTAAAGTGTATCACTTTATTCCTGGTTTCTTTTCCTCTCCTCGTCGTTTTGCTGGATTTTCTTTTGAATATTGTTTATTTTTGTTGACGGTTTCTTCCCACACCTATGTCGAACCTTAATAATTTTCCTGCAGCTTTAACGATACTTATTTTGTGAGATGATCAATATGTACTATGGGTTAATATTATTCGGTAACATATATGTTTCTATATCCCTCTAATTATAATGAATATAACATGCTTCATTTATTTTTATAATGAAACATGTATATGGAGATGAAAATTAGGAATAATGCCAATAAACGTCACGGACCAGAGACCACAAATGATGTCTAAATTGGTGATTACAATCAATGTATGCAATATTTTATGATATTCTCTGTTTTCACCATATAAACAATTGCCTACCCAATTGGCCATTGCACAATAACACTTTAGTATAGGCCAGTGTAGAACGCAAATTTATATACTCAATGTATGAAGGGGAAAGCTATTTAACAAACGGTAATATCAACAAGGTGTTTAGAGCGGTGTGCGATGCCTTCCAGAACGTATGGCTCGTGTTGCCAAAGAATGCTTCTGTAGCGCTTTCGAAAACTGTGGTGTTAGATGTTTGTATGTCGTAACGGTGTGCAGTTCGTGTATTACGCGTGGCTACAAGATAATCATTGTTAAGTGTCGGTTTTAAGTAATCAATGCTAACAGTATATGTTTCTATATCTCTGTCGATCATGATAACTTTACAATTGTGGTGTATGACTCTCTCTGCATTTGAATAAGTCTAATAAATCATCATAGATATCTACCTGTTGATACATTTACAGGCTGAACATGGAATAGAATCAAGTAGACGACGCGGCATAGTTATGGCTCAAGATGGTAAAGACCTGATTATTCGTGTTCCTGCTGGAGTAACTGTATTGTTTGGAGGTCAAGGAACATCATCTTCCGATGGCTCAGAACAACGTATAATTGGAAATTTAGATAAAGCTGGTCAGAAGTTACTCGTAGCACAAGGTGGTATGGGAGGTTTCCATCAAAATGGCTATATTGGCACACCAGGTCAGGCACATAGTATCATCTTAGACTTGAAGGTGACCATTTATTTATTTATATGGATAATCTAATTGTTGAACATTTGTGAGAAGTAATCTTTTTTATATTTTACTACATATAACGTAAAATGTAGTTCATCCACTCATTGAGTATTACTGTTCGGTAATGAAAATATATATTCATCATGTTTAGGACTACAGATTATTTTCAACAATAATTTGTATCTGGTCGTTTTTTCTTTAGTAGAACCATGTTTTAGTATATCAAATTCAATGTGGTTAATAGGCGTTCTATTTGCTAGTGAAGTAGGCGACCTTCAGACCAGAGGTGGACGATATATAAGAATAGAAATTAGCACAACCAACATGAGACTAAGTCTAATAAGATCAACTAACTTATGGGCACTTTATGGTCTGTTCTGTAAAATGCTGCGCTGTAAGATGAAAATAGATCGTGTTGGGAACAAAATAAATTTGAACTATTCGAATCGGTACTCCGACAACAATCATATCATTCATTTTTAACATCAATCCACCCAATTACAGATGATATTGTGATAGATACTACTTATAAGGTCATTAATAAGTAGTAGGTAGCAGAGCGTCAAAGGGAATTAGGAAGAATCAGTAAACAGCATACAAGGCGAGTTGCGAGGTGGCAAGAAGTAAGGCATGATTAAAATACAGAGGGGAATCGAGAACAACCAAGAGAAGAAAGCTAATAAACGATACAGTCCAGAGAACACGGAGGATGTGCAAATTGATGTTTCGAAGTAAAGTACGTTATATTGTATGAAATTGTTTTCACTAAATAAATCACTGCATACCCAGTTGGTCTTTTCACAACGGCTTGTGGTCCGTAAGGGTAATGCTTTCCAACATATGGCGGAAGTATTTATTAGCGAAATGTACAGCTAGCAAGTCGCAGCTGGATGTACTATAGAGTGCTTGTGTCGTTAAATTTCCTGGAGAAAACGATAGAGATTCCCACAGATCGTTGAGGAACTATTGGAGGATTAGTCCAATCGCTGTATTCGATGCGTAGGTCATTAAAGCTAGAGGGGCACTGGTGTCACGGAAGGAAAGTAAAGTTGCTGAAATTAAGATTTTCCTTAACTGCTCAGAGGCTTTAAGGATCGCGTTCCAGTCAATGGTTGGGATATTTCTTCACAATATGGTATGAAACATCGAAAGCAATTTACCAAGCCAAAACAATGGTGAGGCTACTTAAGGGATTCTGGTACAGAGTAATTGTTGATAGCTTCTACGTTCGCCAGAATGGGTGAAATCGCTTGAGAGTTCACCGTATCCAAGGAACTGAAGTGAGCTTTTGCCGAACTCACATTTTTCAGAATTAACGACTACTTCATATGCGCTTAATCTTTTGAAAAGCTGTAGCAGGTACTGTAAGTGTTCGTATGTGGAACTAGCAGTGGAACTATCTACTAGTGAATCATTAATTTATGCATAATATACAGAGGCATGCATAAATGTAATTGAGCTCTGATCAGAATTCTAGGAGTTTTAGTTGTTACAGGTAGATGTTCGTCAATGATATTGGATGACAGTTGTATTGTAATATAAATAAAGCGGAGTTATACATAACAGATACTAGGATTCTGAATCCGCACTCAAACTAAAACACGTTAGTATCGAGACCTAGATCACTTGTTACGGGCCAGACATCTGAGGTAAGGGGCAGTATAACTCGAAAATGAAACAACATTGTTTTCCATAGTTCTCTTCAGGGTCAGTATATAGAGACGGAATTGACACGTTGTCTATAAATCATAAAGAAAATACACAAATTCATATTTAGTACACAATCGATCTCGTAAACATACACATAATAAATATAGTACAGTTGAAACTCTAACTAAATAAGAAGTGAATGAATAGTGGCATTAATAGGAAGTCGGTTGAATATCATTTGACATTCTTTTCTCTTTCATATATTGAAGTTTTTTATGTACGGTTGTACTGGTCTTCACTTTTCTTAATTCAATTTTATCAAGCCAATCACGTAAGGATTCTTTTAATTCTACAAAAGAATAACGAAAAAAATTGACAATTTACTTGTTTTATTTGTAATACAAATATAAGCATAGAAATGTGTATTCAAAGTTTGGATTATTACCTCTAAGCATTAAGTCAAGTAATACTGCAAGACTGAGGAGTTGGATATAAATAAGAATCACAGATACACATGTAACAGTGTATTTCATTGGAAACGGAATGTTAGAATTGATCAATGGCTTCCAATGGTATGTAAAACAATAACACTAACAATCGGGTTAACTAAGTGAGCTTAACAGAATTGTTTATTACAGTCATGGTCTTTGATGCATCTCGTAGTTAAACTTAGACAGCGACTCATTTATGTCTATGTTAGTTATCAAACTCAAATCCTTAAAATCTCTCAAGACGTAAGAAGAAACGGAGAATTGTATTCAAGTTAATTTTAGATACATAAAACAAATTGAACACATCCATGTTTTGGAGCTGAATATAAATCAACACTGCAATATAACTAATTCAGAAGAAAGGAGTTATATCATAAGCTCTATGTCGAAGGTGTTAAAAATTCAAATAAACGGTGATTAGATAATATGTTTCCGATTCTTGCAAAATGCTTTCTGCATTTCAGTGCCCCACCTTTTATTGAAAGAATATTTCCTATGTTTTTGAATAATCAACTTCTAAATAATTGCAACATTGAAGTTATATCCTGATCTCGACAATCTCTCAATCACACATTCAGGCCCAAATATGAATTCTTCTATTGAGGCTATCTATGACAATGAGTGCATTGTATTCAACATTTTTTTGGCATTCTCCCGTTCACTTATGAAGTGACTACTGCATACTAGAATGTACATTTTTATTTTGATTCTGGAGTTATCCACTGCAACCAGTGTAGTGCAGCCTGGTAAATATAGTGGAAGCTGAGGCTTAAGAGGAAATGTTTGTTGAGAATTACACAATAATATTATGGTATTCACTCACTAAATGAACAGAAAAGGGGCTTAAACTGTAACATTTAGTGTACTTTGGTTACTTCTGATAACAAGAAAACAAATCATCTTAAATAACCATAACTGAAGTGAGAGTAAGATTGGCGCTAAAAGTGACAAGACTAATATGTCTGTAAATTTATTAACTATTGACCTAAGTCACATAAGTAGTTGTAGGACACCTAGTTGAGGTCAGTATAATAAGATAATTCAGAAACTTCAGATATTAAGTGAGAATCGAACACAGTAGTGTATATGGTCTCTTTAAAATGTATTATTAATTTGTCAATGATATTCTTTACGTCTAAGCATACTTCAGTAGATCCGCTGGCAATAAATAAAACAAACCATTGAATATACATCGAGTTTCATCATGGGTTCAAGTTTGTGTACACAATTAATACGACAAGGCTAGTGATATAACCCGACTAAACAAACTAAAGTAGCTGCAAACCTGCAATGTAGTGACTGAAAGCTGACCATCGTAACCAATCACTCTACAATTTTAATACAGCCATTTAAGAATGAAATCCTACATGTTCTTTCTTTCTTACCGAAGGGCTATTCAGTTCTCATGTTACTATGTGTACAGATGTGTTAGTCTGTAAGTTATATGAATTTCAAAAGACTTCAATAAGCTAATTCTAATTCTCATATACAAAAGAATGTTTTCTCTACTAGTTACAAGATGATAATGAAGTTGAGGGACATGATTAGATAAAGTATATATGTATAATCATTCTAAATAAGCTGCACTAAATTACGTCCGATGATTTATTTATACATGATCTTCTGAAGTGAACTCCGCCTGGAGACCCCTAGGGTTGCTGCCAGTCCCAAGCCCGGATAGAGGAGGAGGGTTAGGCATGGGCTTAGCAACCCCATCCCGTAAAACAACTTCCTTGCTAAAAAAAACGCTAACTAGTAAAAACCTCTATAACCATTTTTACTCCGCCCTGGGAGTTGGAAGGTGTGTTATGACGCCTCATGGTGAAAGCAGAGTTTCTTCGGAAGCCACGAGGCCGATGTCTCTTCTGACAACCAGAGCAACAATTAATATAGGTACATCTAACTTCCGCACGATGTGGGAGACAGGAAGAACCATGCAAATAGCTGAAGAAATGAGAAGATACAGCCTGAAGATACTTGGAATAAGCGAAACGCATTGGTTGCAAGCTGAACAGCAACGGTTATCCTCAGGAAATGTGCTTTTATTCTCCGGATACAAAGAAAACGCCCCACACACACAAGGAGTAGCATTAGTGTTGTCCCAAGAAGTATGGAAGGCTCTTTCTTGTAGGATGGGAGCCTGACGGACTTAGGATCATCGCAGCATCCCTCAAGACGAAGAAGGAAGGGATTACAATGAATGTCATCCAGTGCTACGCACCCACCAATGACAGCCACGGAAACGACAAAGACCAGTTCTATGCGAGGCTGCAGTCAATCATCGAGAAATGTTCAGCCAAGGACCTGACCATTCTGATGGGGGACTTCAACGCCAAGGTTGGAGTGGACAACATCGAGTATGAAGACATCATGGGAAAAAATGGACTGGGAGAAAGGAATAATAACGGTGAGAGGTTTGTAAACTTATGTGCCTTCAACAAAATGATTATAGGTGGCACCATATTCTCCCACAAACGTATACACAAAACTACATGGGTTTCACCGGACCACATTACGGAGAACAAAATCGACCACATCTGCATCAATACGAAGTTTAGAAGGACCATGGAAGATGTGAAAGCAAGGAGAAGAGCTGACATAGCATACGATTACCATCTGGTGGTGGCAAAAATGAAACTGAAGCTGAGGAAGCACTGGACAACTGGAGCAGCAGTATTACACAAGTTTAATACAGTCCTTCTCCGGGATACTAACAAACGCAACGAATTCAAAATAACTCTCAACAATAAGTTCCCGGTATTTCATGATCTACTAGAAAAAGGTGGAACTAATATGGAAGACAACCGGAAAGAGATTAAAGAAACAATATCTTCAACACGTCATGAGGTTTTGGGTCCCAAGAAAGCAACACCAAAAAGAATGGATTTCTGTTGGTACTCTGGACAAGATCCAAGAAAGGAGGAACAGGAAAATTGCGATTAATAACAGCCGGACAAGAGCAGAGAAAGCCAAGGCACAGGCCGAATACACCGAAGTCAACAAGCAAGTGAAGAGGAGCATCAGGTCGGATAAACAGAAATTTGTTGAGGACCTAGCAATGATAACTGAAAAAGCTGCCAGAGAAGGA
The DNA here is from genome assembly GCA_034768735.1 of Schistosoma mekongi. Lineage (NCBI taxonomy): Eukaryota > Metazoa > Platyhelminthes > Trematoda > Strigeidida > Schistosomatidae > Schistosoma > Schistosoma mekongi. Next base: position 6,005,442 of record CM068311.1, on the reverse strand, counting down.
AACATGAGGCTGTTATAAGATACAACGAAAAAACTAGCTGGGAAATTCAATAAGCCAGAACGGCCAATCAAGAACAAGGCTAGAAAGCCAATCAATGAAGTGCATGAACAACGAAACAGGTGGGTAGAACACTTCCAAGAACTCTTGAATAGACCAGCCCCACTAAACCCACCAGTCATCGAAGCAGCAGCCACGGATCGCCCTATAAAGCACAGACCCACCAACAGTCAAAGAAATCAAAATGGCCAACAGACAGATCAAGAATGGTAAGTCAGCAGGACCAGACAACATACCAGCGGATGCACTAAAGACAGATATAGAAGCAACTTCAAAGATACTCCACGTTCTCTTCAGGAAGATTTGGGAGGAAGTACAAGTTCCAGCAGACTGAGAAGAAGGGTACCTCATCAAAATACCAAAGAAAGACGATCTCAGCAATTGTGAGAACTACAGAGGCATTACCCTACTTTTCAGTACCAGGAAAGGTCTTCGACAGAGTGTTATTGAACAGAATAAAGGACCTAGTCGACGCCCAACTCCAAAATCAACAGTCCGGATTTCGTAAAGACAGATCGTGTACCGACCAAATCGCTGCTCTACGGTTCATTATTGAACAAACAATTGGATGGAATTCACCACTTTACATCAACTTCCTCGACTATGAAAAAGCATGCGACAGCGTGGATAGGAGAATATTGTGGAGCCTTCTACGACATTATGGCGCACCCGAAAAGATAGTCAACATCATACGGAATTCTTACGACGGATTACATTGTAAAATCGTGCATGGAGGTCAGCTCACAGATTCATTCGAAGTGAAGACCCGTGTCAGACAAGGCTGGTCATCGACTGGATCATGAAGACTGCAACATCTGAAGACACTCTCGGAACACAATGGACAACATCGACGCAACTAGATGACTTGGACTTTGCAAATGACCTAGCTCTTCTTTCTCACACACAACATCAAATGTAGATGAAGACCAACAATATAGCAGCAGCCTCAGCAGCAGTAGGCCTCAACATATACAAAGAAAAAAGCAAGATCCACCGATTCAAAACAACAAACACTAACCCAATTACACTTGACGGAGAAATTCTGGAAGACGTTGAAACCTTTATATATTTGGGCAGCATAATCGACAAACAAGGAGGGTTTGACTCGGATGTAAAGGCTCGGATTTGTAAGGCAAGGGCAGCATTTCTAAGACTGAAAAACATCTGGAACTCAAACCAACTGTCAGTCAATATTAAAGTCAAAATTTTAAATACAAGTCTGAAGGCAGTTCTGTTGTATGGAACTGAAACTTGGAAAACTATGAAAAGTAACCTTTAGAAGATACAAGTATTTATAAACAACTGTCTGCGCAAGATTCTTCGGGTTCGTTGGTCAGATACTATCCACAACAACGTTTTATGGCAGAGAACTAATCAACTTCCAGACGAGGAAGAGATTAGGAAAAGATGCTGGAGGTGGATTGGACACACACTAAGGAAACCATCAAACTGTGTCACAAGAGAAGCACTAACGTGGAATCCAAAAGGCCAAAGAAACAGAGGAAGACTCAGGAACACATTGCGTCGGGAATTGGAAACAGACATGAAGAGAATGAACAGCACCTGGGAAGAGTTAGAAAAGAAAGCCCAGGACAGAGTTGGTTGGAGAATGCTAGTGGGCGGTGTATGCTCCACTTGGGGTAACAGGCATAGATTGATTGATTCTCAACTGAAATAAATAGCTACGTTATACACTCAGAATGTATTTGGATCTTCCCGTTGATTTATCATGGACATAAGTTGATCAGTCTCAGTTGTAATATGAGCATTCTAAGCAGATTGCCTCAATATAGCGATAGTTCACAAGTAGTGTTTGAGTTGGATTGTGTCTGGCAGGCGGAATCCAGAAAGCGTAGTTTGTCCTATTTTGGACTCGTCAGACGGATGTACTCGTATCCTAGTGTTGATGTTCATAGAGGGACCGTAAGTCAGTTCGTCTTGAGCCAAATGCCACAAAATTCACCACTAAGCTGCTAAGTCCAAATAGCCATACTTGCGCAACGGGTACATCCCAAATGTATATACATACCCTTTGCACAAGTATTGCTGTCTGGATTTATTAGCCTAGTGGTGGATGCGGTGACGTTTGGCAAGAAACGAAGTGAGTCCGAATCACAGTGTGAACATCAACATTGAGATGCAGGTACGTCCAGATGATGGGCCCCGAATAGGACGAAACGCACCTCCTGGATTCCGCTTGCTATCCGCAATCCAAATTGAGTTATACACTTAGGATTTCATAAGAGCCTTGATAAGGCGGTGAAATGTCTGCTTTAGTCAATTATTTTACTGGATAATTTTTTACGGGAGGAAAATTGTTACCTCAAATATGCAGAGTTGATATTATTAATTGTAGACACATTTGCATTTTGATATTATTGCACAAAATAAGCTTTCATTTACAATCAACAGTTTCACTTTGAAGAACACTGATAAAGTTTCCAGAAGACATCTACCTTATAAAATCAATCATTTGATTAATCCATTAGAATTACGGGTAAAAATTACTTATTTCCATGAATATAATATTAATCAACACAATTAGCACATACTCCATGGTAAAATGGTCTTCATGAATAACTAGACGTTTGTTCAGTAGATCTGCGATTTAATTGATTGTTGTTTATAAGTATATGGTGTGTACATTTACTTTTTCTTTTGATATGACCTGACCTCTAAGTCTCGTGTTCGTTAATCTAATTGTGTCGATTACTATGTACTTAATCGTCACCTTTGTATTTCTTCTATCTAGTATTTTGACGTATGCAAATCAGTGAGTATTTATTGCTTTTGTCAACAATCACTCAGATAGCGATATTAGCTTGTGAATTTAACAGAGGCATAATTCACGTCACTGAACATTGTGCTTCCACTGTGATTACTAGACAGATATAAAATCTCTGACCTACCAAAAGCTGTGATATATTTTGTCCAACAATTTGCGGTGAGGGAGTGCTGAATTAAATACGACAATTAAGGGTTACAGTTTAATCCCATATGGAATTGTAAGTCACAAACCAGGACTGGACAGTTGTCCTTCGTTCGTGAATTTGTGACCCAATGATTAATATACCTGGTTTTCGAGCATTCAGTTTTAATTCGGACAACACCATTCCAGTAACCAGAGTGACTAGTGATAATATACCGCATACAACAGGTATAATTAGTAACATAGTACATGCATCTGGATGGAATCAGTAATAATACTCTTATTTAACCTAACTAATCAATTAAGGCTTTAACTAACTTGGAATGTTCGTCTGATGCAGGGCAGAGACGAGTTCAATCGACTCAAATTTGGGTGAAAGACGAGGTAACAAAGTTAGAGGAAGTTTTGAATGTTTTTTTGCTTCGGATGAACCCATACGTTCAAGCCAATATTTTGTTTCTAAAGCTTCATCCATTGCACCAACAGCATCAATCTAGTCATGTGAGAAAATATAGCGTAAATATGAATTGTAAATGGGTTACGTAATTTACATAGTAAAGGTGTTAGGCTGTTAGCCTGAATAAAAAATGCTTAGATCGGTATTCGAAATGAACAGTTGGAATAAACACTTATTTACTCATGAGTAAGATACAAAACTTTATTAATAACAGTTGTGTTTTGCAAGTCATATGTTGTAAAGCACTAAGTTAGTAAAGTGACGGAGAATGGATTAAATTGTCTCTAGTTTATTTTCGTACAATCTATGCGACTTCAGTTGAAATGAATGTGATATTCAAACATTAATGAAATATTTTACCAGTGATCAGTTCATCACTGATGTACAACGTAGCGCCTGGTACATACATGCTCCAGTTTTATTTGCCACAACTCATTAGCACAGAAAGTATGAGTAGTAGTAACATCCGCGGTTGTGAAAAAACATTCGATATCAAAAATAGAATTCATTAAATAGCTGTTTCATTGAAAGATAAATAAGGATCTAAAGCAGTACATAATGCATGTAGTTGCAGCATTGAGATGAATGTCACTTAGTCTAAAATTATTGGTTACAACGGACCCCAACCTGATGATTTGCACGTACCAACATACTTCAAAAAAAGAGTTAAGGACTTCACGAACTGGTGCAAGTGACTAAACTAGTACTCTGAGTCTAATATCGGTGTTGCTTACAGTCGTTACAAAGTACACTAAGATACTTATGATCAAGGACATTCAGTTTACTCTCACTTTCGTTGACAGGCGGGCATCTCGTCAACACAATGAATGCCAAACGAGCCTTTAAAATAAGTGCCTAGACATCAGTCCATTGGGGCTGATGAGTCGTTTGAAAAAGGATTACAACAGATATAAAAATAATAAACTGGATTTACACGAGATGTTACCACGTTAAGTAATACGAGGGTTGCATATTTTTGATAAATACTGGGATGAAATAACAGTAAAATATTCCCTGTTTTTTAATGGTATCCAACTGAGATTAATTTGTGATGAATATGTATATGTTTTCAACTTTTCACCCCCGATAATGAAGTTGTTTTATGGTAAAATGCCAAGTAGTTAACAACTCTAGTATTGTCCAATTGAGAAGTTTCACACCAGAACAATACAGAGCTCCCTGGTTTTCAATGGTACCCTGCCGACATCAATCTGTGATATATCCAACTCTACTATTCTTGGTAATTAGCGTAGACTGTGGCAAATGCTTTGACCAACATGTATGTTGTGCAGTTCGCTTTGGAGATTCCATTATATACAACGTAATAAAATCTGTGAGTCTAGTTAATGAAATAACAAGATATGAAATAATAAGACAATAACACTAGTCCGAAACATTTAACTTGCTTTATTCAAAATACAAGCCATTGGCTTCTCAAGAAGTAAACCATTAGACCAACGTTCCATTTGATGTAGAACTAAGTAGGCTACAGCTAATGCATTACGTTTACAACTAAGCTGATCTCGGTAAAATCCAAGTGAATCTAACACAAGAAGTATACATGAACTACGTTCAACATGCTTCAGAAAGTTGGTATGTCTTAAACTTGGTAAATGTGTATTTGAGTCTAATTGATCATTATCACTCTCATTTGTTTTAGCATCATAACGAGCATATATATCAGAAAGACCTAGAAAAGGTAACACCAAGCAAAAAAGTCAGTAAACACAACACTTTTATACTGTAAAATAAGAATGACATAATCGGAGGTTAGCTTAAACGTTTGTCAAACATAAACCTATAAAATTTGATATCATTTTGAGATGATAAACAAGCTTTGTAACTCAGGAGAGGGATTTTGGAAGTGTTGTGTTTTCCGAGCTAAACAGATTTTTTGTCGAGCTTTCAATATCTTTCTAGACAATATTATTAGACGGTACTTCAAAAAGAGAAGTGAGCTACAGAATTTTTGCGCAGATGACTGATAGCTTGTTGTCCTGACTTGAAGGTTGATTGGTTATTGTCAGCAATTATATGAAGGTCTAACGGTCATTTATTCACTTCCTTGATGATTGATTGGTTGGATCGATTTCAATATCTGTGGTCCCTTGTTTTGAATTTTTTTCAGTCGAGCTCGTCTAAAATGTTCCACATAATCGACAGAAGCGAAGATAAGCCAGTGTCCGACAGCTTGATGATGGATGCCAATTAGCCCCATGTAGTGCGTCAAGAAGTTGTTGCAAATCCCCTAATTCTAACAGTCTACGTCCTTTTGAAGTATGCACTGATGATGTGGTCTATAAAGGCGACGAAAGTTTTATGATTAAATCATTCAACTTAAAAAATACAATGCTTCCACGGCAAATTCAACGTTATTTACTGATGAATATTAAGTCATTTAGTGGAAATACATATACTTATCACACTATTCTTGGATTCCATTTAAAATAATACGCAACTCAGTAATAAAGCAAAAAAAAGTAGACTTCTGTTTTATACTAGTAACGGATTCGTAATGCACAAACATGATCCAATAATGGATCAAATCTAGGATCTACAGGTCTCCGGCGAGAGCTCAATCATTAGACCAGTGGATTAGTAACCAATGGTAAATAATTCTTATAGCAATTGATTCGTAATGTAGCACAAAAACAATCCACAATGTGTGAAAACAATGGAAAAAGTAAATGTGTGGATTATGATTTTAAAGGAAGTACTGCTGATCATATACTTAAAAATCATCTTAGAAGGTCGATTCGAAAGACCTATAATGAAACTAATCTTCGTATAACATACCATCGTTGCCCACTTATGTCTCCGATTAAAGGATACCATAAATGATCAATACTACAAATATATAATACTTCACCCTCCCCAACAGGGGTATGTATATAGCTCGTTCGTCATGGCCACTTCTTCGCTTGATTCCCCAGTAAAACTTAGCAAAGAACAGTGTAGAACGAATACATCTATACTTCAATACGTAATAAACTGAGCACATTCAGTCTTCAATTCATCACGCGATATCATTAACAAGAAAGGTTAAGTCACAAAATCCCAGAAGTTCATATCGTAACCTACTTTATATTGCAGAAGTTTTAACTATCAATATCTTAAAAGTTAAGTGCATACAACAATTTTGTTAGCCAAACTCTGATCACGGTTAGCATACCAATATATTCCAACAAACAAGCAATTTTCAGTGACGTTGGCTGTAAAGTAAAATCCAAAATGCATAATTACATTTAACTTGGGATTTGTCAGGTGAATGTACATGCAACTTCACAGTGTTGATGTTCATAATGAAACTGGAAAAATCACCTTTTGCTTTAAACAATAACGCATTATTCACTGACCTACTCAGTCAAGATAGACATTAACTTACCCAACAAGTATATATTTATATATAAAGGTTTTAGTGTTCCCGCTACAAGTGGGAATATCAAGACAATTCACTCAAGATGTACATAAACTAATTGGAACTAACCAAGTGAAGTCTATATTAAAAACTTCTACAGACAAAATTCATGTTTGTAATTTCATAATATTTACCTGGTAAATCTGCTATACTTATCTGACGATGGTCTGAGTATATGCACCTAGCAACTTGTGGTTTGATTGTAGTAAAAGGATAACTGGCGATTTTCACCGGTGCACCAGATAATGCTTTTAATAAACTAGACTTGCCAGCATTAGGAAATCCAATCAAACTATAATCAGCCATAAGCTGTATTGAACAATTTAAAAGTAATTAATGAAGGAACTGTTATTGTAATATTCTGCATTGACGTTAATAAGAAGCATACCTCATCCTCCCTAAAAGTATCTATTCATTAATGAGTAGGTATACATATTATTGTGTAGATTTAAGAAGTTTGAAACTAGCCTATCAATGGGACAGTTATATACTACTCAAAAAGCATAACGCTCTTGAGAAAAAATTACTTTTTTGGCAACTATAGTGTTACACATACGAAATACTAAGTTTCGGCTGAGCAGGTTGTATGTAACATGTTGTTCAGCCCTATTGCTAGATTCCAATTAGAAGTCATTTATGAATATTGAGAATACTAGCCATAGGAACCTGATTAGACCAAAACATATCATTAGTCATTGGCTGGTAGTTTGAACAATTATGGTAGATGCAGACTACTTAGTTGAGGACAGCGCGATTGCCATAACCGATGGTAAGAGACTCTGGGTGACATGTCTCGGAATCAGTAAGTGGCGTAGGTGCACTGACTATGTCACGTTCCTTAAACAATGTGCTTAATATTATTTTATACTCTTCTGTCTAATTCTCTCTTCGTGTATCACATTCTGTGTGTCCACACTTTTCTCCTACTACAATTAACGTAACTACCACTTCTACTAGTTTGGTGTTCACCATGCTGTGTCAACTTGAACTGATGTACATATGTGTCAGGTTCTACGTTATATGTACTAGGACTTAGAGAGACGGATATCACATACCCATATGGAAAGAAGTTTACACGTCGTTGTTCTTTTAATTCTCAAACAGAAAAACCTATAAAAAACCTATACAAATTCATTAGTCGCTTGGAAATTGGCGTACCATTTATAATATGATCAGCTTTTTTCGATACTATCTTCTTTTTGGATAGTTTATACAATAGCAGCAGTCGGTTTAGGAATGGACTATGTAATATCACGACAAATTCTCGCCAAGAAGGTTCAGGCATTCATCACCTTGTATCCTTATTATTTACCATATATATGGATTGTCTAAAAGAATGCCTCCCATTCTGCACTTCCACCTCTAACTCTTTCTGCAACTACACATAGCTTTTTGTTTTAATTAACAATATGCTTTTAATTTTGACCATGCCTTAGTTTCTCAAGCTTGTATTCGCTGACTGCCTATTTGTTTTGCAGATTTTCTGATACTCTCAAGCTACTATCAGAATTTGGCAGCCGATCAGCATTCGGCGGCCTATGCTCCACGTGAGGTAACAGGCATTGATTGAATGATTGATTGAGATAAATTGTAATCCCTAAAACTAAGCCATAAAAATCAGCTGAAAAAGTAGCAAATATTGGTAAGAGTTATATCATCTGTGATTGGGTGGATTGATGTTAAAAATGAATGATATGATTGTTGTCGGAGTACCGATTCGAATAGTTCAAATTTATTTTGTTCCCAACACGATCTATTTCCATCTTACAGCGCAGCATTTTACAGAACAGACCATAAAGTGCCCATAAGTTAAATGATCTTATTAGACTTAGTCTCATGTTGGTTGTGCTAATTTCTATTCTTATATATCGTCCACCTCTGGTCTGAAGGTCGCCTACTTCACTAGCGAATAGAACGCCTATTAACCACATTGAATTTGATATACTAAAACATGGTTCTACTAAAGAAAAAACGACCAGATACAAATTATTGTTGAAAATAATCTGTAGTCCTAAACATGATGAATATATATTTTCATTACCGAACAGTAATACTCAATGAGTGGATGAACTACATTTTACGTTATATGTAGTAAAATATAAAAAAGATTACTTCTCACAAATGTTCAACAATTAGATTATCCATATAAATAAATAAATGGTCACCTTCAAGTCTAAGATGATACTATGTGCCTGACCTGGTGTGCCAATATAGCCATTTTGATGGAAACCTCCCATACCACCTTGTGCTACGAGTAACTTCTGACCAGCTTTATCTAAATTTCCAATTATACGTTGTTCTGAGCCATCGGAAGATGATGTTCCTTGACCTCCAAACAATACAGTTACTCCAGCAGGAACACGAATAATCAGGTCTTTACCATCTTGAGCCATAACTATGCCGCGTCGTCTACTTGATTCTATTCCATGTTCAGCCTGTAAATGTATCAACAGGTAGATATCTATGATGATTTATTAGACTTATTCAAATGCAGAAAGAGTCATACACCACACAATTAAAAGAAATCACCTATTAACTATGAAGAAGTGTACTAAGCTCTAAACTTTCATTTATAGAATGCTTTTTTTATGATATTTTGTTTTATACTAACAACGAAAATCTGAGCCTTCATGTAAACAGAAGTTCAGATGTTATCCTGCATACTTTTGACTACGTAACGACATTACAGCGTAAATGCAAGAAGGACATTAAATATGTCATTGAAAAGGGAAAATTTACTTCTGGTTAGGCAAGATTACTGTATCTAGCCCATTAGGGTTTGTGATCTTATTGGTGTAAGTGTAATAATAATAATAATAATAATAATAATAATAGCTTTATTCAGTAGTATGTTTAGAACAATAATAATTTCCACCATACAGTGTCTCAACAAGTTACTTTTTTGTACATATCTGAAAAATGAAACATTTATATATACATATAATGTCAATAAGAATAAGTGCATGGTTATACTAAGACTACATAATCGCTTCACTTAATGTATTAGATGAAAAACGCTCTTTGATGCTAGCAAAACATGCGAAGTTCAAGATATATCACAAGTAAAAGTTGCACCAAGATAAGTAGAATTCGACGTAGTCTTAATAGTAGTCCCCAATTTTACAAATATCGTGAGAATTCACAAAAGCATTTAGGTATTTTTCATGTCTTAGACTGAAATTGACTGTTTGACATTTGGAGGGATTAAGTTGAAGACAACTCAAACTAGACCATCGTTCAACATTCGTTAAGAAACAGTTCATTTCACAACAATTTAAGAGACAAGCATACAGATAGTATGATCATCTGCTTATTTGACGAAGGTATTTTTCATAGAAGATGGAAAGTCATTCACAAAAAATGAGAAAAGAACAGGGGAAAGAACAACACCTTCACGCACACCAACATTCGTTAATAGATGGAGCAATTAATATATTTGACTTAAAAGACAAGTCTGAAACTTCTGTAATAAATAGAAACGAGACTGGATCAAAAATAATCCACATTAATTTCAGCCTTAACTTCATGTTAAGCAAACTCGGACGGACTATACGTGAACTGATTTTGATAATAGCAAGTTGGTCGAACTTCAGTCAATGGAGCATGGCTTATATCCATGATGTAATAGTTGAGTGCTTAAACAAATCTACAACTTCATCCACACATATGGAACCCCTACACACAGGCCAGTTACGTTACATCAATATGTTATGTAAGTGATAGCACCAGAAGAGCCGTGGTTCAGCGGCTACAGGACTCGGCTTTTAAGAAGCACTGAACCCCGCCCCACACACCTTATATCTCAAGGCTCTGATATTATCAGCGATAAATGCAGCGCACTAAATGACGAGCACTTTATTAGATACTCCAAAAATTTGTGACACAAGTCTTGATGTATTAGTTAACAATAATTGGTACAAAAACAGCAATAAACAGAAATATGAAATTTCGCAAAAAAACAGTGAAGAAATTACCTTAAAACGTTTTGTTGGATTATTTTTCAATAAACGCTGGAGTGTTTGGGTTTCATCAGCCTCCAGAAACACACTCCCACCATTCCCACCATGACCTTTAGTAGCTGGGCTGCCGGCAGCCCCACTACCAGCTCTAACGAAAATACGAAGCTTATCTATAAAGCTTTTGTACATAAGAATGCTATCAACAGAAACAAATGAAGTTAACAAAACTAGAAATATTCGTAGTATCAAAAAAGAAATGAAATCACCAGAAAACTAAAGTCCCATAATAAAGTAAGACAAAAGTGTACCTCCTGCCGAATCCCAACTGACAATTGAAACTGTAAGATGAACATTGCCGGAGGATTCCGAATAATGAAGTATATTATTATCCGATTATTCTCAGCGCATAATCATATGTCACTGGAAAGCAGAAGCGACTAAAGTCCTCTATACACAGAACAGTATTCAACACTTCAAGTTCACAAACTGCATTCTACATACTAATATTATATAAAACGTAAAAAAATTTAAAATATACAGAAAGTCAAGGAGGTTGTGACTATGCTAAGTAGACAACTGAGGCATAACAAGAAAATGCAAAAGTGGTTTTGACATCGTAATTCCAGCATAGTGAATGTGAACCACAAAAATCACCACACATCGGAATTTTGTAACTTCAGTACTACTTAAAAAAATGAGGGGCGATATTCTGAACCCTATAAGGTTACTGTTATTCACGAAAAAAAGCAATACTTCACAGACTTAATAAATATTGATTACCGTTAATACCAAATATGCAAGCTCGACTTAAATTTAACTTTAGAAATAGACTTTAATATTAAAAACGTAAATTAAAATAAGCGGTTCGCATCACACAGCTGTGAGAGATGATGCCAGAGTAACAGGCAACTGCATATTCCACAAGACAACTAACATGCAGGTTTGCGCAGTGTAGTTTAGATTTATTAAAAAAACTGCCTGTTCTTATTGACTTTCTTCGCCAACAGCAATTGCATCGAAACGTTACTCCATCCCGACTGTCTCTGTACTGTATTTGAGTCATATTAAGGCCACAATCACAAATTAACTCTCTCCAAAGTAGTCCAAAAGCTTGTAGATTAGAAATAATACTGTCCTCTTTAAACATTTCAATAAGCCGACCCAAAGTAAGCATTTTGAACTTAAATGCGCACGCAAACTTAAAAGTAATAACTTGATTCTCATTGGTCATTTGAAGGTCAGCGGTGAAGTTTAATTTCACCAAAACATTAAATCCTGTAGTAGAATTTATTACACCTTATAATCACCATAGTACGCAATGAATTGTTTTTATTGTAGGGCATACTTTATTTACATACGAAAACTAGTAACCTACAAAGATTACTTTCAGGGATCTGCAAACAAGACAAGTTATAAAGGAAGCGTCGACCTTGACAGCTCATTGACATTTGCGCAAAATCTAAAGTTTGGATATATTGGACATTCAAGACAAAAACTTTGGTAAAGTAACTTCAGGTATTCTATGCATGAGTCTCTTTTAAAAAAATAATGTTTGTTATACTGAGATCAACAACATAATCGATGTCCAGTAAGTAAATTACTTACTTACTAACTTACTTATGCCCGTTACTCCTCGCTGGGGAGCATAGGCCGCTCATCTGGATTCTACATTTAACTCTGTCCTGAGCAATCCTTTCCAATTGTCTCCAGTTGTTGTTCATCCTTTTAGTGTTTGCTTCCAATTTTCGACGCAGCGTGTTCTTTGGCCCTCCTCTTTCCGTTTCCCAACAGGATTCCATATTAATGCTTGTCTCGTGATGCAGTCTGATGGTTTCCGCAATGTATGTCCTATCCATTTCCGACGTCTTTTCCTAATTTCCTCTTCGGCTGGAAGTTAGCTTGTCCTCTCCCATAGTAAGCTGTTGCCGATGGTTTCCGGTCAATGAACATTCAGTATCTTTCGTAGGCAGTTGTTTATAAATACTTGTATCCGTCTGATGATGTTTGCAGCAATTCTCCATACAGCAGGACTGACTTCACGTTCGAATTGAAGAGTCTGACTTTGAGGTTTGTTGATATTTGTTTTGAGTCCCATATGTTTTTTAACTGTAGGAATGCTGCTCTGGCTTTGCCAATCCTTGTCTTTACATCTGCATCGGACCCTCCTTGTTCATCGATGATGCTCCCCAGATACGTGAAAGTATTCACTTCTTCCAGAGTTTCTCCATCAAGTTGAATTGGGTTGGTGCTCTCTGTGTTGTATTTAAGAATCTTGCTCTTTCTCTTATGTATGTTCAAGCCTACTGATGCTGAAGTTGCTGCTACACTGGTTGTCTTTGCTTGCATCTGTTGGTGTGTATGTGCTAAGAGAGCTAGATCATACGCAAAGTTCAAATCATCGAGTTTCATCTTACTTGTCCATTGAATCCCTTACATTCCCTCAGATGTGGAGGTCTTCATGATCCGGTCAACCACTAGGAGGAAGAGAAAAACGCAAACCAGAGTAAGTACCTAGGTAACCCGAAATATTTGACTCACAGCTGAGCTTTGGAAATCTTTATTTTGACGTTATTGCATTTGCCAATGCGCACACAAGTCTGATTTGTCACTATAGTATGATTAAAGTTCAAACAAGTACTCAAAGAAGGGAATTGTACTTCTGTACATTTCTTACATGGATGGTTGCTAAAATCACATTTCGTATCTGTCGTTATTGTACTTAAAGTTCCATTAACCAGAACATTTTTCCATTACTCCTTTAAAGTGCAATTATTATTTCAGTATAACTGCAATGACAGTAATAGTACGTTGTTGGCAGTTAGCACATGATCACAGATAATTTGGATTTTAAAACAACATCCTCGAAACAAATTAATTAAAATTCTTTCAACTCTTGTACTAAACGTGTAGTAAGATGAAACCTCCATTTTTTAGTTAACGGTCGAGTCCGCTGGCTTACTTTTGAAAACAATTAAGCCTTTAGTTGCACGACGGTCTAACTCTGTACATTCACTGAGTGCCCAATGAAAATGCTTCTAAATTTGATTGCATTTCCACTAATCGCAAAATCCACCTCTCGTATCTTGAAATTTTAAGCCGACTGAATAATATCAACTATGCCGTCATATTGTTCGAATAATTACTCCGTTATACCCAGTTGAAACTCATGATATGTAAGGGCTACCACAATACAAACTGCAACGGAATTAGGCTAGACATTGAAAATTTGCCCTGGTTGAGAAGACATGACATCTTCGAACGGGATAAAATATGGTACTCACTAAGAACAACCTCCTTCAGTCTACTGATTGTCACACCCAGTTTTACTGGCCTCGTAATAAACCGGTCTCGTCTTGTTGCTAAATTTCTGCATCTGCGAAGTCATCCGAAATAGGCACTTGGCATGTAACTTAGGGCGACTCTCTAATGACCCGATGGCCTGAATATCGCGCGAAATTCAACACATCAAATACTCCTTCAAAACCAAATAAAACGGGAAAAATAATTAAATTGTCCTGATCAAGTCTGTGGAAAGCAAAAGTGAGCTATTATATAGGCTCATGAAGGAGGAAAGCAATCTGACTCTTTTAATGACACTCAATCATCGTATACAACCCCCACTCCTATTCCGAGGTTGTTTATCATTTATTCGGGGAGTTCTAGTCTAAATTACTCCTAACTTGTACATCGACACCATTTGTAAATCATCAAAACATTCCCATCGACGACCCAAATTATATGATGTTTGAGACCCATGTAATCAAAGTGAAACTGAAGAACCTGAATCCACATAAATCTTCCGGCTTAGACAGAGCCTATCGTAAAGTCCTTAAAGTCCCTTCACTAATACTAATAAGTCCCAATTGCTAGTGATGAACGATTGGGAAGGACTCATTGTACATATTTTGAGGGTCGCGTATTACTCCACCTACCACAGAAAATGACCTGGGTGTAATACTTTGCAATATTCGAAAGGTGTCTTCCAATTAGCATTCCGTACCCATTAGGCCTTGCTCAGTCTTAGGGCCTCCTTCTTGGACATTAGGTAATTTGACTTCTCATTTCTTCGCACACGCTTATAGTGCTTTTTTAAGACATCACTTGAAAGGAAACTTACGTATAATATCATCCACTACTATTGCCATCTTGGAAAGAATCCCAAAAATGCGGTGAGAGTAAGTAATAAACCCTACTCAGCTCGAATTAAAGCATCAAAATTGCATCCTGTGAAGTACTGGGGTGGCAAGGAGAGGATATTATCATGATATGTAATATAACTCATAACCAATACATCCTAATAGAGATCGCTGGTAGGAATCCGTCTCAGACTGATTTAACGAGGACACCTTCATAGGACGGAACATAAGGAAGCTCGAACAACAGTTGTGTTAACTTTTCGCGATCAGGATATACAAACTCCCTGCGTAATGATGTTGTGCCGGCACCTTCTGCTAAATCTAGTTAAAGGTGGCTCTCACATATCTACACTGTATGCGCACTGGAGAGCATTATTGTTGGAGAAAAACTTTGGTTGATTCCATTTTTAACTCAATCCATTTTTTTCTGTTTTAAAAACAACTTAACCGAAGCTGCACTGTACAAAACCAAGAACACTTCAAAAAAATCAAATCAGGCCCCAAGGGGCTATAATTTGTCAATCCTGCCCAGCGAAGATAAAGTTGAGTACTTTAAACCTCCAGTTAGTTAGTAAACTTTGCATGTAAAGTGTCTTTTTTTGTCTAATTTTTCATTCTAGAGTCAGTAGTTATTAGGAAAATGTGGCTATAGACGTGGCAACGAGGTGCCAGAAGAATAAAATGCTTGTTAAAAATCGTACTTCAATGTTCAGAAATCATTTACTAATTGAAAGATAAAGTTTTCGGGGTTGCTGTGTACGACGCAATTAATGTAAGCTGAAAACGTTGCGGCTATCATTCAACCTCAAAACATGCCTGACTCACTAGAAAATATGAATACTGAAAATGTGTATACTGAAGTAAACAATGATTTCCTTATCAATAACATTTTCTGCTTAACATTGTCATCCTTTAAAATTATGGACACAAATGAATGTGCTGACTAGAAGGATTCATAACTTTAATTTCAGTCTAGAGTTTTACACAGTGCCCTGAATAAAGTTATACATCAAATTTTCTATGACATTTACATCAGGCAACTAAGATTAATTCTTGAAAAAATCTTGTGAAATTATGATATGCCTGGCATCTAAAGAACATTGGTTGTCTTCAAAGACTGTTTTTCTGCAGACTATTACATCACTTTTGGTTGTATTCATGAGGAACATTCTATTTCAATTATTATTCAGTTCTTCCTGCCCTATCCTTCTACCCGACTTACTAATTGTCAGTATATCATTACTCATTGATGAACTATGGTTATTCAATTGCGTATCCGTACTTCGGCTCACATTGATTATTGCTCCTATTTTGCATTTGTGTTAGTTTCTTCATTGGTTGACTGTGCGGTCAGATTTTATATATATATGAAGGAATGTGTGAAATATAGTATGATTCTATCTGTTTGGTCTATCGTCTTGTGTTCTTTAATCTCTGGCTTGGCACTGAGTGGGAATGGGACAGACGCGCATTTATCGACTAAGCATATCCAACTGACTTTCGATAAGACAACCATTTTTTTTCGTCATAACAATTTACTATAACCTTGATACTATTTCAATATCAATTTGTGTTGAAAAATGAATGTCTCGTATACTTAATCTGTTATTTGTCTTAAAGTAAAAAAGCCCTGTATCTACCCTTTGAGCATAAAAATTTATCTACCTTGTGATAATGATGTCCAGAGTGAAATTAATCTTCTGAAAGTCGGGTAATTGATGAAGTATTGAACCGATCTACTGCTGAATTTTGCTCAGTTCTAAATACATTTCTATAAAAATCCTCGTAACTGGCTATTAATTATATGTACATTCTATCATTCCTATATGTTTGAGTCAGCATAATTTAAAGCGATTTAAATGGACATAGTAAATGTAATGAGCTACGCTCTACTTAGTTGTAATCTAGCACTTTAATAAATCAATAAAACTAGACTATAAGATCATGTTGGCTCCTTCAAATATCATAGCTATACTGAATAATTCCTTAATTGGAAACAAAGACTTTTACAATCTCAAGTGGTCTAGAATTTATGGAAACTTCATTAAAACACACTAAAATAATCAACAGCTTCTATAACTTTAGTTAGGAAAATAGTAACTCTATATCGTATTTTACATTAACGTGTTATTTCTAGGGTTTTCCTACTGTTGAAAACTTACAATTCTAATTATAAATATGAAAATCACATTGTGTATTATTGTACTTAGCTAATTTAAAGCTTTGTTGTATCTACTTCTAGTTACGATTATCAGATCATTCAAATTCCATCTGTTTATCATTGTTTGGATTAATAAATGTATGTGCGTTTTTTGTGAGTACTTGGTTACCAGGTATTATTTTTCTTATTTTACACTCCTGTAGTGAAATGCTACCTTTAATTTATTTAATCGGTTGTTAACATTATGTATTTACTGAATCTCCTTATAGGGTTGCATACTGTATATATTTTATCAATGTGCCAATTACACACAATTCGTGAACTTTTTGATCTGTTGGTTGTAACCATTGTTAAAAATAGGATTCTACTCCTGCTCATTTCATTCTAAATTACTTCTACTGTCACATATAGAGTATTATGTCCATCATAGTTACAGCCGGCTGGATCCTCCAACTGCTACTTCAGCATCAAGTATGTTGCTGTTCTGACTTGAATTACCATGTATGCCATATTGAACTATAGTACATGGTGCAAATTTGAGGTAATGCTTCAAACATTCATCTTTTCTACTTCTCCAATCGAACCAGTTTTTACAGCTGGGTGTTGTGGAGATTATAGAATGCCAATTTGATATTATGAATTAGTCTGAGTTAAACAACCATTGATCACTAGGAATCACTGGATAGCTGTTTCGTCCTAGTATGTGAATATTTAGCAGTACACATACACGATCTTAAGAGGGATCGAACGCAGGACCCACTGGCTTTGCAGCGAACACTTTGTAATTATGCCACTGAGGTGGCATAAATATATCGCACACTGATTTAGTTAGAAGTGTCAACCGATGGAAGCCGGCTCAGTGGTCTAATTGTTAAGCGTAGGCTACGGAGACAGAAGGTCCCGGATTCTATCCCTTGCAATGTCGTGTATGCACATGGTTGAAGAGCCCCATGCTAAGATGAAACAGTTATACAGATTCTCCTTGTGGTCAGTGGTTGTGTAGCTCAGACCATTTTCTGATATCAATTAGATAAACAATCCGTTTATTTTAATCCTCTAGTCCACCACACCCAGATTTTAAAAAAAATTCCGTTATGAACACATCTTCAGTAGATAGCATGCCTTTAGGTTAAACACAAGCTTAACAAAAGTTGAATACTTCAGATGGAAATACTTTTGGTTTTTATCTAATCTTTCGTGAAATTTTCTAGTCAAATACTTCACTTTTTTGTACAGGGTCGATACGGGAGCGGGGGGGGGGCGAGAAGGACTTATGGAGTTCCGTAGTAATGATATACACTTCACAAATACAATCGTAATAACAATGAAGCAAAGCAATGAATCCTTCTGTAGATTTTCTTGCGTTAATTATACTAACTAAATGACAAAAAGAATGAACAACATCCGTTTCGAAGATGAAGATGAAGATAATAAACATAACGAATAAATACAATTTAAAACTCTTGATTAGTGTAGAATAAGCGACACATAACCTAGATTTGATATCATAAAATTAACTTGAATAAAACAACCACTAAAAACTAAGAATTGACATATGACAAGTGTTATGTTCCATTGTCGAAATCTTCAATAATTCTCCAAGCTTACATGCATGATGGTGAGTGTTGAACCTCTACACCACTGTTTAGGTTGGATTGTGACTTACAAGCGGAATCCAGGACTCGCGTTTAGAGCTATTACGGATTCATCGGCTGGATGTACCTTCATCCTAATGTTGATGTTCACTCTGGGATTCGAACTCAGACGGCTTCGAGTCAAAGGTCACCGCGTTCACCACTAGGCTACTGGGTCCAGACAGTCATATTTGTGCAACGGATATATATGTGATTAGGTTAAACTTGTATTTTCTGGTTGGTTAGTGGTGTACTGAAACTGATAAACAGCAAAATTGCGATGCAGGTACATCTAGCTGAAGAGTCTTAAATAAGACGAAATATGCATCAAGGATTTCGTTTTCTAGTCACAAGTCAACTTAAATATTACTTGCAAACTACCGTTATATCGAGGCAATCAGCTGAGGATGTACATATAGTAAAAGAGATTGACCAGTATCAGTTCATGACTAATCGACGAGAAGATACAAGCTCAACCTAATTTAGACCGCTGTATTGATAGTATACATGACTTTATGTACTGTCATTTGATTAGTAACCAACGCACTTCTGACATGACTGAATACTACTCAAATGAAAATTTACGCAGCATATTTTCATAGTTTACGGAATTAGTATAATGTTCAATTCAAAAAAGAAAAAAACATCAACGATTAAAAAATATGTGAATTGTAATAAACTCTGCATAAATAGTAGTGTCCATATACAAGTGAATAAGAATGAAGTAAAAGGAATATGGTACGCTAGTAAACGAAATGAAGTGAATTGACGAAATGGCAAATAAATGAAGAAGAAGAAGAAGAAGAAGAAAGTAAAAGAAGAAGGAACAGATAAAGAGGATGAAAGTATATGTTCATAGTTAGATCAACAATAAGAAAATATCTTTGTAGGTCATGGAAAATTCAATCTATTCTGTCGAACTGTTGGAGTTGACGGTAAGAGAAGAACTCCTGAAGTCAATGAATTATTGGGTAAAATTCCTGGAAAGTTTATTAGATTGCTTAGGGTCAGTAAATTAGTTGTATTGATGGGGGACATAGGTGATGACGTAGTTATATTGTTAGCATAACTTGTTGTACTTGTTGATGGTATTAAACAAGCTGCACCTACTACATACTTATTTGATCGTAAACTACCATTTGGACAATAATGTACTGCAGTTTGAGCATCCAATGGATTATTGAAACTTGCTAAGAAAATGGCTGTTCCATTTGATTGATATTGAAATGGTACAAAGTATGGTTGAGCCTAGGTGCAGAATGAAATGTTTTACGTTAGATAAAGCAATAATGTTAATAGTAGTTTGCCCTTTCCTACTAGGGAAGCTGTTTATAATGTTAGCTTCGTTTAAGACACTTAACTAAGACATACGGCAGATGCTCACCTCAATGTATATTCATCACATATCTGGCCTATTTGTGTAGTGATTGGTAAATGTAAGCATAAGTAGATTAAGTGACGAAACACAATTGAGTGAATAGATAACTATGACTTATTTGTATTTACCTTTTCATTTCGTGTGAGCTATTCATCACTCAGTATTTCTTGTTTCTAGCCCATCTGGTTCTTAGTAGTACCTGTCGTGCCTGTGTAACAGGGTAGAGCAAGTCCGGGTGTAACAGTTGATATTTTATTAACAGTAAATCGGAGTCAATAGGAACGGCTATTCCATCTTGAGATGTTGTAGTGATTCACTAATACATGATACGAGTATTCAAAAGTTTAGAACTATGCTTACATCTCCCATAAAATCTATTGTCATAAACGTTGAATCATTTACAGAATATCTTCATTTTATCAAAGTTTCATTAGTTTTTTCATCAGAACATTCTCTTAAGAAATGTTTAGTAGAAAAATGAAGTTAAATAACAAGAACTAACCGTTAATAGATTTTTAACAGGATTAAACAAAGATAACAGTTCTTCATGTGTTGCATCAGCTGGTGCACCGGCTAGCATAACTATTGACTCTGTAAAACTAGGTAGATTGTACTGAACTGAAACATTGGAATTATTATTTCCATGGGATGTAGGCTTAAAATTCAACGAAATATTAGAGTTGATTGTATTACATGATGATAATAAATTAGATGAACTACTTAAGTGTTTATAATCTTGTTGGTTGACTGTTGGAGATAGATGTAGACTAGAGATTGAATTGATAAAATTACTAACATCAAAGTTCTTGATTGAAAATGATGTAGGTTTTAAGGCTAAAGTTGGCTGATAAAATTGAATTTGTGAAGTTACTGCTGAAATGTAAGCAGATGGAAATAATTCAATTTAAGTCCTACTGATGCATATAACACTGAAAACAGTAGAAATATTTAAAATAACAATCTTATTGTGATCGAAAGCTGACTAATAATAAAGAACAATCAACCTCAGATTATAATGAACTCTATAAAGAACAGTAAGGTGAAGCATATTGATACATAGGGGGACTCACAAAATATAGCTAATTGGTGCCTGTAAATGGAATATTTAATTTTTGTTATTGTTATATTTTTCACATCATAACCTGCAATTAAACCCATGAACTGTTTGTCATATCATTTTCTATTCGTCAATTACAACGAAGTAACTGTGTGTTACCCCTCCCCACAAAGTTGCCATTCATTACTGTCCCTGTTTTGCATGAATGCTATTATTCTTACTTCTCCACCGTATGATCAGGTTTTGTATATATTTAAACAATTGAGTGAAATATAAATTGTCTCTACAGTTGTTGGTTTAGTTATGTTGTGTTCTCTAATCAGGCTTCGGACTAATAATCCCACGGGGATAGAACAAACGGTCTTTATGTCTAGATACAGTATTTATTTCCAGTTCGGTCATTGTATTCTGCATATCATAATTGACCGTAGTTCATAAAATATCACAAATGAAATGCATTCAAATCATCAACGTCAGTATGGTGATGTGACTTCACTTATCAAATTATCTAACTTAGCCGTCTGATCTTTCAATCACTTAAATGATGTTTACACCAACATTATATATTAAGCAAACGATCACGGAACTCCGCCTGTAGCTCTCCTAGGGCTACTGCCTGTCCCAAGCCCGGGTAAAGGAGGAGGGTTGGGCATGGGGATAGCATTCCCATCCCGTAAAACCCAAGCTTGCTAAAAAAAACGCTAACCAGATTAAACAAGATAAACCATTTAAACTCTTCCCTGGGAGTGGAAGGATTGTTTATGACGCCTTATGACGAAAGACGAAATTCTTCGGAAGTCATGAGGCCGATGCCCCCCCTTCTAACAACCAGAGCAAAAATTTGTATTGGAACATGGAATGTTCGAACAATGAAGGAGGGCGGGAAGACAAATCAAATAGCTGCAGAAATGAAGACATACAACTTGACAATGTTCGGAATCAGCGAAACCCATTGGAATCAAGTTGGACGGAAAACATTAGCTTCAGGGGAGGTGCTGTTATACTCCGGCCACGAGGAGGAAAATGCTCCTCACACCCAAGGAGTCGCTCTGATGCTGTCCAAAAAAGCACGTAATGCACTTGTGGGATGGGAACCACATGGACCCAGGATCATCAAAGCATCTTTCAAAACAATGAAGAAAGGGATTACAATGAATATTGTCCAATGTTATGCACCAACCAACGACGGCAACGACGAAGACAAAGATCAGTTTTACGATAGACTGCAATCAATTATAGCAAAGTGCCGAGGATAGGATCTGACAATCCTGATGGGGGACCTAAACGCCAAAGTTGAAATGGACAACACCGGATATGAAGAAATCATGGGACGACAGGGACTGGGAGACAGAAATGACAATGGTGAAAGATTTACAAACCCATGTGCCTTCAACAAATTGGTTATAGGTGGTACAATATTCGCCCACAAACTCATACACAAGGCTACATGGGTCTCACCGGATCATACTACAGAGAATCAAATCGATCATATATGCATCAATAAAAAATTTAGAAGATCAATGGAAGATGTGCAAACCAGGAGAGGAGCTGACATAGCTTCAGACCACCACCTGGTGGTTTCTAAAATAAAACTAAAGCTAAAGAAGCAGTGGACAACTGGAGTGGTAGCAGTACAACGGTTCAACACAGCCTTTCTCCGAGACACTGATAAACTCAAGGAATTCAAAATAGCTCAAAATAACAGATTCCAAGTCTTACAAGTTCGACTGAAAGAAGAGGAAACCACTATGGAGGACAACTGGAAAGGAATCAAAGAAGCACTAACTTCAAAGTATCAGGAGGTTGTGGGGTGAAAGAAGCACCATTATAAGGAATGGATCTCTACTGGGACCCTGAGCAAAATTTAACAATGGAGAAACAAGAAGATAGATATCAACTGTTATGTCGGACCACTAAAGAAGAGTGAAAGAACTTCTAGGACTGTATTTTAGAGGACTAATTCATTTATTCTGGTCGTGTGTAATGTAAACATTACATTTTTATTATTGTTATGTCCCTCTTACTCTGTCCTCCCGTTTAATATATTTGCTGTTATTGTATTGTCTCTTATTATGGACTACAGTTACTTAGTTGTGTACAAGTTACCCCTATTCACTGCCACAATCTCTTCTGTTTTCTATTAATGTAAAATCCCTAATTGGTTCGCTGTGCGGTCTGAATTTGTGTATATATAAAGGCATGATTAAAATACAATATGACCGGCAATTGGACTGGATTGATTGTGTCTGGTTGGCTCGTAGCTGTTGTTGTCTTCTCTATTCCGGCTTTGGGGGTTGATAATGGTGGGGCTGACGTATCCGTATTCTGATTGGCAGTTATCAAGGCTGCACAGAGTATTTATTTATGATTTCAATACATGACATCAACAACAGCCGAACAAGAGCAGAGAAAATCAATTGAGTGGAACTCGCCACTGTACATCAACTTCATTGATTATGAGAAAGCGTTTGACAATGCAGATAGGAGAACATTATGAAAACTTCTTCGACACTACGGCGTACCAGAGAAACTCGTCAACATCATCCGGAACTCTTACGACGGCACACAGTGCAAAATTATGCATGGAGGACAACTGACAAATGCTTTCCCAGTGAGGACCGGAGTCAGATAAGGTTGCCTGCTCTCGCCTTTTCTCTTCCTCCCAGTGTTTGACTGGATCATGAAGACCTCCACATCTGAGGGGATGCACGGAATTGAATGGAAAAGTAGGATGCAACTCGATGATTTGAACTTTGCGTATGATCTAGCTCTCTTAGCACATACACACCAACAGATGCAAGCAAAGACAACCAGTGTAGCAGCAACTTCAGCATCAGTAGGCTTGAACATACATAAGAGAAAGAGCAAGATTCTTAAATACAACACAGAGAGCACCAACCCAATTCAACTTGATGGAGAAACTCTGGAAGAAGTGAATACTTTCACATATCTGGGGAGCATCATCGATGAACAAGGAGGGTCCGATGCAGATGTAAAGACAAGGATTGGCAAAGCCAGAGCAGCATTCCTACAGTTAAAAAACATATGGGACTCAAAACAAATATCAACAAACCTCAAAGTCAGACTCTTCAATTCGAACGTGAAGTCAGTCCTGCTGTATGGAGAATTGCTGCAAACATCATCAGACGGATACAAGTATTTATAAACAACTGCCTACGAAAGATACTGAATGTTCATTGACCGGAAACCATCGGCAACAGCTTACTATGGGAGAGGACAAGCTAACTTCCAGCCGAAGAGGAAATTAGGAAAAGACGTCGGAAATGGATAGGACATACATTGCGGAAACCATCAGACTGCATCACGAGACAAGCATTAATATGGAATCCTGTTGGGAAACGGAAAGAGGAGGGCCAAAGAACACGCTGCGTCGAAAATTGGAAGCAAACACTAAAAGGATGAACAACAACTGGAGACAATTGGAAAGGATTGCTCAGGACAGAGTTAAATGTAGAATCTTGATGAGCGGCCTATGCTCCTCAATGAAAAGTAACGGGCGTAATTAAAATAAACCATTGTCGGGGCAGTTGAGTGTCAAAAGTGGAAATATGAATTAGTCAGCTGTATGATGACAATAAATGCTACGCATACTAGCGAACCCCCCCACATACACACACACAGATACATCGTCGTTCCAACAATCGTAGAACGAATGTTTCTCGGGGCATGAATTCTTGAACCATTCAAAAATATTTCACTGATAGTTATCAACAATTGTTAATATCTGGAGGTCAAATTATACTCTTTACACAGGCAGCATAATGATCAAAGTTTGAATGAAGTATTTTTCCAGAAGTCACACTAGCGAGTTCGTCGTTGGATTAAATTCATTTAGGTATAAAATTTTGCTATACATTATACTGATACAATATATTGTAATATCTTCGCTTTCTTTGAGATAACAAAGTGTTTTATGAAGTAAATACTACATAAATCAATCATTTCATTCAATTTCTCAGGTATACACAAACATACATACATATATACTGATTGAATAAATAGTATATTTCAAAGTATAGACAATCGAATTGAGGTGTTTATATGGAGATACGTATTAAGTTTATTTGTTTATTCTCGACACAGATTGCTGTAATCACACTACTACTAAAAACCAGGAGATCACTGGACAGCTGTTTTGTCATATCAAGAGACTCTTCATTAGCGCGTACAGTCAAGTTGTTAGGGAAGCCAAACCACGGTATTTAGGTCTCACGGCGAACTGCTAACCGTCTTTACTGTGAGTGGTGCAGTCCAGACATATCAAAAGTGAGAAAGTCGTTACAAATGCTGTCGAGTTATCATCACGTTATTTCACAAATTGATGGAAATCGGATTTCCACGATTGGATACCAACTAGTTAAGTGGTGAAGTTGATCAAGTTTATGACATGAAGCTTGAATGCACTGAGTTGAATTTCCAGACGGAATCCAGGATGTACACTGCTGAGGACTCTCATACAAGGAGAAAGTAGATGTTCAGTGATCTGTGGTGTTCAATGGCACCTAGCTAACATTAATCTGTGAGGAAAACAAACACCTCAATAGTCAATTCTATAAAATTACTAACCATTTAACATATTCTGTTCATCACAATTTGCTTTGATTGGTAATTTTATTGATTTTTGAGACCAATTCAACCATGAAGTTGAATGTATCCTTTCAATTGGTATACCAAATAAATTGTCAGTTAAATTAACTACTGATAATTTACCATTTTGATTAACAGCGTATAGTGTAAATTTTGGAATATTCGGTATCACTTTAAATTGTTGACTGTTATTTCTACCTAACGTAGTTATTGTAAATGATCTACTAATTAAATCACGAATAAATTGTACAGCTTCTGATGTATTCCTCAATGATAATAACCATGTCGATGTATTACTATTTGTCACAGTCTCCTTTAGAATAAATAAAAAAGAATGAGAACCATGTAAATATGTGTTGTTATGTTACTAAGACATTTCATCTTAAAAATAGTAAGTTGCTAGGATACTGAATTGAATAGTGTACAATGGTGACTTCCGTCAATAAATTCTGACCATTATATAAACCATAATATTTCTTTGTTACATTTGTGTAGCCGTTACATCTTAATAACCATGTGCACCATTTATACGCATGATTGTCTACAAATCTGCCCACCTATCCCATTGTTGTATCGATCATCACATTAGTTACATGATATCGACTTACTCCAATTACAATGCCTAAGATAACTTACATTGTTGACACTTACATTATGTGTAAACCTGATTCTTTAATGCCTTGATTGCATGTAATTCCGTAAGTAGTTACTGAAATACAATACTAATGTTGATGTTGAGTTCATAGAGAATAATTTGTATCAACTACAAATTTGAATTGAGTTGGTTTGTGGAGATCGGCGTTAAGTTTATTTGACTGAATTCGCCACAGATTGATGTTGGCATGGTGCCATTAAAAACCAGGGAGCATTGGTTTTGTTATAGTGTGGAACTCCTCAGTACTGTGAACTCAAGATTTCGTCCCAAGAGATTCAGGTTGGCAAACACCTAACTCTCTGAACCACTGGGCCGGTTAGCATCCAATGGTAGAATTCCCACTTCCACCAATTTGTGATATGTAGCTCGACGATCATCCATTGTCACTAATGATAACTGTCTCGCTCCCAACAAGTCCGAACTCCACCAGTTACGACTTCTCACTAGAACGTACAGATGTGTGGGGAGTTAGACAGTTACCACTAATGACAATGAATAATCGTCATACTACATCATGAATAGATGGAAGTGAGAATTCTGCCATTGGACTCCGGATTTGTTAGTGGTGCAGATGGTTAAGCGGTAGCCGTGAAACTTAAAAGTTCAGAGTTGGATTCGTTGGAGGAATCGATAGTGCCTATTGTCGAGGAGTTCATAGTAGAACGAGACATCTTTTCAGTATTCCGTAGTTCTCAACAACATCCTACCAATATTAATCTGTGACGAATCCAATCAACTTAACCTCACACTGATTATCAACACGAGTCTTACTACGTTCATAAATTCTTTTGCTTTTACTAGCTTTTTTTCAACTAAACTGAATGTTTCTTAGTTAACATCACTAAAAAAACCATCTTAGTCGATAAATTATGTAAATTGGATTTATTTAAAAACAGGTTAATGATTCAAATAAAACCCGAAATGTAGTGATCAATTTTATAGTCGGGGTACTAGAGATTTCCGCGTGTACCTAAGTTATGTTGGTAGACGTAAACTACCTGGTTGGGGCCCTGTGATAGTCGTGATCAGTGGCTAGAGACGCTGAGTGACATGGCTCAAAATCAGTCACGGTTGTACACATGTATTCACTCTTTATATACTTCTAGATTTTAAGTTCCGTTATTCTTTCATACACATGTTTGCATAGTTCCCTCCTGTTGAATTAAATTGTTTTGTCGATTTTGCAAAATTTGATTTGGTCGTACTAATGTTGTATGTTAACTTAGACCTGCACCCATAAATATCAGGTTCTACGTGGTTTATAAGTGACTAGTTAACTGACTAACATCTGGAGTCATCATGAAATACACATACATATATTACTAAGAAAAGGTTTTAGTATCTAAGACAAGAAAATTACCATCCTCTTCATACGATAGACTTTCGCAAAATTAGCTGGACCCAAATACAATCGAATATCATGTCTGGAGGTTTCCATAGGCAATTCATTCATTTGAACCATTGCACATGTTCCACCAACTGGCAGTGTCCTTGCAAATGGGCATTCTGGATCGGTTGGATCAGTTAGGTCACGAATAAATGGATTTGTAGCACCTATACTTGATATAAGATTAAAATGGACTGGTAAATTATTCGATGGAACTATTGGCATAGACGCTGATACACCGAATGTTTGTTCGTTTCGCATTACACTTCCGTTCAGAACAGGCGAGTTCAGTCCTATTCCACTTGGAGTTAGTAGATTATGGGGCAAACTTAACGGAATTTCTCTAGAATTCCACAGATTTTGTATATTTGATAAAGCTCTGGTATCTGTGGAGGGTTTCAAATGTATAAACGCTGTACTGAAGTATGCCTCATTGTTATTAATACTGTTAGCAGTATTATTATTAATGTAATTGACTACATTAAAACAATTCGTTGGTGCCCCTCCATTTATCATTCCATTAGATTGATAGCCAGATATGCCAAAATGTGTCTTCTGTCCTGATGGTGAGCCATGAAATAGTGTTACATTATAACAAACCTGATTACAAAACGAAAATAAAAGCAAAAAAAGTCTACTTGAAAAAGCGTCAAAGCTAGAAAGGCATGTTAAAAGTTGCAAACTTTTTACTGGGTCTCATGACTGAAACCATTTATGCTTAGAGAGGTACTCAACACACTGAACGACACACCGCCATACAATACTAGATGTTGTTACAACTACATAAGAATGTCAAGGCTATATTCATAAAGTTCCAGGTTTATAGAGATCGCTATAATACTGAACTTCATTCCTAGTTACCTTTTATACAGATTGTGTTTTGTAAAGACAAATTCGGATCCTAGAAAACTAGCTAACAGTAAGTTTTTTTAATCACCAAGACGTGTATTTTTGAATTTTTTTTCCTTAAATTTATAAACGAGTAACTTTTGGTAGTACTATTCTACTCATGTAGATAACACAGTATTACTAGTGTAGTAATTCGTTTACTAAATTGTCGTTTGGCATAGCAACAGGACGAGTCTGAAGAAGTTTACCATAGAATCCACAAATTTTTACACATTTTAATGAGTAATTTTCATGGTGCCAGTTGTTTTATTTAACCAATACCAACTCTATCTTAGTAGCTGTTCACGACTACTTTTAGTGATCATCTATATGTATTATTCATAATTACTACCTTAATATGAGTGGGGTTCAAACGATGTAGACGTCACATTTAGGTGGAGTCAATAGTGGGTAATAGTGATGTTGTATGTTAAACACCGTATGATGCACTTCTTTAATATTCTTCTGCTAATATTACTGTACGGATTCTGAAGTTGCCTTGTGTAGAGGTAGGCATTTATGACGCAACATTATCTTCAGATACCTTCAAAGGATTGCCCATTGAAAATCGAACACTCAGTTAGAATTTCACTTTCATGTACCCTAAGTGAAATTCCACATTTCCCAAAATGATTACAGTCTTTTCAGTAGGTTACTACGTTCAACTGATACTCAGTTCCATGTAAAAGGATGGATAATGGTAAGGCGTTATTGCACATGATAATTACACTCTTTCCATGTCATATTACATCTCCATTTATTTTCCTGTTTCACTCCTATTCATCACTTTGCTTCTTATTTCATAACCCTAACTACAATCAAACAAACAACTGTCCTATGGTGTAATAACTTCTCGTTCCAAGTATCTGTGTACCCTGGGATATATTAACCATAATGATAAGATACGTAGACAAGTAGATGAGATAGCAATGGGTTCTCCACTAGGGTCACTACTAGCGGATTTTATTGATGACTAGTATAAAAACTAGTAGTCTCGAAAAGATAATCAATAAAATGGTGCCGTATAGAAAGTTTACCGATGGCACATTCATGATATGTGATGTAAACCTTGACATTTAGGATATTCTTAGATCATTTAATAGTTACCACTCATCACTATAATTCACACAGTAAAAATAATATGGATAAAAACTATACTTCTTAGATGTTCTGCTTACGAAAAGAAATGATGAATGTCCGCAGGCATCACTTTATAGAAAACCTACGTGAAATGGACAGCTGATCAATTTCCATATTTGGCTCCAAATAATAATAAAACGCAACATAATCCGCTCCCTATGTTCACGATAACTCCGCCGGTAGCTCTCTTAGGGTTACTGCCAGTCCAAAGCCCAGGTAAAGGAGAAGGGTTGGTCATGAGGCTATCATTTCCACCCCATTAAACCCAAGCTTGCTAATAAAAACGCTAACTAGATTGAACAATGTTCACGATGCCGCAGAATCTGTTCAGCAGGTAGCATAGATAATCAGCTAATTCTTCAGCGACTTATCATCTTAAAAATTGGATGTCTTACAAAACTTATTGAAAATAATATGAATGATAAGCAGCCATCGCAGACAAAATATACTGTCCCAAAGGAAACATTATGCGTTAACCTTGGATTTAAGGAAGATATTGCTAGCAACATAGCTAAAAGTTGTTTTTGAGGTCACTTAGAAAGACTTTTTCCTCAGGAAATCTTTATATAACATTCTAGAGTCGGCTATTAATATACCACCGACTAAAAAATAAGCTTCCTTGACTGACCAATTCCATGTTCATCTAACAGTTTGCTTGCTCATGTGAATCCACGTACATAGGTAGTTCGTCAATACTACTTCCTAGTGAATCTTCTGGCATGGTTGAGCATAGAACAGAGCAGAATAGGGAATTCAGCCACTGATTTATCGTTTGATATTATCTTTAAAATTTGGTTACATATACCAAAAGGCCAAAATCAGAATCTGATTTGTATTGCAAAAGCTTAAGATAATCATAATTTAAAGCCCGAATGATAAATACCACAACAATTTGTGAGATCGCTTTCTTTACCATAGTCTTAGTTTAGACTTTTCTATATCTGATTTAAATTACTTACCTACTTACTTATGCAAGTTGCTCCTCACTGAGGAGCATAGGCCGCTCATCAAGATTCTACATTTAACTCTGTCCTGAGCAATCCTTTCCAATTGTCTCCAGTTGTTGTTCATCCTTTTAGTGTTTGCTTCCAATTTTCGACGCAGCGTGTTCTTTGGCCCTCCTCTTTCCGTTTCCCAACAGGATTCCATATTAATGCTTGTCTCGTGATGCAGTCTGATGGTTTCCGCAATGTATGTCCTATCCATTTCCGACGTCTTTTCCTAATTTCCTCTTCGGCTGGAAGTTAGCTTGTCCTCTCCCATAGTAAGCTGTTGCCGATGGTTTCCGGTCAATGAACATTCAGTATCTTTCGTAGGCAGTTGTTTATAAATACTTGTATCCGTCTGATGATGTTTGCAGCAATTCTCCATACAGCAGGACTGACTTCACGTTCGAATTGAAGAGTCTGACTTTGAGGTTTGTTGATATTTGTTTTGAGTCCCATATGTTTTTTAACTGTAGGAATGCTGCTCTGGCTTTGCCAATCCTTGTCTTTACATCTGCATCGGACCCTCCTTGTTCATCGATGATGCTCCCCAGATATGTGAAAGTATTCACTTCTTCCAGAGTTTCTCCATCAAGTTGAATTGGGTTGGTGCTCTCTGTGTTGTATTTAAGAATCTTGCTCTTTCTCTTATGTATGTTCAAGCCTACTGATGCTGAAGTTGCTGCTACACTGGTTGTCTTTGCTTGCATCTGTTGGTGTGTATGTGCTAAGAGAGCTAGATCATACGCAAAGTTCAAATCATCGAGTTGCATCCTACTTTTCCATTCAATTCCGTGCATCCCCTCAGATGTGGAGGTCTTCATGATCCAGTCAAACACTGGGAGGAAGAGAAAAGGCGAGAGCAGGCAACCTTATCTGACTCCGGTCCTCACTGGGAAAGCATTTGTCAGTTGTCCTCCATGCATAATTTTGCACTGTGTGCCGTCGTAAGAGTTCCGGATGATGTTGACGAGTTTCTCTGGTACGCCGTAGTGTCGAAGAAGTTTTCATAATGTTCTCCTATCTGCATTGTCAAACGCTTTCTCATAATCAATGAAGTTGATGTACAGTGGCGAGTTCCACTCAATTGATTTTCTCTGCTCTTGTTCGGCTGTTGTTGATGTCATGTATTGAAATCATAAATAAATACTCTGTGCAGCCTTGATAACTGCCAATCAGAATACGGATACGTCAGCCCCACCATTATCAACCCCCAAAGCCGGAATAGAGAAGACAACAACAGCTACGAGCCAACCAGACACAATCAATCCAGTCCAATTGCCGGTCATATTGTATTTTAATCATGCCTTTATATATACACAAATTCAGACCGCACAGCGAACCAATTAGGGATTTTACATTAATAGAAAACAGAAGAGATTGTGGCAGTGAATAGGGGTAACTTGTACACAACTAAGTAACTGTAGTCCATAATAAGAGACAATACAATAACAGCAAATATATTAAACGGGAGGACAGAGTAAGAGGGACATAACAATAATAAAAATGTAATGTTTACATTACACACGACCAGAATAAATGAATTAGTCCTCTAAAATACAGTCCTAGAAGTTCTTTCACTCTTCTTTAGTGGTCCGACATAACAGTTGATATCTATCTTCTTGTTTCTCCATTGTTAAATTTTGCTCAGGGTCCCAGTAGAGATCCATTCCTTATAATGGTGCTTCTTTCACCCCACAACCTCCTGATACTTTGAAGTTAGTGCTTCTTTGATTCCTTTCCAGTTGTCCTCCATAGTGGTTTCCTCTTCTTTCAGTCGAACTTGTAAGACTTGGAATCTGTTATTTTGAGCTATTTTGAATTCCTTGAGTTTATCAGTGTCTCGGAGAAAGGCTGTGTTGAACCGTTGTACTGCTACCACTCCAGTTGTCCACTGCTTCTTTAGCTTTAGTTTTATTTTAGAAACCACCAGGTGGTGGTCTGAAGCTATGTCAGCTCCTCTCCTGGTTTGCACATCTTCCATTGATCTTCTAAATTTTTTATTGATGCATATATGATCGATTTGATTCTCTGTAGTATGATCCGGTGAGACCCATGTAGCCTTGTGTATGAGTTTGTGGGCGAATATTGTACCACCTATAACCAATTTGTTGAAGGCACATGGGTTTGTAAATCTTTCACCATTGTCATTTCTGTCTCCCAGTCCCTGTCGTCCCATGATTTCTTCATATCCGGTGTTGTCCATTTCAACTTTGGCGTTTAGGTCCCCCATCAGGATTGTCAGATCCTATCCTCGGCACTTTGCTATAATTGATTGCAGTCTATCGTAAAACTGATCTTTGTCTTCGTCGTTGCCGTCGTTGGTTGGTGCATAACATTGGACAATATTCATTGTAATCCCTTTCTTCATTGTTTTGAAAGATGCTTTGATGATCCTGGGTCCATGTGGTTCCCATCCCACAAGTGCATTACGTGCTTTTTTGGACAGCATCAGAGCGACTCCTTGGGTGTGAGGAGCATTTTCCTCCTCGTGGCCGGAGTATAACAGCACCTCCCCTGAAGCTAATGTTTTCCGTCCAACTTGATTCCAATGGGTTTCGCTGATTCCGAACATTGTCAAGTTGTATGTCTTCATTTCTGCAGCTATTTGATTTGTCTTCCCGCCCTCCTTCATTGTTCGAACATTCCATGTTCCAATACAAATTTTTGCTCTGGTTGTTAGAAGGGGGGGCATCGGCCTCATGACTTCCGAAGAATTTCGTCTTTCGTCATAAGGCGTCATAAACAATCCTTCCACTCCCAGGGAAGAGTTTAAATGGTTTATCTTGTTTAATCTGGTTAGCGTTTTTTTTAGCAAGCTTGGGTTTTACGGGATGGGAATGCTATCCCCATGCCCAACCCTCCTCCTTTACCCGGGCTTGGGACAGGCAGTAGCCCTAGGAGAGCTACAGGCGGAGTTTTCTTATTTAACTACTTAACTCTAATTACTTTTCCGTCCTCGTTTTTCCTTCTAATTTTACTATCCACGTTCACCATGATTATTATTATTGCAATGATGATTATCATCATCTTATTATTACGAAGACATTCGCCAAGTGGATTTCCTCAGTTTTCATTCATACAAATTCATACTAACCTAACGTTAATCACAATTACTGTGTCACTATTCTACTGTTTACACAATTTTCATGTTTTCTTATTAATCACCCCTCCGCTCGCCCAAAATTATTACATCAGTTACTAGTTGGTCGTTTACAATATTTGGTAGGTAAAATATTTCATGTGACAACTAATCAGATTCTTGCAGTTATTCATCGACTTAAAAATCATCCCGATTCTACGACTTGACAGTGAATTTGTTGAGACGAGTTATCTTCAGTGAATAAATTTGTTTTATAATGTAATACGTATATTGAAACTAACTTATGAATTTCGTCCTTAACATCTATCAATTTCCATACAGCTGTCACATTGATTTTGACTAGACCAGCCTATCAGTTAGATTAACTACAAATGATGGGATTAGAAATCTTAAACTACTCACAATCTCCATGATATATTAACATAGATATTTCCATCATTCTTATTATTGAAGATTATTTACAGCTTTATAAATGTGTTTAGAGTAACACATTACTTCAGACATTCCGTTTTTAGCGAAAACTTGATTAATGTTAATTCATTGGTTGTTCTTCAGCAAAATAAATAATAATGAATTGAAACAAACGTATTTTGTAACTACCTGAACCATTTCAGATGGTGATGCTTTAAATAATTCAACATATCTATCACCTAAATAATCTTTATGACGTATCAATGCTTTTGTTGCTATTTGATCATCATTAAATAGAACAAAGGCATCACCAGTTGGTCGTCGATCAGGATAAACAACTAAATAGATCCCTTGTTCATCTAACATAACTGGTGCTTGAACAACGTTGAAAAATTCTATCTAAAAAGTAAAGAAAATAAAGAAAGAAAGAAGCATCACAGTGAACTTGTTGTTATGCATAACAACAAGATTAAGAGGATATTTAGCACATTATGCTCAACTAGTGTATTCAATACACAAATTATTAATCTGTAACTAACACTATAATCCAGGCGGCGTCCTACTGCAGAATTCCCACTTCACTCATTGTGTGATATGGTGCAAAGATCATCCATTGTTATCGGTGATAACTCCCTGACTCTATCAGTCACAACTTCTCACTCCAAATTTAGGAAAATCCTGAGCTGATTATTATAGTAAAACTGAAGAGGTTTAGTGGAAATAGATATTAAATTCAGTTGTTTGTATTCACCACATATTGATGTTGAAATGGGGGGAACCACTACGAACCAGGAAGTACTCGACAACATGTATTGGGTAAATACACTTTAATGTAAGTTGTACTTTCCAAATAATCCCATATTTTTGTATTGATTAATGAAACCAATCGAACTAACTATACTACTAATCTATAAGGCAATCGATTTCATTGAACATGCAAGGAAAATTGTATGGTCAATTTCGATATAACTAATTGATGTGAATCAGACAATCATTGATCACATGGAAGCACTGAACAGCTGTTTCGTCCTAGTATGGGACTCCTCAGCAGTGCGCATCCACGACCTCATCGGGGATCGAACACAGGAAGCTCTGGCTCCGCGACGAACGCTTTACCATTGGACCACTGAGTCGGCTCCTAACGGTTGATATTTCCAATTCAGTCAATTCGTGATATGTTGCGCGACCTCCTCCATGCCATCGGTGGGTTACTGTCCCACACCCGACACAGTTGAACTGAATTGGAAATATCAACCGTTAGGAGCCGACTCAGTGGTTCAATGGTAAAGCGTTCGCCGCGGAGCCAGAGGTTCCGCAAACCCTTAATTGTAAAATTGTATGGGTTAATTAGTGATTGACAAACGTGTGTTTCATTGTACATGGGACTCGTCAGCTGGATATACCTACATCCTAGTGTTGATGTTCACACTTGAACTGGAACTCACTTCGTTTCGTGTCAAGCAGTGCCGCGTTTACAACTAGGCCACTGAGTCCATGTGGATACAATCAAGATTAAACAACACCTGATAACTATCACTACATTTAAGCAATCTGCTCAGGCTGCACATATGGCAACAGAGAGATTGATCAATTTCAGTTCATGACAAATACAATCTAATTATGTATATGTTATGTCTATTATTAGTATGTTCCTCTCACCTTAACATCCATTTTAACATATTAACTGCTGTCATACCATTTTTCGATCATGGACTATAACTAAGTAATTAAGTAGCTGATTACATCCCCTCCCCATCCCCATAACCAACACCACTCACTCACTCCTTGCTTTACTATCATCATTCTTCTCCTTTCGTATTAGTGTTATTTACCCATTGATCAAATGTGTGGTTAGGTTTTGAATGTATATTAACAAATCCATGATATTTAAATTGACTCTTGTTGTTGACTTAGTCATCGTTTTGTTCTTCAATCTTGTTTAGGTCTAGTAGGAGCAGAGTAGACTTAAGGATATTAGTGAGTCTTATTGTTCGTGGTCAAAATAATGACTCTCGTTGGATCGTATCAATTATATGGCCAACTATTATTAGTAATGTATGGAGTTCGCGACATAAATCTATCTCTGATCAACTAAACATATAGATTTTTTTAAACTATGTAGGACAAAATTAATAAACAATAGTAATATTTAAGTTGACTTTTGACTGGCAAGTGGAATTTAGGACTCACGTTTCGTCCTATTTGGGACTCATCGTCTGAATGTACCTCCATCCCAGTATGAACATTAACGTTAGGATTCAGGTACATCCAGCCAATGAGTCCCAAATAGGACGAAACGTGCGTCCTAAATTCCGCTTGCCAGTCACAAGTCAACTTAAATATTACTTGTGTACTATCGCTATATCGAGGCAATCCGCTCAGGATTCACATATGGCAACAGAGACTGACCAGTTTCAGTCTATTACAAATCAACGGAAAAATAAAAGCTTATCCTAATTAAATGAACAATAGTATTCTCCTACATGAGTAATACTTTGAGGTAAAGTGCTGTAATTAAATTTCACTCCAAGATGATAATACCGATTACATTTCAATGCAGATAAAGCATGCTAATATTGAAACCATTTAAATCAAATGGTATGTAGAGGCCGTCATTACCTTCCCCGAGCATAACGACTTTTATATTATGCATTCCACGGTAGTATCTATGTTCAACGTGTGATTGAAGACAATATAGGAACTGGTGGCTTGTTTAGTTTCTAGTCTCTTATGGATTCTGACCAGTTCAAAATTCATCCCAATCTTAATCTCTTCTATCGATTTCGCATTATGCACGTGTTATTTCTGCTTCATATGTATGTGGAGTCGAAAGATATACAAGAATTTAGATGCTCTGGGTGTACGAGTAACGAAATAAAAATAGAATAGAGACCTCTCTAAATAAGTAAGCTTGATGTGATTAGTTAAGTGAAATCTCTTGTCTATGTTCAGTTTGTTACTCATGCACCCAGAAAGAATCTAAGTTCTCGTATATCCTGTAACTCCATACACAAATCGGAATGTACTTTAAACAGAATAGAATCCAAGACGGATCAACAACCGAACAAGCCCCCATTAACTATATTGTCTTCAATCACACGCTGAACATAGATACTAACATAGTATTGCATAACATAATTGTTATGCTGGGGGAGTAATTACGACTTCTACAGGTTTTATGATACAGTAACAAGCCTGTTATAGTGGGTACTGAAATCACCGGGGCCACAAGTCGTCGTAATCACATATCTACTTAAATCCTTGTCCTCTTAAACGTTCAACTCTAATGTATGCCTATATTAAATTAACAGTAAGTTCCGAATACAATCTAATTATAATCTAGTAAACTTATCTTAACCCTAAATCCGTATACTATCACATATACTATCACAGGGAGCTAATTTCTATAGCGATTAGGTGAAATTAAATGAAATAAACATTCTTAAATATATTCACTCTGACCATATTTTCCTGTCTTAAGTATCTTTTAAAAACATTCACTAAGTTAGATAAACCAGCCCAAAAAGATTATGGTTAAGAATAATGTGTATTGTCGAGACTCTAACAGTCTGATGCCCATTCCTTCATTTTAACCTTATCTTAATACTTTTTTCTACTTTGCTACTAATACTGTCCCTGGTAGTAGTTATTCAACGGTGTTCTCATTTCCTTCTTTTAACTGAGTACTTATTGTATCTTATCGTAGCCTAATTAATTTCGTAATGAGATCGTTGCTAAGCACGGATAAGGAGTTCCATATGCAAACGAAACTGTTGTCTGGTCCTCGTTAGTTTTCATTGATTCCCAACTGATGAATACAAACATGAGACAAGTCAATATGTTGTAATCAATGTCTGTTACTTCACATGAAGCATAGGTCGTCGACCAGGATTCTTGAACCACCTTCGTCCTCAGTTTTCCTTTTCGGTTCTACTCGAGTTTTATCCATTCTTTACATTTTTACCTAGAATTTCAGGCACAATATGGTCTTTTATCATCCTCTTTTCCTTTGCCTTTAAGGATTCTAAGTTAGAATCAGTCTTGTGATGCAATTTGAAGCGTTTCTTAACTGAAAGTTGGTCTGTTTTGTACCATGTTAGATTGTTGTATAAAGTAAACAGCCTTATTTTGTTTTACTGAACATGTTGGAACTTCTGTCAATAATCAGATGAATATGATGAATAAAATGTTGAATATAATTAAACCATTCTTATCAGTGATTACTGTAAAGATTAGTGTATCACGAAAAACTTCACATTACAAACTAACGTTAGTTCTCCAACCACTGGAAACCAAGAAGAACTGTACCGATGATTTCGTTTCAGTTCGGCATTAATTCACTTCTTCACGAAGGATTAAACCTAACATCTTAGAGCATCCTCGAGTAAACAACATATAACGTCATTAATAAATAGCAACAATCATATGCCTGACATGTTATGCTTTACTGATGATATCTTTAATCTAGAACTCCGAAATTTTTTTTTGTAGTTAATTTCCAATAAGATTAATTTTTTAATGGTTAAGCGTACTATGTTTGACAAATCAAGCGAGTCAAGATGGATGAATAACTTCCAGAACTTTTTTTAGAGATTTATGGTTGTATTTGCACAAGACCTTCTATTTCTATTATTTTTGTGTTTCCCTCACTTTAACCACCCAGCTAACATGTTAATTGTTTCCATGTCACATTTATTCATCAACTATAACTAATTAATTGTATACATGCTACTCCAGTTGCTTATCGTTGGTTCCTCTGTTCTGTACGAATGTTAACATTCTAATTGGTTTGTTGGGGGGGGGGGTGAGGGAGTGGTGGTTCAGGTTTTATAAGTATGTAAAAAAATGTTTGAAATATAAATTGACTGTGTCTAGTCAACTCAACTGTCTTGTGTTCTTTTATCCGTCTTGAGGACTAGTATTATCAAGGGGAGCTTACGGACAGAGAACAATTAGTTTTAGTTTTACTGAAGTGTTGACTGTGGCGATTGACCAAGTCATTACATATTAAGCTATAATATTTGATTGTTAGATTAGGGCAGGGGAATTCATGAAGAACAACTAACTTTCCGTTTATTGTGACTGATGAAGTCCACGAAATATAAATGGTAAGCTTGCAGTTCCTAAATTCCATCTCCAGTTGAATCATGTATGGGCATAACTAAGTAGTTCCATGCAAGGACGAACTAATTGTTCATTGTTTTTTTACCTTCAACGATTGTCTAATCAGAATCCCTAGATGTCTTTCTGTATTACGAAAATACATACTGTGCTCTTGATAATTTGCTAGTCATTGTACGGACACATTGGCCCCGCGACTAGCAGCCCCTAAACCGGGATAGAGAGAACAACGATTGATCAGCCAACAGACAGTATCGAATAGTATTTTATTTCAATCAAGCTTTCATATATACATAAAATTAGACCGCACAGTCAACCAATTAGAAAACTGACATTGATACAAAACAAAGGAGATTGTGGCAGTGAATAGAGGTAATCTGTATACAACTAATTAATTGCAATTCATAATAAGAAACAATATACAAACAGTAAATATACTAAATATGAGGATAGGATATGAGGAACGTAACAATGACAGAAATAAAATGTTTTCAATACCCATAGTTAAAATAATCGAAATAATGTTCTTAAACACAGTTTTGAGAGTTAGGTACTCTACTTTAGTCTTCCGATATAACACTTTCAAAATTTAATTAACAGAAGCATGTTGCTAAAACTATCACTAATGAATTATGCCTTAGACACACCTCCAAACCTTCCCTCATTCTTATCTGTACTTCAATGTAAACAGTAATAAGAACGTGAAACTATTGTCATGAATTTATGAAAACTTACAATTTGTTTTTTAGTAGTTGTATACGGTAGACCACGTACACGTACTACAACTTGTTCACCATTTGTTAGTTGATTTAAAAAGTTTGTAACACATTCTTGATCACCTTAAAATAATGAATGCAATCGTTTATAATTATGGATTAGGAATAATACATGAATAGTTAAGTATATTATAATAATTATCTCATTGAATAGGTCACAGATTGATGTTTACATGGTACCATTCATAACCAAAAAGCATTGGTTTTGTTCTAATGTGGAACTCCTCAACAGTATACACTCACTTAATCATCCGAACCACTGGGCCGGTTGACATCCAATGGTAGAATTCTGTTATATCTCGTACTTGATATATTGACTAGCCGCAAACAACGTTAGCGCTCGAACGCCTTGAACCCTCGTAGTCGCAAATTCAGAACACAGAAGACGAGAAGACAGGAAACTTTATTCCAGTAAAATGGTGAGTTAGTCATGTACAAAATATTCGTATATTTATAGTTTTCTGAAACAGATAAATCAGTATTATGATCCATCCGATCCGAACTAAGAAGTCTCAACTGTTACCCAGTTGGAACGCTCAACGTCGAGATTCTAGAAGGTTCTATCGATCAGGCATTGGACGGAATGTCCCCGGCTCCTTCAAGGGTTCCCAACAAATTCCCACTTCCATCAATTTGTGAAACATAGCTCGACGATCATCCAATGTCATTGGTAATAAAAAAAATAACCACCTCAATTAAGTTACAATAATCAGCTAACTGGTGACTAACTTCTAGATGTTTTTTGAGCTCTAATGAAAAGTCAGGACAGATGGAGTTCAAAATTTTTGAAAGTGGGATAGTTATCACCAATGACAATAGATAATCGTCGAGCTATATATCACAAACCGATGAAAGTGAGAATTCCACGATTTAATCCAGGCCCAATGGTGCAGATAGCTGGGCGTTCGTCGTAAACTTGAAGTCCCTTGGGCAGAATCTAGGGTGTGCACTACTAAGGAGTTCCAAACTAGGACGAAACGACCTTCTAGTATTTCCTGATTTTCAATGGCACCCTGTCAACATCAATCTGTGACATGTTCAATCAAATAAATATATCGATTTCCACAAAAAATTAATAAATTAAAATAATCAACTCAATTGAATTATATTATAATTGACTAGCTAATGTAAATTCAAAATAGTTCTCAACAATAAGCTGGAAGCCTCATCATTCAAATGAGAAAAAGCAAAAGCTTAACGTATAACACAACAACAACCAACCAAATTATACTATAAGGAGAAGCTCTGGAATATGTAATATGACATTTTTGGTTCCCGATCACTTGTGCATTCTATTCGGTTACAAATACGTCCGTATCTGCATCGTCGTTATTAACTTCTAATTATATGTTGGATACGTCTATTCCCCAGATGTATGAAGTTAGAGGATATCCGGAAATTAGATGCTCTCTGATAAGTGTAAAAGTAACGAACTGAACTTCGAGATAACGTTCTCATCTAAAAACGAATTT
Organism: Schistosoma mekongi; assembly: GCA_034768735.1. Taxonomy (NCBI): domain Eukaryota; kingdom Metazoa; phylum Platyhelminthes; class Trematoda; order Strigeidida; family Schistosomatidae; genus Schistosoma; species Schistosoma mekongi. The sequence goes on along the minus strand of CM068311.1, from coordinate 5,963,709 downwards.
GTTCTAATTTCTAACCTAACAATTCATACAAATGATTTCACCGACATAGTAGAAAAAACCACTTTCATAATTTAAGTAAAATTGTTAAAAACAGAGAATCAATATGTCTTACATCCAGCACATTGAATGAATTCTCTTCCAGAAGCTGAATGAATTTGTAAATACATCGGTTTCATTGAAGTACTGACAATTTGTTGAATACCATCTGTTGGACATTCGCTTCGATTATTGATACAACTTTGATTATTATTATTATTATTATTATTATTATTATTTTTATCACTACTAGTATTAGTACTGTTATTATTATGTATTAGTTCATGATTAGTTAGTGATGAAGTATTATTTACATCTGCTGGACTATTCATAGTCTCTGCTGTCAGTGAACCATATAAATGATGTTGATTTCTAGCTAAAGCAAGTTGTGCATTCATTGAATCATTAAAAGCAACAATAGCTGTATTACTACGTCGTCCATCTGTTAAACGAATAGCTACACCACCAGGATGCACATTAAGACCAGCAAAATAATGTGCTATTGTAGATGGAGTTGCACTCCATGGAACTTGACGTATTTCAACAACTTGATTATCATCCATTTTCAATTTACGTGAACTGAAACAGTACAACAATACATTTCACATAGAAAATAAGTTCTACCTTACATCAACATGATAATCATTAACTCAATTCACAACAGCACTCATCATATCAACTTTCAACTGTTATATCAACATATCATGTAGACATGAAATGTATTTTTCATCGAACTCAGTATACTTATTCATAATGTCATCATAATGAAGATTGATAGAATGAGAGGAAGACGTCGAACTTCTACAGAACTGCAATCATTCAACAATATTATGGATGTTTTTTTGAAGAGTATCTACTTTACAAGTAGTTACTTATCTACAAATAACAATGTGTTTCATTGTCATTACGTACTAGTTCATTAGTTAAATGTTAAAAAAAATTTGCCTTATTAATTTCAATTTGTTGACAGGTTATTATCATTGGATCATTTAAACACAGTTTTTTTAATGATTTACGACAAATAGTGTATTCAGACACTAAACAGATGGAAGTTATTTAACTTGTCTTCACTTTTAAAATCATTTAAAAAGATTAATATCAACTGATTCATATATTTTTTTATTTTTGTTATGCTCTTAACGTGATGTTCGGAATTTCTTATCATAATGAACTGATTGAGCTATATCCAATGAAATAATTATTGCTTAAGGTCCTATTATGACAGGCAGGTCAGTTGAAGATCAGTAAGAATAAAAGTATCAAAGCTAAGGCCCGAGAGCTAATCTATACTTCCGATTACACATAGATGTAATTGTAGTAAGGTGTTTCCCTCGGACAACTAGTTTGACAGTGATACTAATTTCTCATAAAGGATGGGTGGGGTTGAAAATAATGACCGTGAAAATGTACACTCCATCTTACTCCACGAATTTCCCTCACCGGAGGTTAGGGCCTAACCAGTATTGAGGTAACTGTAATGTTCTTATTAGCATTTATAATTCTAAATTGTAGTCACGTAATAACACAATGAGAACTTATAAGTTGTAATAGCAGAATTGTATTGTAATAACCTGTAATAGGAAGCACAAGCAGTCGGCTGTCGGCAGTCAGCACTAAGCAATCAGGTTGCTAGCATTATTGGGACCAGCACAATCATGCGTTTAAAGGAACCCAAATATAAAAGGAAAAATGAATCTAACTGGGAATATATGTGTTTGTATATATAGGAGTACCAATGTTCCCAAAAAATGGAAAGGCACGAAGAGAAGAAGATTGAACAACAAATGATAAGTAGCGAATAAGTAGTTCAGCCTAACATACTTCAACAAAACACTATAACAAAAGAAATGAGTAGGCAGAAACTCAGGTACAGGGATGGAGACATAATAACACGTTTATAAAAGTATCAGGGACAAAAGTATACAAAAGTCATATGATTATCACATTTTACGTAACTAGATATTGGAGATTGCCGTAATAACTATTTGTACAAAGGTCATGTGTCACCGGTCTTAAGTATTCCTACTATGGACACTGCTGTCATACTTCTAGGACATCAACACCACCTCTAAACCAGCTTTTTTTTAGGCACCATATGAAGAACAATTTTCCCATGGTGTAAGTAACTGGGTAATGATAACCTCCTTTATTACCTCTAACAACACTAAATATTCATATTTTCAGTTTAACCAAGTCGATTATCTCGTTATATTCCATGTGTGATTTCAACAGGCTTCATTGTTTGTTAATCAGTCTATTTATCAAATAAAAATAATTCAATAAGTTACATATTCAACCTGCACTGACTTGTTTCACTTTTAAAATTCAAGATGAATTGCTAGTTTTCAGCGTACCTTATAGAGAATATCACGTTAAGCAGTTATGCATATGTTCTACTAAGAATGCACTCATCAAAGATTGATACTGGTTGGGAATCAGTGGAAACCAGCAAGAACTCAAAAGCTATGTCATCCAAGTGTTGGCCTTTATTAAACTAAACACTGTAAATTAACCTAAGGTAATAGAATCCGTAACTTTCAGATCTCACGGCAGACGCTTAATAATTTACACCACTGAGCCAGCCAGCTTTCGATGGTGGAATGCTCATTCGCATCAATTTTTAATATATCTCCACGATCAGTCAATCCCATTTGTAATAACTCTATCAGTCCGGACAATTCGAAACTCCACCAGTCACGACACAAGCTCAGTAGTGCAGGCGGTATTGTATTGGATTCCTTGACTGAATTAAGAGTGAGCGCTTCTGAAGAGTGCTATACTATGACGCAGAACTGTCTAGTACTCTCAAATATAATCAACAAATCATTATTTATTTTAAGTGTTTCTTTCTGAATGTGTTACTTAATTAATGGTACTAATCGATAAAGAACAAAGTGAAAAAAATGTTTGACAAATAACAGCTAAACGTTTTACACTTAAATTTAACGGTAATTGATTTGTGGCTGACAACACAACCCCAACTGTTAATTTCTTCTTGGACTGAATGAACCAACATCACCTTATCTCCTACCTGAAGAATCACGTAATCACTATGAATTGAAAATATTAGTAATTTATTCTCATAAAAGATGAGATGAATGCAAGTTACACATTAAAACGAAACATTACATTTTCATTTTGAGTAACCAAATAAATTCAGTGTAACAACAATAATAAAAACGACAACAGAGAATGGAAACATTTAGTCAGTATTAAATAAACATAGAGTTAGTAACTGGTAGTTAACCAAATAATGAATATAGTGAATCGAGGTGGTCTGTTGAGATTGGTATTAAGTTTTAGTTAATTGAATTCATCAAAGATTAATGCTAGTCGCTTACGATTGAAAATCAGTGAGACTGGAGCACCTGGAGGGGGCAGAATCCACTGTGCACACCCTTCTAGGAGTCCCACACTAGCACAGTGAAAATGTATTTAATACCTAGAAGAAATCAGTCATAGTCTAAATATTTCAGTTATAACGATCATGAAACTATGAAGACGAGTGAGATAAAAAAATATTAGTATTCTCAAGCTAACATACATCTAAATCAAACATAGTATCAAAGTGAATATGATTAGAATATATGTGGATTTTCCCGTTGATTTATTATAGACTGAAACTCATCAATCTTTCTGTTGCCTTATGTGCATTCTGAGCAGATTGCTTAAATGTAGCAATAGTTTGCAAGTATTATTTGATTTTGAATGTGTCTACCTGGACTCAGTAGCCTAGTTGTAAGCCCGGGGATGTTTGACAGGCAATAAATTGAGTTTGAGTTTCAGTGTGAACATTAACACTAGGATGTAGGTACATTCATCTGATGAGTCCAAAATGAGACAAAACGCACATCTTGGATTCTGTCTGCCAACCACAATCCAACTCAATTAAACTGAATACTTTACATTATCTAATAATTGGCATAGAAACCAACAAAATTCTCTACGAATGCAGATAACTGGGCACAAATCTTATCAATGAAATTAAGTACAAAAAAGCTTTACTTTCATATGAATTAATAAATTGAATTAGAACAAATCTAACACTATTTTGTTTTTCTTTTTCAAGTTTGTGTCTTTCAATCAGTTTAAAAACAGTAGGATGCAATACATTCAAGAAATGGAGGATGAAAAGGAAGACGAAACAAAAGCCAACTGTTTTTCATTGTCAGTAATTGAAAACGTATTAATTAAAAGAGGTACTCTGAAACTAGCCTACTGTGACTGTGATTATTATTACTATTTGTTACGTTGGTCGATTTACGAAGAATAACCAACTTTTAAAACTATGTTTTAGTAGACTATTTCAGTTACTTTATTTGTGTGTAAAGTAAACATTTTATTTCCTACCATTATTACGTTCCCCTTGCCATATCCTCTTGTTTAGCACATTAACTGTTAGTATATCATTTCACATTTATGTACTACAATCAATTGATTGTATACATATTACTTCAGTTCACAGTCACTATCTCCTCTGTTTCGCATTAATGTTAAGTTCCTAATTCATTCACTGTGTGATCTGGTTTATGTGTACATAAAGGAATTCTTGAAATATAATATGACTACATCTGGTTGATTCATCAATTTTTGTTCTCCCTAATCAGGCTTGCAACTGAATGAGGGTATGGCAGACGTACAGGGACTGACTAGGCACTCTCATTGGCTTTTGTCATAGTAACTTCGTAAGCACATAGCCACCATTTCCCATCATAACAGCTTTCTGATGCTATAACACAGTCGTTATTATTACTATTATTATTATTATTGATTAAGATCAATCCACATAGTGATTAACTCTGTACTGAATTAACTCACTAATTAAAACACTAATCAAATCAATAGGTAGGTGAACAATTGAACAATTAAGTATTGTAACTAAAAATCTAATCAAACCAAACGAGTAGTAAATAGATTATGAAACAATAAATTCAAACAGAATTCTGTACACAATATACAACCGGTAAATCAATGGGAATAAGAAAATTCTGGAACTCCATTTCAGAGGATTATTTCATTTATTTTAAAGGCATTTAGGTGTTGCCGAGATAGTTGATTGTTAATGTAATATCATTAAGTGGTCTGAATTTGATAACTATCGATAACGAGAAGGTATTTTACAGGTGTTTCGTCCAAGTATTGGACATTTCCTAGGACCTCTTGGCTACGGAGCGAACGCTGAACTATTAAAACTACTAAGACGTCTACCAACGGTTGGTATTTTTAACTTTAGTCAATCCACGATATATTTGTGTGATATCATACACTGCCATCGTGTGTGTGTGGGGGGGGAAATGTCTCATACTGTCTAATGGTTAAGTGTTCGCCGCGAAGTCTGACAGTCTTGGGTTAGATCCCTGGTGATGTCGTGGATTCTCATTGTTTAAAACTCTCAAACTAAGACGAATCAACTGTTCAGTGATTTCTCTTTGTTAACAGCTACCTAACTCAGACTAATTCGTGATATCAAAATAATACCTTAAATGTATTGAACATGCTACAAACATGTTATTTCTATTACTATTATCATTATATTCCTCTCATATATTAACTGATGTCATATCGTTTCCCACTCATAAACTACAACTAGGTAACTGTGTACCCGTGTCTATTGTTATGTGTGCATCCTTAGCCAATTGCCCCTATATAGTTATTAATCACAAGTAATGAATAAGTCACAATTTAACTTAAATGATACTATGAATTTATAGCTATATTGAGACAATCCGAGAGTGATCAGTTTCAGTTCATAATAATTAAACCAGAAGATACTAATTCATCCAAATTACATATATAACAGTTGAACAAGTGTGATTGTTTGAACTCAGTAGTCTAGTGGTAAACGCGGTGGCGTTTGGCATGAAACAAACTGAGTCCGAATGCCAGAGTGAGCATTAACATTAGGATACAGGTACATCCGGCCGACGAGTCCCAAATGGGACGAAGCACGCATCTTTCATTCCACTTGCCAGCCACAATCTAACTTAAATGATTTACTAACCATCCTTAACGATTTATAACACTTATTATAGCTTCCATTGTAAATAACACTCATATGAAAGTGATTTGCCCCGATAATGTCTTTTAATTACTAGTTCATAAAGTATAAAATGAAATGTAAGTATATGAACGAACAATACTACCAAGTGCCTGGCTATTCTATTTGATGAGCAATCATTGTAAAATTCACTGATAGACGAAATTCAATTAAGTTATAAACTGAAACTTTTATATCACTACATGGACCATTTGGAAGTATGAATGCTTTGGACAAGAGTGTTAAATTGTATCTATTTTTCATATCAAAGAGTATCTAGAAAAGTACAATCTACTTATTGTTGATCTATGGATAGATAATCTTTGGACTGAATTATTTTTTTTATAATGAAGGTTTATTTTGCAGATAGGGTTTCGATTATTTACAATAGAATAAATTCCTCCAGGGCAACAACTAAATAATTAGAAAAAACTAGCTTCAGAAGTTCTTTTCATTTGACTTCAGACTTCTGGTCTTTAATAATAGCCTAGCTAAATTAGAAAATATAAGCAATGGTTTAGTGAAGCACTTAAATTCCAATACCTAGGGTATGTATCCCAACTTGTATCTATTAGTATAGTCACATTATATCAATACTCATTATCAACAAGATGATATGGATTAAGGTAATTAGTTACTGGATTGTGATTCGCTCACAAAGCCTGATGGTCTTGTGTTCGACTGCTAAATGTGGTATTGGATGTGCAATTTTGAGGGGTTACTTACTAGGGTGAAACACCAGCCTGCGATTTCTACTCCTCATTAGCCATCTGAGATCGAAACGTGATATAAAACTGAAAGTTACTGGATTATTATTATTATTATATTTGTGTAGGTTCATATTAATATGAAGCACTACTGAGGTCCTATCTACTGAACGTAACTTTTCAAACCTCAGTGATGTAAAACTGTTGGCTAAATATGTTGGAGTTTATCTAGCTATATTTAAAATAGCCTTACTCCTACTGTTATAGTAGTTAAGTAATCCATTTCATTATCCTCAGTCACCTGTAAAAGACAGCCATATTAATTAACTGATTTCTTTTCAAATGGACTTTTGTGCTCATCTGAAAACTTCTGCATCATCGACGTCGATCCAACAAACTCAAATAATTTATAATCAGTAACAATGTGTGTACATTGGTTGTTATTCTGATTACTGATTCGGAAAAGAATTAGGTTTTTCATGGTCAATCCGACTATCAGCATACATAGTAACTAAGGTAGTGAATGCAAGCAAACCATATGGAACATAGTATAGAAACGAGCTTAAGTAATTCTCTAAACACCTTCAATGAATAATCATTCTAACCAATTAGCATAGATGTTGAAAAAGCGTATATAAACTAGCCTATCAACATCATGAATTTAATGCCAGTTTCATTTAATCAAAAGAATGTAGTTTGTATGCTACCTCATAAAAGGGGAGGGCAATGTAGTGACGGATATACATACAGACTGTGCTTTATTACATCTTTTTATTGAAGTCTTCTGTAAACTTTACTATCTGTAAATTATAAAAAAACAGTGACTTCCGCATTTTTTCCACGTACATATTCGAAAAGCATAGTGACTAGATACTGTAATTGGGATGGAAATAGCTTTCTAAGCCATTGCATGGTATTAGTAAATGCGATTTATAGTAATTGTTACGTAAAGTTTAAAGTAGGTTGGTGTTAGAGATGGTTCAAGTTAAGCGTTTCGGTTTGAGTACATGTCGTTTGTTTGCCTAGAACTTAATATCTGATCTGTCTAACAGTATAATACCTGAACAATGATGTCAACAATTAGTTTGTCATAATTCATCTGGTTGTTATACATAGGTGTTGTAATAAGCAACTTCTGAGTAGCTGATATTGGTCACTTTAGATCAATGAGCCTTAGTGGACATTTTAGGACTCGTTCATGTTTGCCTATATTGCATACTCAGCAAACGTGACTTATAGTTTCGAAGAACGAACGTTAAAAGGCGACTTTGATCACAATAGGTCAATCATGTTAAGGCAAAAAGAAGTGACTGATTTTCATGTGCCAACAAATTAGACGATAAAATGCATAGTGTCTTTATGAATTTAATAAACCTTAAATACCAATAAATAAGTGGAAATCGAAATGGCTGCAACACTATGAACATTTGCATTACAAGCCTAATCCTAAATAATGACGAAAGTACTCTTAATCCCTAATCACCTTTTATCCATAAACATAAGCTAATCCTAACCATAATCCATAACCTACTTCTAAAATTCAATACATCATTAGGAACATTTGTCTTCGAAGTGTTAACCTAGAAAGTCATAAAACCGACTTCATCTTTGGAGATTTACTATTCTAATAAACGTTGCAACGAAATATCATATCATCAGTCAATTTTCAGCGTTTTTGAACAACTATTTCATCACCATAATCATAAATAAGTGTCTTATGAAATAATACTATATCATTTTAAGTACGTGGGATATCCCGCATTTTTTTAATGATTCAAATTACTCATCAGTCAGTCTAGAGTGACAATATCACTTACAACGACTCCCATCCGTCATACAATTACTTACAATAACCTTGAAACCAGTAACTTGTCTGTGATTAGCCAAAACTTTAATGTTCGTCAGGACTGTAAGTTATGTTAACTTTATACTCAAACTTGATTTGTTTAAGTCGAATTGTGACTGGCAAATGAAATACAGGACGTGAATTTTGTCCCATTTGGGACTCGTCGTCAGATGTACCTGCATCCCAATGTTGATGTCCACTCTGGGATTCAAACTCAGTCCGTTTCGTGCCAAACGCCACCGCGTTCACCAATAGACTACTGATTCCAGATAGTCCTAAATAGGGCGAAACATGCGTCCTTGATTCTTTTTGATAGTCACAATACAACACAAACAATATTTGTGACTATTAGCTATATTGGGCAATCAGCTCAGGATGTACACACAGAACAACAGAGACTGACCAGTTTTGGGAAGATATAAATTTACCCTCAAACCTGGTTGTTTAAATAAAGTCCATCGTTAATGTAGAACTTCAACTATTATTATTCTCCGTTGGTAGCATCATAATTCCTGTAACACATAATATGCGGTTTTAAAACTTAAATATAATTTCTCTGATGCAATGCACATACACAATATCTCAACTCATCGTTCGGGCAAACTGTATGATATACTACAGTGGAATGCTATCATTTCAAAGATCGTATTATCATAGTCTTCTACAAAGATCTGTTAGTAAACCGTCATGGAATGTAGGTTTGCTTACCATAACACAACACGTTATAACTTATTCAAAAAAACAAAAGTGACTTACAATGTCTTATGTTCGTAATTATAATGAACATACTCAGGATTTTTCACTTGATAACCTAAAAGAAATCAATAAAAAACGTATGCATTAGATATCCATAACATATGTAGTAGTTAATGATAACTTGTGACATAATGTACTTTTCTGTGTAATATGTAAGCTCAATGTGTGATTGAACTTAATTTGATGATTACTTTATTGCAATGTTTGACATGATTCTGTACTTGTTGGATTCACATTCTGTTCAAATATAATTCGCATAAATTCATCGTTACCAACTTCTAATATATACACTTATCCGATTGTTTGTGGATGTGTGCATTAGTCAATCAGGTATACGGTGATTTAGCCATAATTTGGTATTATATTAGTACTGAGCATAAAGAAATCGTAATCAATCGGAACAGTCGATAGAACATACGAGTCATATATATCTTATTTATAAGCATAACATTAACTATAGTCGGCAACACGAAACAATCAATGATCAATATATAATGAATATCATTCAATAATATAATTGAAACTTCCAACGTTCATGTTGAAAAATAACATTATGAATGTATTTCCCCATCTAATGAATAATAGACAATCATCTGTTATTTAGTTGATTGAACTGGTCACAAATTGAATTTAGTAGGGTATCATTGAAAACCAGGAAGAATTGGACAGCTGTTTTGTCCTAATATGGGACTCCTTAGCAGTGCGCACTCAAGATTCCGTCCCAGGGGCTTCAGGTTTGAGAAACACCTAACCTTCTGCACCAATGGGATGGCCAGCATCCCATGGTAGAATTCCTACTTCCATTAATTTATAATAACTGACTTACTTCCAACAAGTTTGAACTCCAACTGTCCCAACTTGTCACTAGAAAATCAGGAAAATCCTCAAGTTTTTCATTAGTGAGATTATTATTGTAATTGATGATCGTCACGCTATATCACAAATTAATGGAAGTTTCACTTATGGATGTAGGCCGATGCCTTGGTGAAGAGAGTTATATGTTCGCTAACCTGAAGCCCGAGGGGCGAAATCTAGGTAGCGCACTACTGAGGAGTCCCACGCTAAGACGAAAAGACTTTCCAGTGTTCACTGGTTTTCAATGGTACCTTGTCAATATCTAATTGTGACGAATTCAAACAACTAAACTAAATATCAGTTCTCACAAACCATCTCAATTTACCTGTTATTTAGTTATAAGTGAACTACATGGAGTTCGTTATATTTGAGTTAGAATAACGTAACGTATCTTTTCAAACGCAGCTCGTCCAACTCATTCAATTGTATTAATAAACCATTCCTACGAATTGTCGACTGAATCATGTCGAATTAAAAACTAAACGTTTTCATCACAAACTGTTTGTCGTTGATTTTAGTTTAAAAACCAATGTGTAAGTTTAGTAAATAATTCCTAGAGTTCTAGTAACAATAAAATGACAAGTGAAGTGCAACCATGTCAACTATAAAACATCCACTAATCAGTGGAATTAGATCGTGTGAAGAGTGAACTATTAAATACCGATTTCTAAGTTTAAGAATTAGACCACGGATGCAAGGCCTTTGTGTCCTGTATTGGTTACTTGGTTGGTAGTAAGACTTTCATACAAGGACTTCCGTATATCGGATGGTTATCTATTCATTTACTAGTCTAAAGAACACTGAATGTTTGATAGTTCACTCTAACCAAAGTTTTGGAAATATTTGGATTTAATTCCATATCATTTGGTCTATGATTTATGAATCATATCCCCAACACTAGAAAGGTATATTAATAACACATTGCAATCACTCCGAAAATTGTGTTTTAAAATCAACTCTTATTTGTAAATAAATCACACGAAAAATAATCGCATTTCACTACCTCAACTAGCTACTGTCAATTCATTTGCTCCTGTAGAGTAAAACATATTGGTCGTTTGATACGATTGCAGACCAATATAGTCCGAGTACATTATCCAAAGTGGTTATGGAAAGGCGACACTGGTAGCTAAATTACAGAAGATCTCGTGACTACTGGATACTTAACCAACTCGGATTTCTTGTTTAAAGTGATCTACTTTGTCAATAGGAGTCAATGAATGTCAGTAAGTTTCCGCTTGCTATGTATTTCTAAGGACTTTGTCAGAGAAATTAGGAAAGCAGAACTATGCTTATAAAAAGAAATGATTTAGTCTCTAGTCCAATTATGGACATAATCTGAATATTTTACATATTGACCTTTAGAACCTGAATTTTTTATATTTTGATTCCGTCTTGTTTGTTATAGAAAATTCTTGGATGTTATCTCTTCCTTCTTAATCGATCTCTTTTATTCTTACTGAGAGAACATTTTTCACACCTATTATCACTCACATCTCAGAAGAGTACCATTTATCTTTCAATTTATCTTATTACATAACCTAACTCTAAAATTATTACTTTCGATCATATGCTATGGATCCAACTAGCCACTAGAACATCGTTATATAAATTTTCCATTTTTGTTATTGTGCTCGATTATCCATAGTTATCGTTTTAATTTGCGCCTCCTTCGTTCACTTACCATGTTTGATTGAATCACTGAAAAGAAACCCTGTCGCCGATAGAAATTCTCGTTTTTTTTCTGAATCCATGTGTGTTTTATATTTAACTACACAAGATTTCTATTTTACACTTTATTTTTTTAATCTAGGTACATAATGATGTGATTTATAAAACAACTTCATCTCCTAGATATAATATTTTCAGTTGCTGGTGCTACTACTCTGTTCAAAATACCTTACTGTCTAGACCCATTAAGTTAATATAATAGACAACCAATACACTAGTTCATTGGTGTAACTACACTTGAATAATCGTATAATTACTATAATGCACCTTTATTTCACTTATATGTACAACATAATGATCCAGACTTCAACCATTAGTTATGATGAAGTAGATTAGACTCCATTTGTAAGCTCAATCTGACTATTTCAATCGAGCTTACTCTACACTATCCTAATAACGAATAAAACAGCCTTAGAAAATAGTGCTATGTTGGGCGATGAAAGAAGAACAACTAACTGTCAGAACTATATTCTAATAGAGTATTACAGTTGCTTTAGTTGTACGTAAAGTAGATATTTTATTTCTACCACCATTATGTCCCTCGTGCCCTATCCCACACCCGATTGTCGCACATTATCTATTTCTACATCATTTCTCATTTATGTGCTACAGTTAATTGATCGTGTATACGTTGTTCCACTTCACAGTTACTGTTACTCATATTTTGTATTAGTGTTAATTTTCTAATTGGTTGACTTGGCGGCCAGATTTGAAATATAGTTTGATTCTGTCTGGTGTTCAACTCAATTGTCTTACCTTCTTCACTCCTGCTTTGCTTCGAGGTAGGGGGATTATCAATCACATGTTAGACATGCGAGGTTCGGCTAAGCGCTCGTATTGTCATTGTAACTACGTGTACACATGATCACATCAACTAATTGGTTATATACATCAGTCATAATAGCCTTCTCAGACATCATGATGGTTAGTAATTAGGACGAACTTGTATCTTTCCGTTGATTTGTTATGGATTGAAGCTGGTCAGTCTCTTTCGCTATATATGCATCCTAAACGGATTGCCTCGATTATAACAAATAGGCTTGCAATTTCAGTTATGACCAGATTTACGTCGATAAATATCATCTTAAGTAGTTTATATTAAACTAAAAGAATCTGCAACTGATTAACGAATTCTTATACTTTTAACTGCATTGAACTAATAACTAACCTTTTATATTCAATGCAACTACTATATTTGCCATGATTTCAGCTTTGACAATTGCTACTTTCGTCTCTTCATATTTAACTTGTAAAGCTGTAAATTGAATTGAGAAAAAATAATAACACAATGTACAAAGTAGTAAGATGATTTACTATTCAAGGCGAATAGTGTTATATTGAAGTATTCTAAGGTTAGCACAACTATCTATGGACAATCAATGAAATCAATTGAAAGAAGTCATCATGATACTTAGAAACTGTTTAAATTAGTCTTGCGATAGTCATAGTGTAGTGGATACTACTCATAAGGTCATATGTAGTAGGTAGAAGAACGTTGTTTGAAAGTGTAAAAAATCAGTAAACAGTAAATAAGTTGAGTTGAGAGATGTCAAGGAGCAAAACGTGATTAGAATACCTAAGAAAATTGAAAATAATCAAGGGGAGCAAACCTACAACCGACACGAATCGAGGAACGCGAAGGTTGTGCAAATTGATGATTAAAAGTAATGTATATATGAGTTGTGACTATCAATGAAATACTCTAAATAACAGTATTACTTTAGTAACTATGCAAAGTTTCTCAATTGACCGATATGTGGTGTGGTGCTTACCTCCAGACTGTAGCGAATTTCATCTATTTATTCGCAGTATAGACGTTATGTCATAAATGAGGTTAGTAGGTAAGCTAAAGATTAGGAATTCCAGTTAAAACTAGGCTGTGTATTCGAAATGTGATTGTATGTCAGCTTTTAGGATAAGAAATCGGTTTTTAGAGTAAAATTAGTCAACGAGTGAAACTGTCCGCCTAAACACGTAGTTGTAGCTCCATTCGTCTACATATTCAAAAGGAATTTGAATCAATTCAGAGACTAGTATCAAGTGAAATAACTAAGACAATTCAATTTCCTCCCTTGAACATAGTGAAACTGAAACTAACCCAGTGAGCCAAAAGGTTTGTGTAATGAATTGTGGAAAGCAGAATGTATAAACTTATGAAATCCGTAACGCTTAACAATATTGTCCAACATTTTTCATGCCAAAGCATTTTACCCAACTTTACACTACGTTCTGCTCAACTAGGATTTTTAAATCCCATCGACAATATAAATTCATAAGATAAATGCTATTTCTTCCGCTAATTCCCAGTTGTATTCTTGAACCTTTAGTTCATCAGTGCTGAAAAACCGGGCAAACATAATACAGTCCCTGCATTAGTACTGAAGGTTATGAATTTGCTATGAGGTTGCATTTAGGGTTACATACCGATTGAAAGAGTAAATAATAATTATGGGTAGTTTTCATTGTTATTCATGAATAGGCTATCACATAGTTAAATAAGGCTCACTATATTTTTCGCCATTGTAACAATCAGTAATATGAAATTCGTAATGAGAACCGCATCTGAATATGACTAATGGTTAGAACCACTGTGGTGTGTGTACACTAATCTGTTATGGATAAATCTTTACCTTTTAGTAGAAATTTTTGTCTGTGTTTATGTTTGTATTTGTAGGGAAGTGGGGATGGTGCAAACTGTAATAAGTTTTCACTTTAAATTCTTTGAAAAATGACCTAACGCCTTTTCAGTCCCATAAATAAATGAGCTTCGTTATCGTCATTTCTGTGGATGACCAAATGCAACACCACCACAAAAATATGATTCATCCATTTACTATGTAATATATTTAAATCCCCTAGCTATGATTACCTATTCACCTATAAACTCTTCAGTCATAAACACTGTCTTCTTATTGGGTTAAAGTTGTTAACTTATCAGAACGATGATTACCCCATTCATAAACTGATAGGGGGGAGTGTGAGAAGCTTTTCAAGTATCATGTTTACTCATTTCAGTACTATACTCCAACCTTTTTATTTAGTGTAACTACAACAAGCTGTGGATATTGTTTAGTAAATACTGTGTTATAATACCATAACCAGTCATAATAATGATAAGATTATTAATAGTGCGCATTTCAGATTTACATCGGTAGACTCTATTCAGACAAGTAGATAAATGAAGTTAAATACATATTCAATAAACACATATGAATTCACTGATACGTCATGTTGTAAGAAGTACTATTTACTGTATAAACATGCATGAATTGAATATAGAATTTCTTGAAGTATGACATTAACATCAATTCGCAACGTCAGTCGTAAAAACAGGAATACACAAGGAAATGAAAACGACGAACATTATGAATACAATCACATGATATGATATCAGAGTGAACTGATTACAACAGAAGCACTTACTATAACATGAATGAACCTTTAATGAAATTATTCAAAAATGATGACAACAGTAATGATCTTGGCTTACAAATCATCTTGATATAAAATAGATAGATCAATGAAAATAAATGACTGAGTGATGAACACCCACTGAATTATGAAAAAAAGAAAAAATTTTGTTCAGTGATGAAATTTGTTCTGTGATTTCATCTTCATAACTGTACGATTGTATAGGTGTACATGATTCATTAACAATTGGTTAAACATAGCAACAAAAGGATAAAAATGTAAGCTAACATGATAACCACCATTCAGCGAGCACAATAATGTTATGATTATTTAGACTGTCCTACTGAGAAGAGGAATATTTAACATTTCGGGTCACATTAACAATTGTAGATACTGTTACTTCAGATCATTAACACTAACGTTCCAATCCCACTATTGTTGATAGTCACAACTAGTTTCTTAATAATAATAATAATTTGAAATTTCAGCATTGTTTGACTGAGCAATACAAGAATAAGTTGAAATTTCTGAAGGATAGTGATGATCTATTGTTAACTGATTCTGATAAATATGCAGAAGTGGTTGCAATGGACAGATTGAAATGTCTGCATAGTCGAAATATCAACTTTTCTATCAGATGTAATCAAAATTTCTAAACAACTCAGTGAGTAAAACAAAAGTGAAATAAATGAAAAAAAACTAACTGACTTTCATCAAAGAATGAACAAATGACTACCTAATAAACGATTATCTATACGAAGAAATTAAACTGTCAAGTTCTACTATTCCACGACTGAGTAGTGTACCTAACAATCACAAACCTGCATTATTCATTCATTCACATATACAGTTGTACATCTGTATAAATTAAGTCACCGAAAAACAAATATAGAAAATTTAAACACAGAAGACAGCTTTTCAAAAGCTACCACAATATGAATGAATATGTTTCAAATAATTTACAAAATATACAATCCACTGTTAATAAATTTACGTAATCAATACGAGTAGCTTTTATTTTATGTCTAAAATGCCCAACTAAATACGAACAATCAAACAATTTTAGTTGATTGATTCCGTCACAGAATGTTATTAATCGGAGACCACTGGGAACCAGAGAACACTAAACAGCTGTTTCGCCCTAGTATGGGACTCTTCAGAAGCATGTCACGTGTAGACTGAATTAGAGATATCGACAGTTAGAAGCCGACTCTGTGATCTAATGGTAAAGCGTTTGCCATGAAGTCATGGAGTCCTGGGTTCGATCACCGAAGGGAACGTAGATGCACACTGCTTAATAGTCCCATAGTAAGGCTAAACAGTTGTCCAGTGCAGATCCAGGTGATCAATGGTTGTTTAATTCTTACCATTACGTGACACAAAAAATTTCCTTTTAGTAAACTAATCACCGTTTCTTGTAGAATGTTATAAACTAGGTACACTGGGTGTTATAATATGCATCAATGTTGTTTATTGGAGATAACCACAAATAATCAAACATAGTAACACATCTCGAATTAATTTAATAATGTTATTTATTACAATTAAGGGAGTTTGTAGAGATAGTTAACTGTTTAATTCAATTTTGATCCCCGATGGGGTCGTGGATGCGCACTGCTGAGGAGTCCCATACTAGGACGAAACAGCTGTCCAGTGCTTCCAGGTGATCAATGGTTGTCTGATTCAGATCAATTCGTGCCATCAAAATTGAATTAATGTTATTTATATTTAAACTGTTCTTCTGAAGAGTGAGATTAATGACAACATAATAAATATTGGAATACTAACTCTACCTCAAAGAACTGCTTTTAAGATGCAAGCGTAATGTACAGTTTGTATTTAATAATACACATTACAGATTAAAAGGCAGAATGACTATGGATAACTCTCTAGATCCTCTTTACTAGCTGATTGGTTTATGTCAAGCCTGGAAGATAACCAGCTAAAGTTAGCTATTGTTGATCCCCATTTATAGAAAAGGTATCGGGATGGTTTTTGAACAGTATGTTACATATCTTCAACAGCCGACATCCATAAACTGAATTCCTTTTCAAGAAGAAATATAGACAATATTTTCACTTCCTGAATGTCAAGCTGATAAGAAGATTTGATGCAACATTACACAGGTTAATTTAGAAAAAAATCCACATGCGACAACCAAATGACAACTTTCAGTATCTCGGTCTCCATTGGTAGGAACAAAAATATTGTTGTGTTTCTCACTTCAAGAATCCAAAGAATCTGCACTAGCCGAAGCTAATGATAATGAACTAAATTATTCCAAAAATAAAACTAATGGGAAATGATTTCTCCCCGAGATTCATAGACAAAAATATACGACCAAAACTTATCAAACGATATGAAAACACTACTCCTCAAAAAGCACTCTACATCAAAGGTGTATGCGAAAGCGATTTATCAGTCTATATTTTGACTAGGAGAATTATAAATGATATCAGTAAAAAAAATACATATTTTGCAGCCAC
This sequence comes from Schistosoma mekongi, assembly GCA_034768735.1. NCBI lineage: Eukaryota > Metazoa > Platyhelminthes > Trematoda > Strigeidida > Schistosomatidae > Schistosoma > Schistosoma mekongi. The sequence continues at coordinate 5,945,844 of CM068311.1, read as the reverse complement.
TCCGAGAATAGTGTTTTAAAATCAACTCTTATTTGTAAATAAATCACACGAAAAATAATCGCATTTCACCACCTCAACTAGCTACTGTCAATTCATTTGCTACTGTAGAGTAAAACATATTGATCGTTTGATACGATTGCAGACCAATATAGTCCGAGTACATTATCCAAAGTGGTTATGGAAAGGCGACACTGGTAGCTAAATTACAGAAGATCTCGTGACTACTGGTATCTTAATCAACACAGATTCATTGTTCAATGTGATCTGCATCGTTAATAGGCATCTAATGTAGTTACTAAGTTTCTGTTTTCTATGTATCACTGAAGACAGTGGCATACAAATTAATAAAGCAGAACTATGTTTACATAAGAAACTGATTTAGTCTTTAGTCCAACCATGGATTTAACCTGAATTACATACATAATGACCATTGAAATTCATTCTATTTTGATTTTATCTTGCATGTCATCTATTACTTATGTATGAATATCTTCTCTCACTGTCGCTGACAAATACACTGTTCACTCTTTTTTCTACCTACTTCTCGAATACATCACGTCTTCTCTTTTATTCCATAACATAAACTAACTCTAAAATATACTACTCCTCACCTACTTATGTTGATCATGTTATATTTTACGATATTTCTGTATTGCAGAAAACTCAACTAAAATTTAAAGATTCCTCCTATTCATTAAGACAATCAAAATAGGTATAACATCTTTCTGATATTCATAATTTTTGGTACTATATTCTATCATTCGTAGCGGAAAATTAAGTCTTCAGAAGCCAATAAGCACACAAATTAGTCATGTTTCTGATAGCAGTTTCTCTATGAAAAACATCGATAATGTTGTTGAATGATTGCAGTTCTGTAAAAGTTCGACGTCTTCCTCTCATTCTATCAATCTTCATTATGATGACATTATGAATAAGTATACTGAGTTCGATGAAAAATACATTTCATGTCTACATGATATGTTGATATAACAGTTGAAAGTTGATATGATGAGTGCTGTTGTGAATTGAGTTAATGATTATCATGTTGATGTAAGGTAGAACTTATTTTCTATGTGAAATGTATTGTTGTACTGTTTCAGTTCACGTAAATTGAAAATGGATGATAATCAAGTTGTTGAAATACGTCAAGTTCCATGGAGTGCAACTCCATCTACAATAGCACATTATTTTGCTGGTCTTAATGTGCATCCTGGTGGTGTAGCTATTCGTTTAACAGATGGACGACGTAGTAATACAGCTATTGTTGCTTTTAATGATTCAATGAATGCACAACTTGCTTTAGCTAGAAATCAACATCATTTATATGGTTCACTGACAGCAGAGACTATGAATAGTCCAGCAGATGTAAATAATACTTCATCACTAACTAATCATAACTCCGCCTGTAGCCCTCCTAGGGTTACTGCCGGTCCCAAGCCCGGGTAAAGGAGGAGGGTTGGGCATGGGGCTAGCACCCCCATCCCGTAAAAACCCAAACTTGCTAAAAAAACGCAAACCAGATTAAACAAGATAAACCATTTAAACCATTTAAACTCTGCCCTGGGAGTGGAAGGATATATGACGCCTCATGATGAAAGCCGAAATTCTTCGGAAGTCATGAGGCCGATGCCCCCCACCTTCTAACAACCAGAGCAAATATTTTTATAGGTACATGGAATGTTCGAACAATGTGGGAGAGCGGGAAGACAAATCAAATAGCTGCAGAAATGAAGAGATACAACTTGACAATACTCGGAATCAGCGAAACTCATTGGACTCAAGCTGGACAGAAAACATTAGCTTCGGGAGAGACGCTACTATACTCCGGCCACGAAGAGGAAAATGCTCCCCACACTCAAGGAGTTGCTCTGATGCTGTCCAAGGAGGCACGTAATGCACTGGTGGGATGGGAACCAAATGGACCCAGGATCATCAAAGCATCTTTCAAAACAATGAAGAAAGGGATTACAATGAATATTATCCAATGCTATGCACCAACCAACGACGGCAACGACGAAGACAAAGATCAGTTTTACGATAGACTGCAATCAATTATAGCAAAGTGTCGAGGAAAGGATCTGACAATACTGATGGGAGACCTCAACGCCAAAGTCGGAATGGACAACACTGGATATGAAGAAATCATGGGACGACAAGGACTGGGAGACAGAAACGACAATGGTGAAAGACTTGCAAACCTATGTGCCTTCAACAAATTGGTTATAGGTGGTACAATATTCGCCCACAAACGCATACACAAGGCTACATGGGTCTCACCGGATCATACTACTGAGAATCAAATCGATCATATATGTATCAATAAAAAATTTAGAAGATCAATGGAAGATGTAAGAACCAGGAGAGGAGCTGACATAGCTTCAGACCACCACTTGGTGGTTTCTAAAATAAAACTGAAGCTAAAGAAGCAGTGGACAACTGGAGTGTCAGCAGTACAACGGTTCAATACAGGCTTTCTCCGAGACACTGACAAACTCAATGAATTCAAAATATCTCTCAACAACAGGTTCCAAGCCTTACAAGATCTGCCGAAAGAAGAAACCACTATGGAGGACAACTGGAAAGAAATCAAAGAAGCACTAACGTCAACGTGTCAGGAGGTTCTAGGCCGCAAGAAGCACCATTATAAGGAATGGATCTCCACTGAGACATTGAACAAAATTCAACAAAGGAGGAACAAGAAGATAGAAATCAACAACAGCCGAACAAGAGCAGAAAAAATCAAGGCTCAAGCTGAATACTCAGAAGCAAATAAGCAAGTAAAGAAGAGCATTAGAGCTGACAAACGGAAATACATCGAAAGCCTTGCAACGACAGCGGAGAAGGCTGCAAGAGAAGGAAATATGAAACAGCTATACGACACAACGAAGAAACTGGCAGATAAACATGGTAAACCAGAGCGACCGATCAAGAACAAAGAAGGCAAGACACTCACTGAGATTGAAGAACAAAAGAATAGGTGGGTAGAACACTTTGAGGAACTTCTAAATAGGCCAGCTCCACCGAACCCACCGGACATTGAAGCAGCACCTACAGATCTCCCGATAGATGTCACTCCACCAACGATGGAAGAAATCAAGATGGCCATCAGGCAAATCAAAAGTGGGAAAGCAGCAGGACCTGACAATATACCAGCTGAAGCACTCAAGTCAGATATCGATCTAACAGCAAAGATATTCCACGTTTTATTCAAAAAGATCTGGGAAGAAGAACAAGTGCCGGCTGCAGACTGGAAAGAAGGACATCTTATCAAGATACCAAAGAAAGGAGATTTGAGCAAATGTGACAACTACAGAGGGATCACGCTACTGTCGATACCAGGGAAAATCTTTAACAGAGTATTGTTGAACAGAATGAAAGATTCAGTGGAGACTCAACTTCGAGATCAACAAGCTGGTTTTCGGAAGGATCGGTCGTGCACGGACCAAATCGCAACACTACGGATCATCGTTGAACAATCAATTGAATGGAACTCGCCCCTGTACATCAACTTCATTGATTATGAGAAGGCGTTTGATAGTGTAGATAGGAGAACACTATGGAAACTTCTTCGACACTACGGTGTACCAGAGAAACTCGTCAACATCATCCGGAACTCTTACGACGGAACACAGTGCAAAATTGTGCATGGAGGACAACTGACAACTGCATTTTCAGTGAGGACCGGAGTCAGACAAGGTTGCTTGCTGTCACCTTTTCTCTTCCTCCTAGTGGTCGACTGGATCATGAAGACCTCCACATCTGAGGGAATGTACGGGATTCAATGGACAAGTAGGATGCAACTCGATGATTTGGACTTCGCAGATGATCTAGCTCTTTTAGCACATACACACCAACAAATGCAAGCGAAGACAATCAGTGTAGCAACAACTTCAGCAGCAGTAGGGTTGAACATACATAAGGGTAAGAGCAAGATTCTCAAATACAACACAGGGAGCACCAACCCAATTCAACTTGATGGGGAAACTCTGGAAGAGGTGGATACCTTCACATATTTGGGGAGCATCATCGATCATCGATGAAAAAGGAGGGTCTGATGCAGATGTAAAGACAAGGATTGGCAAGGCAAGGGCAGCATTCCTGCAGTTGAAAAACATCTGGAACTCAAAACAAATATCAACTAACCTCAAAGTCAGACTCTTCAATTCGAACGTGAAGACAGTCCTGCTGTATGGAGCTGAAACCTGGAGAATTACTGCAAACATCCTCAGACGGATACAGGTATTTATAAACAACTGCCTACGCAAGATACTGAATGTCCGTTGGCCGGAAACCATCAGCAACAACTTACTATGGGAGAGGACAAACCAACTTCCAGCCGAAGAGGAAATTAGGAAAAGACGGTGGAAATGGATAGGACATACACTACGCAAACCATCAGACTGCATCACAAGACAAGCATTGACATGGAATCCTGCTGGGAAACGGAAAAGAGGAAGGCCAAAGAACACGCTGCGTCGAGAATTGGAAGCAGACATTAAAAGGATGAGCAGCAACTGGAAACAACTGGAAAGGATTGCTCAGGACAGAGTTAAATGGAGAACACTGGTGAGCGGCCTATGCTCCTCAGCGAGGAGTAACGGGCAGTAAGTAAGTAACTAACTAATCATGAACTAATACATAATAATACATAGTAGTGATAAAATAATAATAATAATAATAATAATAATAATAATAATAATAATAATAATAATCAAAGTTGTATCAATAATCGAAGCGAATGTCCAACAGATGGTATTCAACAAATTGTCAGTACTTCAATGAAACCGATGTATTTACAAATTCATTCAGCTTCTGGAAGAGAATTCATTCAATGTGCTGGATGTAAGACATATTGATTCTCTGTTTTTAACAATTTTACTTAAATTATGAAAGTGGTTTTTTCTACTATGTCGGTGAAATCATTTGTATGAATTGTTAGGTTAGAAATTAGAACAAATTCGTTTTTAGATGAGAACGTTATCTCGAAGTTCAGTTCGTTACTTTTACACTTATCAGAGAGCATCTAATTTCCGGATATCCTCTAACTTCATACATCTGGGGAATAGACGTATCCAACATATAATTAGAAGTTAATAACGACGATGCAGATACGGACGTATTTGTAACCGAATAGAATGCACAAGTGATCGGGAACCAAAAATGTCATTAACATCCTGACATATTTCATCCCACGTAAAAAACATACATACCAACCTACAATGTACGATATAAAAGGAGTCATGTTCGGGGTCATGGGTGGGGGCAGGCGTTGGGAGTGTGGATTGATAATTGCGACTTCTACAAGTTCTGTGGGATTTAGCGATTGTCAACCTTCAGTAAACATCCAACTCATTATCTGCTAGACTAATCAAGATGATATTAGTTAACAGTTATTTATAGGTGATTGAAACACTTTATATGGTGATATTATTTTCGACATTTTTTCTCTCAGAAATGAACCCATATAACTATTATGTACTTCATTTGAAGGTGCTTGTGGAATATTTTCATAAGTGGGCTTTTAAATGCCCATTGATGAAGTTGACATAATCTTTGAAGTGTCAATTAGTCAATCAGTGCATATTACACCTTGTGGAGCATAAACAACCCACTTGTGATTCTCCAATCAACTCCGTCCTCGGTTCTCCTTTCCATGTCCTATTTATTCTTCGCATGTCTGCCTGCAATTTCCGGTTCAATATGTTCTATGGTCTTCGTCTTTTTTTGGCCTTAAATATTCCACGTTATGACGTGTCTTGTGAGTGAATTTAGTGCCTTGTACAATCTGTATCCCATCTACCTCGAGAGTTTGTGCATAATTTCTTCGTCAGGTGGATGTTGGTTGATTTGTTCTCTACCATAATAGGTTATTATTAATGGTCTGTGGGCAATGAATGCGAAATGTGCCTTGCTCAGATAACTGTTTATAAATATCTGTATCTTCTAAATGGTGATTTCATAGTTTTTGAAATTCTATTTTTATCCAATAGGATCGCTATGAAGTTTGTATTGAAAATTGTGAAGTGTAACTCCTAGCTACTATAGCATATTAATATACATGCTGGTAGTTTAGCTAATCGTTTTGACAAATAAAGGAGATATTTTCAAATGTCTTAATTGTATATGCCGACCAACATTCTGATGTTATATGTCAGAAAATTCCATAATCTTTCTGCTTAACTGAAAGAAACTTAATAAACAACTAAACTGTTCACCTATCTGATAAGTTTAAACACTTAACAATTTGCATCGATTACATAAAGAAACAGAATTGTTGGAATTTCTTTTCCTTCCACAATGCGTAAATATACCTTCAGATATTAAACTGTCAATCAATTCACCCTTTTTCAACAAGGTTTTAGCATTAGATGCTTAATTAATAACTTTCTCTTTGATATTATTCCACATTTAAAACACTGCAAGCTATGACAATTTATTCTTAAATTTGAAAGAAATCTCTATAACAACAGTATAACCTGTGTTGGTAGGCTGTGATAACAATCATCTTTTACAATGTATAAATGGTATGTACGATAACAATATTCAACATACGGTGATTAATTCAATCAGTAGGATTGCTTAGATCTATCTCATATGAATTTAATCGACTATATTCGTTGTATAACAAAGTCATTTATAACATGATCAGTTATGTGTACCACATCTTGTCTGTTAAGTTGTTCTTTCTTAAAATATTACATTTAATAATGGTTACTACTCAAAATGTGCTCTAGTAATTTTGTTTCTATACACGTTGTAACATGATTGACACAATCTTTTATGAATCCCCTTCCCGCACAAACTATTTACTAATATTCTAATTGATGAATTTTACACCATCAGATACGTAGAATATATCAATATCATTGCATTTAATGATGAAATTAATCTCATATTGTATTAAGCTGTATTATATTACATATCTAAGTGTACACATATAAGTAGGAATGAAAGAAATATGGATTATTTATGAGACTTTATAAATCCTATTATCTTAATAATATACATTGTTATTAAATATCAAAAGTTTAATGGTTCATCTGTTTTTCTAGATCCCTGTTTCTATTATTTGCGCCTCCTCACTTCACTTTCTATTATAATATCACAATAATATTATCAACACCTTTCCACTCAGTATAATACAGTTCAATAGATAATTACTGTTATAACTGGACAAAAAATCGGGAATCATAAATTATGAAGTTTGTTTTGTATGTTATCAAGGCTCTTGTCTTTAAGCTACATCGATTAATCACCTAGTAACTATGATATTTTTATTGCTTATGTTGTAGCTTTTTCATATATACTTATTGTTGATTGTTATATCTATTTTCCCTCTTAAGTTATTGCAAGTTTACTACGAACCTATTATCCTGTTATCTGTACCGAACTTCTTCGCCCCCCCCAACTAAGTCTTCAGTATATTTTGTATTTCTTATTATTGATTAGTCATACTCAACAAACGACTTAGTATTATCTCCTATTTGCTGATGTTTCATTCTCTCACTCTCTACCTCGGAACAAGCTTAGTTATATTCGCTCCAATCCTAACAATTAACGTCTACGTAGTAAAATCGAATAAACAACAGGAGCAGATCCCATTTATCTGTTCTAAACGCTAAGTCAGTGTTACAGTTACTTTGGCTGTCTCGTATATTTGCTTCATGACAGCAAGGGGAGGCCAAACCAAAACACAGCACCAGTCCATGAAGTCATTGACAATTGGGCTGAGCCATGTTAATAGGTTCAGACTACCTCGTTGTAACCAATCGTTAGAGACTTTGGGCAACATGGCTCAGAATCGTTGGTAATGGCGCAGGTGAATCTATTTTTTATTCTCCTCCAAATTCGAAGTCTCTGAATTCATCATAATTTTCCTTTTACTGGATTATGTTTTCTTAAATTTTCAGTCTCTATCTCTTCATCCATACTAACTCTGTTACTACCTTCACTACTCTGGGATCTGGTCCGACAATTTAATCTCTATCTGTTAATTGGAGTGTGGCAACTTGAACTGATGTACGGATGTACCAAGTTCTGCATTATAACTGACTGATTAACCGATCTTTACTTCATACCAACAGCCTCCAAAGTTGTTTCAACTACTTAGAATTTATGAACACGCCTAACTTCATTGCTTATTAGAAGTATTAATTAGATAAGATTCTCTGAATGATGATTTTCAATCTCTTATAATTTCTTAAAGTTTTAGTTGTAGTCAGTTGTCAATACAACATTAATACTTATACGATAGAAACGATGTCCTTAAAGATTATCAACGATTTATATGAAATGATTCACTATAAACAACAAACAACAGCACCATAACTATGTACTTAAAGCAAAACAAAATAAACAAAGTAAACCAATTGAATATAGTCAGTACACCGATTGAAAATTGTAGAAAAATAGAGACATAATGTAAGCAACACCATTAATGAAGCAATTTCTTAGCTTTTCATATGAATGCACTAGACAACATAATGAGAAGACACTGTTCCACCGAAGCACCATAACACTCAAAATGGTTACTAATAATAAAACAATGAAAATATTGATGAAACTTCATGCACTAACCTGCGTATTCATAAATCTATGACTAATTCTTTTTGTTTTTCAGAAGAAAAAACAAAACGATAAACAAGAAGAAAACGCAAATCAAGATCCACCAACTTCATTTAATAGAATTGTAATTGAATGTTGTAGAGATTGTTCAATGTTAATTTGATATCATGAATTGGTCTAAGTTAGATAAACACTGACAACAAGAAACTGGAATTGAATGGCTGTTTCGTCCTAGTATAGAACTATTCAGTACTGCGTATCTACGATCACACTCTACTAAGTATTGAACTGCAGACTTTCTGGTTTCACGGTGAACATTTAACAGTTAGACTAGTGAGCCGGCTTCCAACGGTTGATATTTGTGAGTGAACGATAATCAATTTGTTGGATTGTTGACTAAAGTTTAAGTTTAAACTTAACATTTTGGAGATTCATGTTATCTACAAGAGAATGAATATCGGTCTTGAATACCTAAAAGTCTCAGACAGATATGAATCAGTTTTTCATAGAGTTATATAAATTTCAATGTTCCAATATTTAATGTTAGTTTATCATGTAGATTTCACTGAAGCTGTTTTTTACATCCCTTTGTAAAACATGTCAATATATAAATGTTATGCAATTAATATAATGACTGATGATGACAGACTAGCTTATACAACATTTACTAATTAACATTAATAAAAATCCTTTGAAAGTTGATACTGTGTTCACTTTAAAGAAGTATTTCAAATTTTTATGAGGTTTCATGAATGTTCAAGTTTATTCTAACAATACAGTACTTTCATATAAGTTGGATTTGAAAGGTCTTAGTCAGAGAACCCTTTAAAATCAGGAATCGATAACTATTTTGTTTCAGTATAACACACTTAAGCTGTGTACATTCTAGGATAACAATTCGAAACCTTCAGATTTCACTGTGAATACATAATCGTTAGACTACATTTACGGCTGTAAAACATAGTAAATTAAATACTTTTATCAGAATGATTTACTATGTCTACTAGTGTCAGCATTTAACTCTGAATAAACCACTAATGCTTGCAGAAATATGCATACACCTAAACTATAGAATGGCTGTAGTTTACCAATCCTTATATATGATATAAGTTTATTTAGTGATCAAAGCTTTACCATGCAACAAACTATGTGAGAAACTCCGATAGCTAGTTCAGGTGACTCTAGAGAATCATATGACCGATCCGTTTTTGCGATATCTATTCCTTATTGCCTTGACTACGTGATTACTCGACTACTGTACTCCTCTTGATCGCTTTGTGCCGATTGCCGAAAGCATGTAATTCCTATTACTAGTTATTACAACACAATCCTAATACAACTTCTGAGTTTTCACTGTGTTACTTCATGACTTTTATTTGAAATGCTAAGTATTAATAAGTTTATTAGATCTGGCTCCGCTGGCATGATCTGTAGTTAGACCATTATTGGATCCTAAAATACTACATTCCAGGAATACTATAATCTACCAAATATTTAACAATATGATGGTAGATATATGACTCTAGAATTTTAATTCAGGTGTGTATCATTAGAAGAATCCTCAATTAGTAAAACGACATCAAAGTGTAGAAGTTTCATGCAAAAGCTTCATGTCGATTGATGTTTCATTATACGTGTACAATATGAAACATACAAATCATTGTTTTTTCAGAGTGGTTTTAGTAACAGAGTATCATTCCTGACATTATATACTAACCACAAAATATTATCTACAGTTAATTATTAGAATGAACTTGCATCGTTTTGTTGATTTGTTATGAACTGAATCTTATCAGTCTCTATTACTATATGTGCATCCTGAGCATATTGCCTCGATATAGCTACAAATCACAAGTATTACTTAAGTCGGATTGTAACTGGTAAGTGGGATTCAGAACGCGCGTTCCGTTCTATTTGGGACTCGTTGGCTGGATGTTGGGATGCAGATACATCTAGCCGACGAGTCCCACATAGGACGAAATGTGCACCATGGATTCCGCGTGCCAGTCACAATCCTACTACAATCTATTTTACTGATTATCATTTACTTTATATTTAAATATATTACTGACTAAATCCTACGGTTAGTTACTCATTAATTGTAAGCTTCAATAGTAAGTACAGTGTGTTTAACCCGACCGTGCTGCTACCTTGACGTGGTGGTCGGGCTTGCCTATCATGATGACTCATGATGACTATGCTGGCTGGAAAAATCGTTCCTCTAGGTCCTACCATGCCAGGCAGGTTGGTTGAAGAACGGTGAGACCAAAAGCAGCAAATATAAGGTCCGAGGACGAAGTCGTACTGCCGGCTGTACAGAGGTGTGACGGCAGTAAGGTGTTTTCTTCGGACAACCAGCAGCGACGCTGCCTTCCCACAAAGGAAGGGCGGGGTTAAAAAAGGTCGACCCTAAAAATGTCACACCTCACCTTACTCCACCTCAACAAGTACGGAGCTGCAACAACGAAAACCTCTCTCAAAAAGGCCGTGTGTGACCGATCTCAAGCAGTTGTTCCATGGGCACTGCGGTCACGCTCCTACGTCTTTCAGACCAACCCTAACCCATTTTGCTGTACAGGTTCATCAGAAAGAACCCTTCCACGGCGTGGTCAACTGGGAAAAAATAACCGCCTCATACCGTTAACAACACGCAAGATCACTGCCATTTTAATCAAACTACTTCTTCTATTCCTAATGTTTATCCTGCCCCCACCTTCAAGCCTAAATCCTTATCTTCAACTTCCTCCTGTGTCATTAGTGCTAACGATTCCGGCCCACAAAATAACGTCCCGAGCATACTAAGACCACGCTCCAAACTTCACATTGGTACTTTCAATGTACGAACCCTGTGTCAAGTAGGGCAACAAGCCTCCTTAGCTAGGACATTAGAATCCCGCGCCATTGATGTATGTTGAGTCTCCGAAACACGCATACAGGATCCTAGCGTGGTCATTTACTTGAACTCACCTAGTCAGAATGAACAACCTCCGCGATACACTCTTCGTTTATCTGGCGATTCAACAGCAACTTCTCGTGGGCTCGCCGGTGTAGGTATTGCGTTAAGTATGAAAGCAGAACAGGCGCTTCTTGAATGGATTCCTGTCGACAGTCGCCTATGTGCCGTCCGACTAAATGATTCAGTAAGAACTCAAAAAGATAGGGACACACGCCGTTGTCTTTTCGTTGTTTCTGCCTACGCTCCCACCGACTGCAGCCTGGATGAAGTGAAAGATGAATTCTACAGAAAACTTTCCGAACTACTTCATAGGGCCAAAAACTCAGATTTGGTAATCTTGGCTGGTGATTTTAACGCCCAAATAGGTAGCTTGAACCAATCTGAAAGACATTTAGGTGGATGCTTCAGTGTTCCAGCTCAGAGAACGGATAACGGCGACCGTCTGCTGCAGCTTTGCTCAGATAATCGGTTATTTCTAGCCAATACGAACTTTAAGCATAAGATGCGACATCGTTTAACATGGAGACCTACTGGCCCTACTCAACTGTGGACTCAAATAGACCATATTGCGATTAGTCACCGTTGGAGAGGCTCGATAGAAGACTGCCGATCTTTCTGGAGTTCATGTTTGGACTCCGACCACGCTCTAGTGCGAGCACGCGTTTGCTTGCGTCTTACCGGGCGAAGAAAATCTACCACAGGAAAACCTTTTAGAATTCAGTTTAGTAATGAAACAGCCAAGATTAAATTCCAGGAACAACTGAGGAATCACTTAGGCAATTATAAAGATGCGTCCCGACTAGATACTGCTTGGCAAGATGTTCAAGCAGCTGTGGCATCTACAATGATATCTATCAAGGACTTAAATCAACATGTCAAGAAAAATCAATGGATCTCAATGGCCTCTGTTGATTTAATAGACTCCTGAAGACTTATCCCATCGGGCTCCGAACACGATTATGAGCGACGAGTAATCAGGCGTAAACTGACGAAAAGTCTGCGAAACGACCGTGAGCAGTGGTGGGTAACGAAAGCAAAGGAAATGGAAAAGGTAGCGGCGATAGGTAACACTAGACAACTTTTCAAGTTGATAAAAGAAGCCGGGGTTAAAAAATCCAGCGTTAGTGAGACGATTTGCGAAAAAGATGGAACGCTTATTAGCTCTCAGTCTAGACGTTTAGAACGATGGGCTGAACACTTCACGGAACAGTTTAGTTGGCCTTCAGCTACTCTAAAACTTCCCACTATTTCGAGACAGCCAGAATGGAAAGTCGACTTAGGTCCCCTGACTCTTATCAAAGTCGAAAAAGCTATAGCCAATCTAAGGCGAGGCAAAGCAGCGGGTCCAGACGGATTATCCCCAGAGGTGTATAAGGATGGTGGTCCCACATTGACAACCAGACTGACTGATATTTTGACTAAGGTTTGGGAACTTGACATAATTGCGTCTGATTGGTGTCGATCGTGATCTACAAATACGAGAAAATCAGGCTGGTTTCAGACCCAGTCGCGGTTGTATAGACCAGATATTCACCGTTCGTCAGATCTTAGAACACAGACATACTTTTCGGTGGCCGACAATAGTTGTTTTCCTCGACTTGAAAGCGGCATTTGACTCTGTAGACCGAGAAGTTCTATGGCAGTGTTTTTAATTGAAATGCGTGCCCCAAAAGTACATAAAACTTGTTAAGGCACTTTACTCAAATACTATTAGTCGTGTCAGAGCATATGGCGAACTGTCATCTGAACTTGCAACCTCAAGGGGTGTCCGTCAAGGCTGCCCACTTTCCCCATTTTTGTTTAATTTCATAGTTGATATACTGTTAGAAATTACACTTTCATCGTCTGACTTTTCAGGAATCGATCTCCTACCAGGAGATCCACTTATTGACTTAGAATATGCTGACGATATAGTCCTGTTTGGCGAAGACGCTGATACGATGCAGAAGATTTTAACAGCAATAAGCTTCAATGCAAGCATGTTCGGAATGTGTTTCTCCCCCTCTAAATGCAAACTATTGCTCCAGGACTGGTTTTCATCAACCCCTGAACTAAAGATAGGGAGTGAAGTAGTTGAGCACGTCGACCACTTCACTTATCTTGGAAGTCTGATTAGCCCTTATGAGTTAGTCTCTGACGAAATCTCAGTACGAATTCAAAAAGATCGTTTAGCTTTTGCCAACTTACGTCACCTATGGCGTAGAGGAGATATTTGTCTTTCAACGAAGAGAGTGTACTGCACAACAGTTCGCTCTGTCTTACTGTATGGGTGTGAGACGTGGCCATTAAGGGTAGATGACACTCGACAGTTGTTAGTTTTCGACCATCGATGTCTACGAAACATCGCTCGCGTTAGCTGGGATCACCGAGTAAGCAATAACGAGGTTAGACGATGGGTGTTAGGCAAAAGTGGTAAATCAGTCGATGAGGTTGTGAATCTTCATCGACTGAGGTGGTTGAGACATGTGTTGCGTATGCCCAACCACCGTCTTCCTCGACGCGCAATGCTGGCCGATATTGGAATAGGATGGAAGAGAGTTAGAGGTGGCCAAACTAAAACATGGCATCAGTCCATGAATTCACTGACTGCCGGTTTAAGTCGTGTCGGTAGCTGCAGACTACCTGGTTAGGGTCCCCGCGATTACCGTAACCAGTGGCTAAAAACACTGAGTGACATGGCCCAGAATCGGTCACAATGGCGCAGATGTATTCACTCATTGTCCTCCTTTAAATCATGAGCTTTAAATTATTCCATTACTTTCCTTCAACGCCTCCTGAACCACATTCTATATGTTCACATTCCTTGTTACTATTATTATTTTATTTTATTGAAGCGATTTCTACTGGTGGTGGTGGTGTCAATCTTGCAGTGCCATGGTGGTATGGCAACTTGAACCGATGCACACATGTGCCAGGTTCTATGTTAACTGTACATACATACATATATGTACAGTGTGTTTAAATCACAGCATATGTCATACATGTTAGTTAAATTGAAGTAGTTGATAAACATTAAGTCTAGTTGTTTGTATTCATCCTAGATTGATGTTGTCTGGGTACTACTAATAACCACAGAACATTGAACAGCTGTTTCGTCACAATGTGGTACTTTTCAACAGTGCGCACACTCGATTCTACAATAGAATCCGACCTTGGACATTTATATCTCATGTCGAACGCTCAACGATCTGCACTAATATGCTAGCCAGTAATTAGTGATATAATTCCTACTTCCTTCAGTTATTTCACTTCGAAGACAATAACATATTCTCCAAATGCTGTAATTTAATGTAGGTGTAAGATTGTTTGAGTTGAATTGTGACTAGCATTTAAAGTACACAAAACGCGTCCCGTCTTATTTAGGAGTCATCAACTGGGTATACCTACATTCCAGTGTTGATGTTCGCTCAGGGACTCAAACCCAGTTTGTTCCGTACGAAACATCACCGCGTTCACCACTAGACTACTGAGTCCATACATCTAAGCTTATGCAAATGGTATGTGTATATTATCAGGATGTATTCAAATCTTCCCATTGATTTATCATAGGACGAAAAGCACGTCATGGATTCCTCTTATTAATCACAATCTAATTTAAACACTACTTGTAAATTATCCCTATACTGAGGCAATCTACTCAGAATGAAGATAACACAACAGAGACTGATCAATTTCAGTCTACGACAAATCAAGGGAAAGATTTAAATACGTCTTAATCATTCGGGTGCAGTGCGTTCTTCTAGTTATGTGTTTAGTAATTGAAGATGCAAAAAATTAATTGATTAGCAATTGCTTAGTGTTTCTTCATGTCAATAAAGTATGGTCTTATAACAAACATGTGCATTCAGTTTATATAAAATTCATTTAACCCTTAAAAAAAGAATCATGTGAAATGATGGTCATACGTAAAAGCTACTTGGTAACAAAATTACTGCATTCTACATTTATAAACTACTTTCCAATAAATCTATCCAGGAGTAGTGATGAGTCCATTTAACATACACAATTCTAATAAAATTGATTAGATACGAATGTTAATATTGTTAATATGCTTATACTACTATTTATACTACTACTGATTGTTACATTGAAGATGAAGTGTTATCCATCAACATAATTATGAATGAAGTTGGATTGTGGATGGTAAGTAGAATCTAAGATTTGAGCTTCATCCAATATGTGATTTGTCAAGTGTATGTATACACATTAGAATTTTGATGTTCATACAGGGACCTGAATACACTCAGTATCAAATGTCATTGTGTTCACTCTTAAGCTTCTGAGTCTAGATAGTCATATTTTTGCAACGGATGAAATTATCCTGATTGCTAACAGAAGCTAACTAATTAAATCCATTAGTTTAGATTATACAACCTATTTGAAAGTATCCACCTAAGGTGGTAATCGTCTCCGTCATTTCAGAAGTAAATATAAGAAAATATAGTATATCATCTAACTGATATCCCATTTCTTGATGGTGTACAAGAAAATATATGAATTCAACAAATAATATAAATAGATAGTACAAACTTGTCAGGAGTGAAACACTTATCACCAATGACAATGGGTGATCGTCACACCATATCATAAATTGATAGGAATGAGAATTCTACCACTGGATGCAGGCTAGGCCGATGGCGTAGAGGGCTATGAGTTTGTCAACATGAAGCTCCTGGGACGAATTGTTGATGAACCCCATACTAGGATGATTCAGCAATCTAGCGACCGATGATGCTTAATGGTACCCTGCAACATCAATCTATGAGGTATTTAATTAACTTATCGAAATGAACACTTAAGTGACCCTGTAAAACTTGATTGTCTACTAATGAACACATTTCATTCATTAATCAACAGTCACCAAAACGATATTTAATAGATTCGACTAAGTAAAAAAGACTTTATCCAATAGTAAGATCATATTGTATGTTAGTATTTGACACGGAGATAGAGGTATATTTAGCTGACGAGTTCCAAATAGGACGCAATACCTGTCCTGGATTTCGCTAGCCAACCAGAATCCAACGTAAATCATACTTGTTAATTAACGCTGAATTGAGGTAATACGTTCAGGCTGCATATATAGCAATAAAAGCTGAACAACTGCGGTTTATGACAAATCAACAGGAAAACCAATCTTTCAATAATTTTCCAAACAATTGAAATAATTAGTACGTCTCACTATGATAATGTACGCACACTCATCCATTATTTCAAATTACTCGTACGAATTTCAGGGTCAAGTTCACACAAACATAATCAAGTGTTCAGTAAGTGTGCTTTATCCAGTACTTCCAGCTATCTTTTCATTATTCACTGGGTGATAATGAGTATTAGAGGATGTTGAACTATGCAACATTGATATGTCCAGGTCAGATAATCACAGAATAGTTCGACGAGGTTTACTATTTATTCATTAAGTAAACGAAAAAATGGCCATATATAACTCATACTAAGCACTGGTTCAAAATATTGCTTTCTCGCAGATGTGAATACTTGAGAGCACTTCCTGTATACAATCAACGGTGACATGAGTGGTATAACGTTTAAGTAATATGATGTATTGGAATATACTAAGTATATGAATTAAAGTACTGCGTGATCTTAAATTGTGTATTACGGTTTGACCTGGGTTTCACAACCATTGAGAACAAGGAACTGACAGTCGACAGCTGTTTTGTCCTAATATACAACCCATTAGTAGTGAACATCCTCTATCCCATCTAGGTTGATTCATTATAAGGAATTACTGCTGATATCAGTTCACTAATAACCAACTTCAGGAAGTAATTTTTGAAATATAAGTGAGAAGATATGGTTAGTAGAATTCAACCGCGTCGAGTAAGAAGCAGCAATTCACCAATAACGGTTTATAAAGTTCCACAATACATCATGAACTGACTACAGTTGACAATAAAAAACTACTGAATTCCAGCCTGTATAATGATCTAATGACTAAATATTCACCGTAAAATCTAAATGCCCTGGATTCATTTCATCGGTTGAGTCATAACTGTAAACTGCTAACGAGTTTTATACTAGAACAAAACAGTTATCGAATTCATATCAGTTCGTAATATCAAATTTTAGTTTAATTCTCTATACAGCACCGAGTTGTTTTCTATGGTCCATTGGAAGTCATGTTATCTTAGGAAGAATTATCCTTTCTATGAATAGACATCTAATACCAAGTGGCGTTATTGTTTTGTCATCACAGAAAATTAATTTCATCCTCAATTTATCGTAAATTATCATATCAAATCTATATCGTAATACCAGCAAATTTCACCAGCTATTCTCTGAATTAATAAATTAGAAGAATGAATATGATGATTGTGACCAGTTGATGTCAATTCATTGTCCTTAATTCAATCCTGAAAGTGGTGAAGGATTCATGTAGTTAAAATGTTCTGTCAAGTAAAATACAAGTGGACACCTTTCCACTATATTTTATTTACAAGTGACAATTTTGTAGCACTATTCAGTGAAGATCATCACTGACCCACTACATCAACTAAGTTATTTTGAAAACCAACCACTGTACTTACCATGAGCAGCTTCAAATATATCATGAAGTTGATGTCTTTCAATTCTTTGCTGTTCAATAATTTCTTTATCGTTTACGTAATTTTCATGATTAGAACTATTTGATTGTTGAAGAAGAAATTCTTGACAACACTTAACTATGTCTACATACATTAACCATGGTGAACGATTCATTAATTCATTGTCTAAACTACGATAGGCTGCTTCAGCATGTAATACATTTCGTATAGATTGATGATTTTCTGTAATAAGTAGTATACTGGATTTGTTATTCACTAAAACATTGTTGAATGCTCCATGATCATGTAACCAATTCATAATCTGTAATTAAAATGTCCAAAAAAAACTACTTATGCATAGACATATAAAAGTAAATAATAGTTTATTCAGTAGCAAAAATGATGGAAGTGGGATTCCTATCATTGGATGCCAGCCGACCCAGTGGTGCAAAGGGTTAGGTGTTCACCAGCCTGAAGCCCCTGGTACTGAATCTGTGGTAAGCAGTGCTAATCATCATCATCAGCAACAAAGAACCGAACACATACCCCCACAGGTTGAAGTTGCCATACCACATTAGCACTACGAAATTACAGAGGTAACGTAATAACAGAATATAAGAGGGAAGAGTAAAGTAAAGCTGTGCAGAAAATAATAATAGAATTCAAGATCTAGATGAGGTTAAAGAGTGAATACACGTGCGCCACTGTGACCGATTCTGAGCCATGTCTCCCAGTGTCTCCAGCCATTTATTGCGACTATCACGCGGACCCCAACCAGGTAATCAACATCTACCAACATGGTTTAGACCAATAGTCAAGGACTTCATGGACTGATGCCATGTTTTGGTTTGTCCGCCCTTACTCTTCTTTCATTTTACTTCAACCCTAGCCAACATCGCACGACGAGGTAGACTGTGGTCGGGCATGCGCAACACCTTTCTCAACCATCTCAGTCGATGAAGGTTAATGGCGTCTTCGATTGATTTACCGTGTTTCCCAAGAACCTTTAGTCTAATCTCAATATTACTTATTTGACTGTTTCATGATATACGAGCGATGCTACAAAGATTCCTATGGTCGACCAATATCTTGGGTTTGCATGACCCACGTTTCACAGCCATATGTTAAAATGGCGCGGACTGCTGCGCAGTACACCCAGCCTTTCGTTGAGACACGGTTATCTCATCTGCGGCACAAGTGCCGTAAATTGGCAATTGCCAATCGGGCTTTCTGAATCCGCGCTGAGATTTCGTCAGACACCGACCCACCAGGGGTGATGAGACTTCCGAGATAAGTGAAGCGGTCAACGTATTCAATTACTTTACTCCATATAACTAATTTAGGAGAAGAAGCAGGCCAGTCCTGGAGTAACATTTTGCATTTGGGAGGGGAGTAGCGTATCCCAAATATGCATTCATTGTTACTCAAGGTGTTTAAGAGACTATGATTATTGTTCGCGTCCTTACCAAAAGTGACTATATCGTCTGCATATTCCAAGTCGACGAGAGGGCCTCCTGGAAGGAGGGTAAATCCTGAGGAGTTAAAAGAAGTAAGTGAGACTTCTAAGAGTACATCAATGATGAAATTAAATAAAAAAGGGGATAAGGAGCAACCCTGACGAATCCCGCTTGAGGATGAAATTTCTCATGATAGTTTGCCATATGCTCTGACTCGACCAGTGGTGACCGTGTAGGCAGCCTTTATACGGTTTATGTACTTTTGAGGTACGCCTTTTAATGACAAACACTTCCACAAGACTTCACAGTCTACGGAGTCGAAAGCTGCTTTCAAGTCAAGAAATACAACTATATTCGGATGTTGGTACATATGTCTGTGTTCAAGGATATGTTCAAGGAGTTTTCTGTTCTCTAGTGTTGGATAAGCGCCGAATGATTATAGAGGCTAATATTTTAGATACTATGTCAGTCAAACTGATTCCACTGTGGTTATCACAAGAGGATTACTGTCCCTTTTTGTAAATTGGAACGATCAGCGATCGAGACCAGGCAGATTGGATAGTGTCTAGTTCCCAGACCTTGGCTAATATATCAGTCAACCTGCCAGCTAAGATTCAACCACCATCCTTAAAGATGTCGGTAGACAACATATCAGGTCCTGCTGCTTTCCCTCGCTTCAAGTTATAGCCTTTTCAACCTCCCCCTCGTTTTAATTTACTTATGGCGTTTTCAACTTCACTGAGAGTTGGGGGACCTGTGTCAGTTCTCCATTCAGGTAGTTTGAGGATAGTGGGTAAGCTAAGAGTAGATGGGGGGGACCACTTGAACTGCTCATGAAAGTGTTTCGTCCATCGTTCTAGTCTTCGAGACTGAGAATGAATCATAGACCCATCTTTTCCCGAGATAATTTCACTAACCGCCGATTTCTTATATCAGTCTCCTTGATAAGCCGGAAAAGCTGTCTACTATTGCCCGCCGCTGCCGATGCTTCTATCGCTTTTGCTTTTGTTGCCCCCCACTGTTCACTATCCTTACGAAAACTCTTTGTCAGTCTACGTTTTAGTTGTCGTCGCTCTTCATCATACTCCGATTCTTCTGGAATGAGTTTTCAAGCCTCCATCAGTTCACTAGAAGTTCTAGCGACCCAGTGGTCTTTCATAACCTTTAGATTGAGGTTAGTTTCAGATAATGCTGGTGCGTTTACACCTGCTTTGAAATCATTCCAAGCTACTTCGGGCGAAACCTGTTGGTCATGGGCGACTAAATACTTAGCCAAACCATCCCTAAATGAAATCTTAGCGTTCTCAGACTCAAAGTGATATCTAAAGGGTTTGCCCGATGTAACCTTTCTGCGACCAGTAAAACGCATAGAGATACGTGCTCTCACTAGGGCATGGTCAGAGTCTAGGCACGTGCCCCAGAAAGAGCGGCAGTCCTCTATACAACCTCTCCAACGGTAGCTGATGCCGATGTGATCAATTTGTGTCCATCGTTGTGTAGATGTTGGAGGTCGCCAGGTTAAACAGTGTCTCGCCTTATGCTTAAAGTTTGTGCTAGCTAAAAATAAACGGTAGTCTGGACATATTTGTGTCAGACGATCTCCGTTGACCGTTCGCTGGGCTGCGATACCGAGTGACCAACCTAAGTGTTTTTCAGC
Source organism: Schistosoma mekongi (assembly GCA_034768735.1). NCBI lineage: Eukaryota > Metazoa > Platyhelminthes > Trematoda > Strigeidida > Schistosomatidae > Schistosoma > Schistosoma mekongi. The sequence goes on along the minus strand of CM068311.1, from coordinate 5,924,664 downwards.
CTGATTTAGTCTACCGACTTGTGTATTGAAATCTCCTGCTATAATTACTATGTTTGAGCGCTTAGCTTTCTGAAGGACACTAGAGAACTTCATATAGAAGTCGTCTTTCACTCCATCTGTGCTGCAGTCAGTGGGAGGGGTATAAGTTGAGACGACAAAAAGGCATCGGCGTGTGTCCCTATCCTTCCGAGTTCGTACTGTGCCATTTAAGTGGACAGCACATAGACGACTGTCTACAGGAATCGACTCGTTAAGTGCCTGTTCCGCCCGTAAGTTTAGTGCTATGCCTACACCAGCAAGGCCACGTGAACCTGCTGTATAGTCTCCAGATAAACGAAGAGTGAATTGTGCTGTTCTGCTGCATTGACTAGGTGAGGTCAAACGGATGACCATGCTGGGATCCTGTATGCGTGTTTCGGTGACACAGCATACATCAATTGCAAGAGATTCTAGTGTTTTAGCTAAGGCAGCTTGTTGACCGATTTGACACAGCGTACGTACACTAAAAGCTCCAACGTGAAGTTAAGAGCGCCGTTTCACAAGACCTGGTATGACATTTCGGGAACACGGGTAACCAGTACGAGTGGCGCGGATAGAAGATGTAGTAAAAGAAGTGCGAATAGCACAAACCAGAGAAGGAGAACGTGTTTGATTATGAACAAAGTAATCTCGAGTGCTATTAGAGGTATGAGGGCGATTATCACTTCCTGGTTGCCCACATTGTGGAGGGGTTATTCTTGAGGAACCTGAAAAAGAAAGTGGATAGGGGAGGTCTCGATGACCTGAGAGTGTGACCGCGGTGCCCAGGGGACAACTGTTTGAGGTCGGTCACCCATATTAATTGTTACTCCGGTTGTCAGAAGGGACATTGGCCTCATAGCTTCCGAAGGAACTCGGCTTTCACCATGAGGCGTTATATCAGGCCTTCCAACTCCCAGGGCAGAGTTAGAACGGTTATAGAGGTTTTTACTGGCAAGTTTTTTTGGAAAGGTCGTTGTTTTACGGGATTGGGTTTCTAACCCCGTGCTCAACCCTACTTCCATGTCCGGGTTTGGGACCGACAGCAACCCTGGGGGGGCTCAAGGCTATCCAGTGCTCCTTGGTTTTTAATGGTACCCTGTCAACATCAATCTGTGACATATTTAATCAATATTCAATAATTGTTTAAGATTGAATAGATTAGTAGGTTATATTTTAACTGAAATGAAGTCAGTAGTATAATTCAAGTAAGAAAGATTTGTTTTATAAGAAGTTAGTTAAGGTTAATTTTAACACAAAGAGCTATCAGGTGTTTAGAATTATCTTCTTGGTGTGAACTTCATATGGATATTGAAATTCAAGAGGCTACATTTTAATTTATAATATGATTACAAGGTTAAAGTTTCATTTTAGCCCCTTGTAGTATTGTTACAGTAACTGACATTTGAAAACTGATAAATTACAAATCACTGAATGTATATTATACACAGACTGATCAGTGAAACTGAATGATCTAAGATCAAATCCGCCATTCAACAATAATTTCTTCAAGAAGATAGATATGCTTTATTGATGAATGCTAAATAGCAGGAAACCTAGATCTCGAATATCCTAGTGATTACTCTAAAACCACCTCACAACAAATTTTATCTACTTTAACTGCTGATGTGGCACAATGTTAGAATTGGGTACAGTTGACATCATACTGTAGAACTTTCTTCATAAGCATCATTTTTAATTAAATTCTAGTTGCTGGTCTATGTGAATAGGTCACTCCAATGGTTACATCAATTCAATATCGTATTCCATTACTACACTTTAATGCATAATTTCATCGGTTATGACGTGAAGAATAAGTGGCAATAACAGTCTATGAAAACTAATCACTGGGTGATGATTCATTGTGTCAATATATATTCCCCAAATTAAAAGCTTTCGTTCAATCTGTTAACTAATTTACTGAATATAATAGTTTGCAGCGTAATTTATATCATCTTTAATTCTTAGTCATGTATATGTGTGTACTTATGAACAGCATAGAACCTAAAACAAGTGTACTTCGATTCAAGTTTCTACACTTCAGCAGTACAGCAACATGGACTATAAATTAGTAGAGGTAATAGTTACTTCATTGATAATAAAGAATGAATGAGCATATGGAGCATTGTTTAGAGACAAAGAATTAGTTCATGGAACGAAAGGTATGGAACTGTTTAAGAATCTGATTTAAAGAGTGAATACTCCTGCCCTGTTGTTACCGATTCCAATCCATGTTACCCAGTATCACCAATCACTGATTACGTTCTACCAACACTCCTTAAACCCTCAATCAGTAACTCCGTCAACTGAAGCAACTCTTAAAGATTTATTATTACTATTCGCAGACGAAATACAATTCACATTCGAGTGTGAATATTTTCGACAAATTTATGGAGTTGCGATGGGTAGCCCTTTAGGACCATTGTTAGCTGATGTGTACATGGCACATGTAGAAAACCTAGTCAGCGATTCAATAGGAGAAATGTACCTTTATAAGCTTTATGTTGACGATATCCTAATTATTTGCACGAAAATCGATGATGCAAATAGGCTACTAAATGAACTGAATACCATACAAAATCATATTAGTTTATCTTCTGAAGAGGAGAATAAAAACCAACTTCCTTTCCTGGATATATTAATCAATCGGAAGAGTGATGGCTCACTCAAACGTTCTGTCTACAGAAAATCTACATGGACTGGGCAGTATATGAACTACCATAGTTATTGTCCAGTGCAGTGTAAAAAGACCCTAGTAAAAGCTTTATTTAATAGGATTAATCGTATTTGCACTTATGACACTATTGAAGAAAGTGAAAAACTACTGACAGAAACGTTAATGCTGAACGGATACCCAAAGAAGTTCATAAATCGATGGAAATGTTGCAGTATGGTGAAACCTACTGTATTTCTAGCACCCAAAAAATCAGTTTATATCACGTTACCCTTCAGAGGTGACTCAAATAGCCTTGTGTTAAAACAAAGGCTTAAGTCAATTGTTAACAGAACATTTTATGCTGCTAAGGTAGTTGTAGTAGAAAAGTATAGGTCATTGATTCACAATAAGCCTAAACAGCACGTAAACGAATGCATCACATCCCAATTTACGTGTATGTGTGGACACACACATAGAGAGGAGCAATCTTGATCTGCATGTAGGGGTACCTGAACACTTACCTAAATGGCTCTAAAAACAAATGGACTCGAAAGGAGAAATAAAAGTACAGGATAAACAACCTTCATCGTCTATCTCTAAACACTTATTTGAGACAGGTCACATAGTTGGTATCAAATCATCTTTTGTGGTGTTGTATAAAAATGCTTTAGGACGTATACTATACGGAAGTTCAAACCCCCCTTGTGTGTTCAAAAACAATTTGTACTTTCCCTCAACCTACCTTGGTAGAGTGTGACTTACATTGTTATCTTTATTATCTTTGTTTACTTAACTTATACTCTTAATTGTCTAGTGACCTTTATTTTTCCATATATAAATGCCTTAACAAGTGTATGTGTGATCAGATTGTTCGAAATGTAGTGCGCAAATATATCACATAGCTCTTATAAAATTCGTCTTCTTATTGCATTATCAAAATATATCAAATGTTCCCAATTATCAAACCAACGAAAACATAAGAACAGAATATTTAATGAGTGTGGACATGATAAGTTAAATATTCTTGATTTTATTTAGAAGGCAACGTCTAACCTACAGTTTATCAGACAATGATCCCTTTGGCCAGATACAATCAACAACAACCTGCCCGAACAGCAAACATACCAAATTCCACCTAAGGAAGAAATTAGGATGAAACGCTTGAGGTAGATAGGACACACCTTGAGGAAATCATTAAACTTCGTCACAATATAAGCACTAACTTGGAATCCTCAAAGCCAAATGAAAAGAGACAGAGCATAGAGCATATTGCGTTTGGAATTATAGACAGGTATGTAATGATTTTATTGGACATGGAGAGCACTGGGAAGAGGAGCTTGGTAGGCTGATTATGCTCTACGAGGAGTTAGAGGCATTGATTGTTGGTTGATTCTAAGACGTAACGTCGTTAAGAGTTCTGTTATATATTCATTAGTATGTTTGTCCTCATTACAAAAACCTGTTATTTATAAGCATAATTCATTGTACTTACAACAAACCATAAACTGGCTTGAATATAGAACCTTACAGCAGATTATAATTCATTAAAATGACGTGAAGAATATAAGTTGTATTGAATAAATACAGGTTAATATACTAAACAAAGTAAATTAAAGGCTGCTGTGATATGAAATACTGAACACAGACTGAGTTTGAGTCCCACTGTGAACATCAACATTGAAATGCAGGCACATCTAGTCGACGAGTCCCAAATAGAACGAAACGTGCGTCCTAGATTCCACTTGCCAGTGACAATCCAACTTAAATAATACTGAAGTAACCTGTTTCGTAATTCATTGTCCTTTTATTTAGACGTTGGTTGTTGTTTAGAAACATTGTAGAAGATTTAAAGTATAGAAGGATTAAAATTTTGTTATTTAACATTTATTATTAAATGTTCATGTTGAATTTTGACTGGAGATCAGAATTCAGGACGCTAGTTACGACCTATTTGGGACTCGTCGGCTGGATGTATCATATATAGCAAAGGAAGCTGACCAATTTCAGTCCATGATAAATCAACGGGAAGATTCAAACATATTTTAATTAAAGTAAATGGTCATAAAAGATATGCAAATGAGGAATCCCACATTAAGACGAAAGAGGTTGTTGTCTAATTCTCACTAGTCTCGTTTTGGATACCCACCCGTTACCAATGTAATAAATGCAATCAGCTAGACCTGATATATATTTCTACAGAACTATCTTAATTAGGTTTGAAAACATTTTATTATAGATAAAAGATTAGTCTCACCTTAATTATTAACTCTTTAAATGTTAAATTATGATTTTCGCATTCTGAAATATTCTGTAATCCAGCTGCTTCTAGTGCTTCCGTAGATATACTGATATATTGTGCTGTTGTTGAAGTGTATCTTGTCGATTCTACTCCAGGAATAGATTTTAATATATTCATAGGTGGTGACAATTGATTAATTTTATTATTCCAGTGAGGTAAGATATAATTATCTGATTTTGGTTCATTACTAGTGTTTATATATGATTGTAAATGAGATTTACTATTGATTAGATGTATTGATTTATGATGATTTGGTGTAAAGTGTTCGGGTCGAATTGTTACGTTGATTCGATCAACAATCTGTAAAGTAACGAATGTACAATGTAAATTCGCTAAAGAGTCTACTTTAAAGTAAAACCGATCAACGTTTTATATTTTAACAAATTGTGTTAAAAGACTTGAGTATTTGTCTGTAGATGAATACTGCATATTGAAATGGATAAGACTGGAACTATAGTGTCGAACATAAGCGAATCTAAAAATAACCTTGAGTCAACTTTGACTTTCCGTCGTCCTCAGAATGTCTTAACCACAAGTTCATGCTCCAAATCCCAAATATCTAAAGAAATTATAATGTAAGATAGACATAACCATTCCATCTTAACATACCTTTTGTGGTTACATTTTCTTTTACTTATGGCACATTCATCGATTCCAACTAATTTTCCAATACTTCCTAATAGATACTGTGGTTCTTAACATAAGTTCAGTGCATGCGCTGCTACATTTTTAAAAATAGATACCGTGACCGTAAGAATTTCCTCTCAGATCTCTTTGATCTGCTACTATTATTTATTTCCACGTTGTAATATAATTCTCATTAAAGAATCGTTCAAAACTTTATAACTTACACTTTATTAATGCTGTCAGTCGAATACTTTAGGCTGTGCTATACATGACATATCAATATTAAGTAGTTACAGGTGAGTTTCAAAGCTCGAAATGATAACATTCATGATGATTACATTTCAGTATGTAACACTCATTCATTTGGTAAAAATTAACCTAATGTGCTGTAAAAGACATACTTAGTAACAGTGAAATTCCGAATGAACTGAATACTCATTTGCACATATATAAAAACTTCACTGTAATGAACTGATGAAGCCTTATGAATGTGTATTAATGGAGGAATAAGTTTGATTCCATACAGAAAACATCTTTAAATAATCTAGATAAATTACAAGATTACGTAAACTTATCACTGTAGCTATTGTATATCACACCCCTTTTGATTTTAATTAGGTTCTGTGGAGAATGTTATTGAATTATGAATTTGACGTCATGTACAAACCTAAGTTACACAGCCAATGAAAACCAAGAACTAGCTTTGGGCAGGCACTCCGTCGTAGCATCAGACTCCTGAGAATTAAGTACCAGCGACCACATTGAGAGATCGAGCTCAGGAATTTCAGTTTGTGCTGCTAGCATTAAGCCAGATAGCAACCAAGAGTTGATATTTCTAACTTAGGTTTCATGATTTCCAATAAAATTGTAAATAAATTTTTTCCACTTGTACAGTACTCTTCGAAGTTGTTGAATAATCATGCTTAATACTCAGATCTTAGTTCTTGAATGAACTATATAACCAATTTCTTATAATCACTGATTTTTAGGTAAACTTTGGTCATATTTCTTTTATGTCAAACATATGAATGTATCATGTTCCTAGTATATTGCCAACAGAGGCTTATGTGTTAATTATCCATGTACTAGATGCATCCAACCATTATTACACCATATTCTTTATATCAAGTCAAATGTTCAGTAACAAATTACACAAACACACAGTATATCTATGTTAATTCTTCGTAATTAACAAATTAACTCCTTATTACTCATACGTTATTCGATTAATCTAAGTGTAATTTGAAGTAATTTGGCGAAAATTGGTTCACTTTGTCGAGTGACATAGGAATCCTACTATTAAACTGTGATCGATTCATGCTAATAGCTTAGCGTTACCCTCAAAACTTTAAGATTATAAGTTTGACATGCGGTGTGAATATAGGTGCACATTGTAACTGATGAGTCATATGATAGAAATAAGCAGTTATCCGATTCTCATTTGGTTTTGAATAATGCAGGAAACTTGATCAATCTGTGACAAAAATAAACAACACTGTAAGTGTAGTTGAAATTTGTCATATTGAGTGACTCAAAGAGGAAAAATAACTTCCATAACTGTTCACAAATCGCGACTAATTAACTTTGTATCTGTTCAGCTTCAATCTCCAGTCATTATTATCCCTGTTCTGTATGAATGTTACTTTCATTATTTGTCAGGTTACTTAGTGATTACAAAACCAGATGAATCAAGTAGTAAATGTATCTTCTTAACTGATTCACGTATTTACCAGTTTACGTTACTGTCTATTATAAGATATAATGATATTCGTCTAGAGACTTACTTATAATCAAGTACCATTCAACGCAGATTATCTGCAATGTTATCAGTATTTAATGAGTTTATAAGGTTGAGCTTATATCTTCCTGTTGATTAATTGTAGACTGAAACTGGTCAGCCGCTGTTGCTATAAGTGCCGCCTGAGCGGATTGCTACGATATGGCGATAATTCACAAGTACCTTTTTTTAAACGCGGTGGCGTTTGGCACGTGTTCGAATCCTAATGTGGACATCAACATTGGGATGCCGATATATCCAGCCGATGAGTCTTAAATAGGATGAAACGCACATTCTAAATTCTACTTGCCAGTCACAATCCGATCTGAAACAGTATTAATTAGTTTATTATATGTAGGATTTTCTGTTAACTCTTTTTCCTGTATTTACTGGATGAATACTGTATATTTATGAGTATTTCTCATTAAAGCTTTCTAATCAAGTGGATAGAGTTAACTGTAATTAACGGCTATGCATATCTCGGTATGGCACAAACTAAACATATCAGATTATAAACACAAATGTGTTGAATGTTATGTCATTAATGAGAATCTCTGATATAAAATACACCTTTAATAATCTATAACTCACTAGTTAAACGAAAGGAAAATTGATTAAAAATGGTTGTTACATCATATTTATTAAACCTATAAAACGTTGCAGATAACCTAAACCTATGCCAACATCGATATGCAATAAGAACTTAAAACAATTCAACTGATTCTTTCAGACTATTAGACTAGTTTAATTGACTAATTCCTAACATTTAGTTACCATATTTAATTCAGTAATATGCTAGAACAATTAGTAGTTATTATTTTTGTTTGCAAAATTATTAATCAAATATAACCAACATTTTAGAGATAAATAATACAAATAACATGAGTGAATTCAGCTGAAGAAGAAGCCTACATAGTTAAAATCAAGTTGTTCTTAAATCGATCCCAATTATCATATATTTTATATTCAATTTTTTATTCTTCCATATATATATATATATACAATTAACAACATAGTACTTTGAACATGAAGAACATGCCTAACTTTGATTGTTCAACTGTTTCAATTTATTTACCTTTGATAATACTGTTTAAATTATTCATGGAGCTTCCAGACCCCGAACATTTTCTAATTACGTTGTGAAGGTGGATTTCTTTTTTTATCAAAGTTAGACAGTACATTAGGGTCTCTGACGAATTTCTTGGAAATGTTCATAGAAGTTGAAAAGATATCACAAACTATTGTGTTTCATTTGTAACCTCTTGGTAAATCAATATTTTAAATGCTGATTGGATAAATACAAATTTTTAAGTGTTTCATACTTCAGTTGAATTATATCAACTTAATATCGAAGATACACTGAAAGTGAAGTTTCTATTATTACTTACTTTTAATGTCTTCAAGGTTTGCGATTTAAAGAATTCTGGGAGACTAAGAACCATTTTAGGATGTTAATACCAAGCATTCAAGTATGAGACATTACAACACTAGTTGTTTTTAATGCGTAATTTGTATTTGTTGTAGACTGATCCCTGTTGGGTACCATAGAATACTAAGGGCGGGATGGGGGGGAAAAAGTTAATTGTTTTGCTCTAGTCTGGCATCAGCATCATTTTGATTGCATTATGATGTGGTGTAACGATCATTCACTGCTACTGATGATAACGGTCTGACATTTAACCTGTATGAATTCCATATGTCACAACTTCTTACTGGAACTTCAGAAACATTTTGAATCTAATCACTAAAGTGAGGATTATTATAGTTAGATTGAAGTTGATTTTTAGTGATTGATTATTTATATTTAGTTTGTTTTAGTTATTTTCGCGTTGGATGACAATGATGAAATATAACTTATGACAAGAATGGAAAAACATGATCGTGAGGAAACTTGTGTTGTGATCAACACATGGAATTCTAGGACGACTTGACAATGATGCATGATTTAGACGTTAAATTTTACAAATAAATGAAGAACTGTAAGTCGATTATTTAAGAAGAACGAATAAATGAGCAGTGAACTATTCAGCGCTTCATCAAATTTTATTTTTATTTGATTCTGGTTGATGCGATAGACCTCTTTTGACAAAATCGACTTCAGCATGCACCTGAATATTCAGGGAAATTACTATCTTTCAAGCTTAATCTGAACATGTAAAAATTCTCAACCATCTATATGTCGATTCACATACAAATCATTTTCCTATTATATATATACATATATGAGTCTGATATGAAGAACTGATACCGATTAAACAACAATCAAAGCCCAGGAATTATTGGACAACTGTTTAGTTGTAATACACGACTCACTGACAGTACACATCAGTCACCACATACCGTTTATACTAATGTTAACCATGTGTGATTACTTTCAAAAGACAATTCTTAGAGTTCTAATTGTGACAAGTAGTGACAAGTAGTGTTCAGTCATGTTCATTGACAACAGAGTACGACGAATTGATTAGAGTTAGAATTGTTTGCTGAGTTGAATGCCAATTCAGCAGTCTAAAAATTAAACGTTCAACGTGAAATATGAAGGTTTTGGTTTTCACTCATACTAGGGTGTCTAGGAGTTCCATACTAGGTGGTAAATACTTACATCCAACCAGTCTTAATTTTTAGTGGTTGATAGTATCAATTAACGTAAACAACAAGGAACTTGACAAGATTTTCAAACTTTTTGGACGCATTCATACTAATCAACTGTAATACTCAATTTATATTTAAATATAAAGTATACTTACCTTATTAGTAAAGAAATTGCCCAATATTCCATTGAACTGAATAAGTGGTGTTTGATCTGATCCTAACTCTGAGCCTTGTTTACCAGTTGTGACTACAGTTAACACAAGCCAATACTTAAATTCAACATTTGTCATCATCGTATTATTATTACTATTATTAATATCACTAGTACGATTGTTTACATCGTCAACATCGGATAAACATTGTCGTTTCGCTGTACTAGGTCCATTCTCTTCATCGTTATGATTGTCAGAAGATTTATGCTTAAGATCTACACAATTATTAACACTATAATCATTGTTTATATCTTTAACTATAGTAACATTTGACTCTTTGTTCACTTCAGTGTATCCTTTTGATTGCATTGTGCATTAAACGAAATATTAATTAGACTTCTGAAAACTATAAAGGAATAAAAGAAAAGAAGAAAATTTACTTAGAGGTATGAAATTAGATAAAAGCATTTAAAAACATAAACTTCATTTTAGGATAAGGAATAAGTCAACGAAGATGATATTCAATGTGTCTAAATGTTTAATTGATGCCATGATTCTACGGCTATCAAAAATCTGTTCAACCTTTATCCATAATAGTTTACCAGTCAAAGTTTATTCCCAGTGTTAACCATACCAATATTTAACAGAATCTACTACTAACTAGAATGTAAAGAATTTTTGTGCCTAGTAGTATGGATCTATGTTGCATATGCCCAAACACCGCTTATTTTGTGGCACTATGTGTTGGCTGGTGAAAGGGTAGGAGGAAAAAGTCTACGAGCAATCAAAACGAAATATAACATCAGTCTAAGAGGTCAGTGACTGCTAGTTTTACTCCGTTTGGTTGATACAGACTACTTGGTTAGGCTTTTTTAATAATCACTACCAGTGAGTGGAAAAATAACGTAACATTGAAAGAAAGTGATCACAGTATCTCAGGTTCACTCGTTCTTCATCTTAATAAGTTACATTATTCTTTCATATACACTTTTGTTTCCTTTCTTATTAATGAAACATATTTTGTTACTAATCTAGTCTCTAAGAGATAATGTGGAATGGTAACTTGAACTGATGAACATGTATGCCAAGTTCTACATTATGTATAACTGACTGACTGACTGAAAGGATCTCGATTCAAAAGTGGTAATAATACCAAAGTGAATAAAAGTATAAACATTTGATTAATAATCTCTGTCGAAGAAGCCTAAATATAAAGTTAGAACGTACCGCTTCTTATGCCTATATTATGTCAAGTATCATAACAGTTTCTTCTGTTCTCATTCTACAAAGGCTAATTAGTAAAAGGCTAGTGTACGATTTTATACATAGGTATTGAGTTTGTTTTCTGGTGTTCTCTATCAGTTAACAAACTTTTGCTACACATTTATTCCATTTTATGTTAAAACCTGTGAAAACAAATGTAAAATGATTATGTAAGCAAAAGAAAACAGATGATTTTAATATTCAACTATCGTACCAGAATAATGTGAAGTCATTTATCTTACTGACACCCTAGAAACAAGGAAATGGACACACTGAGATAACAGCATGTAAATTAGTTTATAAAAACGTGATCACCTTTCATTCTCAGGTTTAGTGAAATAAGCTGACACAAAACAATGACCTCCGTTCATCAGGTGTATATGCTTTGGCATATACAAGTAAGGTGGGCAGGAACTATTAATAGCAACATAAAAATCGAATCTGTTTAAGCTCAGCTGTCACAACGAGTACTTTAATTGACATGCATTTCTGTTTTAGCATGGACATTTCTTAGAGATCCATCATTCTAGATATTCAGTCAGGAGTGAAGCCAAACTTTTACATTGGTTGATCACTGTACGGTGACCAAATTGATGTTCGCAAAATCCTTTTATAGTAATGATCGAATCCTATCGATCTAATTACAATATAGTCACTTGTCTAAGTAATTCGACATCATTGGCACTATGTAGTGAAACTCAGATCTAGGGTTTCGTGCCGACTACCCTCCCTCCATAAACCACCTTTCAGGATAAAATTTTCCTGAGGTGTAATAACAAAAATTCATATTGCGCATTTATTTGCTTAGTTCACAAGAATGTTTATTATAATAACCACAGTTCCTTGTCAGTTGTCTAACAATAAACATGTTTTTCACATTTAATAATCCATACCAACAATACGTAATTAAAGGATATTGAATTTATCACCTTTTTTACTCAAGCTATTAATTAAAATAATAAAGATGTACATTATATTTCTACAAACAACTGAAATGGCACAATGATCAATCTTACTTGACCTTGATTACCTGAGTTTGGAGAGTTAATCATGTAACCATATTTTTTAATGACCTTACTTAGCTTGTCAATTGTTGTTCTATATCCTAACATTTCTAAAAACGATTCTGTTACTGTGTACCACTTAATTCTCTTTGTAATAGAGTGTTGTGGATATAGTTAAACGTTAATTAGATATCACGAATTGGTCTGAATTAGACAACCTGAACAGCTAGTTTCGTCATAATACGTATCAACGACCACATCGTGGATAGAACCCAGGACCTTCTGGCTCCTCAGTCAACGCCTTACTATTAGACCACTAGGTCGGTTGAAACAGTTGATATTTTTAATTCAGTCAGTTTGTAATAGGTTTGCGAGACCTCATCCATCGCCATCAGTGGTTAACTGCCTCACACCCTACACGGTTGTACTTTACCGGTCACATCATCTCACTAAAACTCCAGGAATTACCTAGAGGAGTTAGTCACTAGTGAGCTGATATTGATTATAATTCGGTGTTGTGAAGATTGCTGAATGTCAATTTGATATCACGAATTGGTCTGAATTAATTCTTTTTCATAGAATATTTATACGCTTAACCACGATCTTATAAAAAGTTAGTTGAACTAAATCAGATATACCTTACGAAGAATAAAGAACAAATGTTCATTAAAACAAAATATACATCAAGGAGAAGCACTGACAGACTACTTTACAAATAAAGATTGTTGATCTATGTGTATACGCACTAATTAGTGAATTTGTCTCCGTGTAACTCTCTTCTAACAGTCAAAAAATAGATGGTGATTACATCATTTTAGGTGAACAATATGAATCAGTTGTCAATTGACAAATACGTAATGATCAATTATAGAAATGATGAAAAAAATAAACACTTTCCAGGTGGTACATCAAGTGTAATTATTTACTTTTGTTGAATGAGATACGAGAGAAAAACACCAGTTAGATTATATAGGTTGTACATGAGACTAATTACGAAACCTAAGAAGCTTACTTATCAACTGTGACAAATGATTGACAGAGGGTTTATCAAGATACAACAGACCACTGTACATTATACTCATCCTTTAAATATACCTAAGAGACTGTCTTTGATATTACCAAAAACAATAAACTAGATCTATGCCATAAGTTACACAAGAATATGTAGCATTAACACATTACAAGAAGCCATAATTGATAAAAGGTTCTGAAAACAATGCATTTAATGAATAATGAAAAGCCTGTGGTCAATTTCAGACTTAGAGTTGTGATTAAATGTTGAAAAATGAAATGTGGAGTCTTTGTGTTTACAAAATAAATCTAATGTATAAGTAATTCCATTAGAAGCTCTCCAGCTTCAATGAATAGCAGTTTATTCAATTTTGATCTGCTTTTTATAAATATTTCGATGTGATTACTACTGAATACTTTCTTATTGTTGAGTAATTTATCAACAGGCTTAATAAACCATCATGGTATTACCTTCACACTGAAGTAGTTGAATGTACAGATCAATGTTGTTAATCAGTCAGTGGGCTTATATGAAATATTTGATTCTTAACTTAGGCACCCTGGATCTATTTAATAATGAGTAGAACAGTATGTAAATATAATTAGAATGTATTTGGATCTTCCCGTTGATTCGTCATGAACTGAAATTGATCAGTCATTGTTGCCATATGAGCGAACTGCAGGCGCATTCAGCTGACGAGTTCCAAACAGGAAGAAACGGGAGTTCTGGATTTCGCTTGCCAGCTATACCCCAACTCGAATAAGTCTGTAAATAATCTGATTTGTCAATAAGTCAACTATAACTTAATTTCGTCCAGAATACTTTGGAATTTTCTGCTTTAATAGTATATTATGGAATTATTGAAATCCAGTGGTTACAGAAAAGCAACAGTGGTAGTATTAGAAGTGTCATTATTGAATAACCCGTGACTACTGGGCATTCAGTCAACTTATATTCCTCTATCAAAGTCATCTATATGGTCTACAGGAATCTATCGAAGCTGGTAAGTCCCTGGCGTCCATACAATGCTGAAGCCATCGGCATGCAAATCTGGAAGCTACAACTATGTGCATTATAGAAATTGATTTAACCTTCATTTCTACCAGGAACTTTATCTCCATTTCTTGCATATTGTCCTTTATATTATGACTTCATTTTATCGTATTTATTTTGTAACATTTCGATGTATCGTCTCTTTTTTCCATCTTTTTTAGTCTCTAACCCACCAAAAAGAACAATTTTCACACATGTTTCTATCCATTCGTAAGACACGTCCAATTTTCTACATCTATTACTCTTCATCTACTTACCTCGATCTTCATATCTATTCTGAAATTTCTATAATATTGCCTATACAGTCTGTTTTCGAAGATTCCTCCATTCACTAGAATAACATTATTACATATATTTGAGTTATGTTTCCACATTAGACTATACGTGGTTGTCAAGACAACTTACACTTCTATTCTTTTGTTGCTATGTCTGATCAAATGTTATTATATTCTGTTGGCATGCTTATGTATACGATTGCACAGTTATGAAAATGAAATAACTGAATAGAAATCCTTTCATTGAACTAAAATTCCTATTAATCATAAATCAATTGATGATTTCCACTTAATGAAATCCCATACTTACATTAAAGCAAATTCGTTTCACATGTAATAGCTGTGCATCATTAACGTAATAAAGTGATACACATTCAAAAAGTGTATTCTTATTCAATGGGTAACAAATACCTAAATTTAGTTGTAATTTTAAAACTGTATAATATTTTCTATCCTTAGCTCTTTTACATCATAAAGTAGTACACTATGAAATACTCCCGTGAAGACAATATTTTGTATTTTACAAAATAAGCAAAGAAATGTATCGTTTCAAATGGTTCTTCATCAAAGTTCCAAATTTATAATATACATATATATGAAGTTGATTAAAGTTTAGGATTGAAATAAGCTTCATTAATGGAGAGTTTTTATGTTTTCATTTAGCATTGCTTGATTCGATATAATTCGTTTGACTGATATATCAATCTGTGATGAAAATTCATCAATCTATCGAAACGTGATTCATAATTAAAGCGTATTACACAACATTTTGGCTTGTTGACTATGATTAATTGTTTGTATTCGTTATAGAGTGGTTTTGATTGGATACCAACTAGTACTGGACAACTTCTTCGTCTTAGTACCAAGCTCGTTCTAATCCTAATTATGCACATTAAACGCATACGGTTATGCGATCATCATAGTAACTGTAATTTCATTTCCACCTCACCACCTACACGCTTACTTAGTGTAATTAGCTTTGCTCAACACAACATTAGGCATTAATCATAAGTATTATGTTTAACATCATGTTTTGTACTTTTTCTATATTATTATGATCACTTGTTACATCTCAAACAGTCATATCAACATCATGGCGTAGAAAGGGTACGCCCCGTTGAGGAGTCCCAAACTAGGACAAAGCAGCCGTAGAGTACACACTGGTTTTAAATGGTACTTTGCCAACATCATTTTGGAACATAGTCAATCAACTAAGATATAAATCTCAGACACACATAACTGTTGTTATTATTATGGGTTGTTCATTCATTTATGTTGATACTCGTTGGATAGATTCAAATATTTTCACAGTTTATGATAAAATCTAGCACTGAAATTTATTGGCATATGACTTTTATCAATAACAGGTGATCTCCATTTGATTAATTAGTGACTGTCATTGATCTACATTTCTTTATTTGTAACCCTTTAACACTCCAGTGGGTGTTGATCAGTAATACATTAAAGAGAAAGTTAAATCTCTTAAAGTTTTGTTTACATTGAGCATACTGCACAATTATTCAAATCTACATATCAATTCAACTGAAAAATTACCGAAATGTTCAGTGTCATTGACGCTTAGTTGTGTTTCAGGATGTTAATAAATTCAAAAAAGTAATTCACTGAGGGGGAGGAAGTTAGATCCGATCAAAGCTTTGTGTGTATTGATATTTAATGGAAGATTAAGTGAATATTGTGAAGCAACTAATTTTACGTTAATCAAGTCCTTGGTAGTGTTGATCGAATTCTATTGATCTAATTATAATGTGATCATTAGTCAAAGTGATTTAACGTCATTAGCACTCTGTAAGGATAAAAGGTGGTGAATGGTATTTCATGTGTGATAACACAAAACTACAATTTTAGCCTTTACAATTAGTTTCAATGAAAATCACTTAGCTACTGATGCTGAGCAGTGTTACATAATAGAGTGTCTAAAACCAGCTGTCTACTTTATAATGATTGCCTGGATTTTTAAAACGTTCTTTATTTATGATGAAAAGTATCTCCAAGTTATTCACTAACAATACTAACTTCGACAACGATCCATCGCTCAATCGTGGTTGAGGAGAAAATTCCCATGTTATTTATGCTAATTGTTTAAGTTGAATTGTGACTGGTAGACGGGATCCAGGAAGCGCGTTTCGTCAGCTGGTGTTGGTGGTGTTCACACATGGACTGGAACTCAGTTCGCTGAGTTATTGGGAACTAAATATTGATGGCAATATGGGTTATATAAGATAGTGAGTAATGAATGCTTATTTATATGTGATACCTATTGCTTGCAGTGTTATATTATAAATAAGATGTTATCACAAAGCCAAGACAACTGAATGTTATAGTATTGACATAGAAGTCAGTGGAGGAGGCATATAATAATGACATTGTTCAGTCCTTCGCTTCCACTTGTTTCCAATCTTTCTTGCAATTGACATCAGTCAGTGTTATGAAATTAATATCGTATCAATTCAATTCAGTTGAATAATTTCACTGGAAACATCAGCGATTACCTGAATACAGAAGGGATGAGTACTTACATACTAAATTAACTTGGTATTACTTGAAGATATATTTGTTAAGCTCATTTTTTTAAGAAATAAACTCCTGTTACCGATATTTCGGATTGTATTGACTAATTAGACATTTAAGTCATAAAACATGTTGTATTCAAATTTAATTAGATCTTAATTTAATTAGGAAATCTCTTAGTGTAGTTTATTCATTCTTCATAACAATCTAATGAACTAGGGAGGTTTGTGAAAATTGATGAATGTTATAATTTACATCACGGATCGGCGGTTACTGGGCAATCATCAGATGACTGTTTCCTCTTAAAATTCAAAGGTTCAAAAGTGTTTATTCAAAGCCTAAGACTTTGAGATCTCCTGCCGGACATACATTCTACAAATCATTGAGTCGGCATCCAATAGTTTGAATTTCTAACTTCAATCAGTTATTAAAAGCAGTCACTGATGGCATTAAGTGATCAACAATTTACATTATAATTGATGGATTTTAAAAATATAAACACATCGGGCATTCATCCAGTAGTTTTAGTGATTAAAGACCTACCGCGAGACCTAAAAGGTTGTGATTCGATCCTAAGTAAAGTTACTGATCAGTAGTGATGGAAACCTGCCCCCCCCCTATATTAAAACGAGACTGTGCTTTTGGGTTTTCAACAGTTTTAATGTTACAATTAATCAGAGAGTTAAGTTACAACATACTTTACTATATGAATCATTTTATTTACGAATCAATACTCAGTAAAACGGGTAATTTAAAAGTGATTTCATTTTATCGTTTATGGTGCTAGTTTTTAAAATTAAACTGGTCAATCCTTAGTGAATTGTCTCGATGGAGTAGTAGTTCACAAGTGTGATTAAAGGTAGATTGTGCCTGGTAAGTGAAATGCAGTACATTAGTTTCACTTCATTTGGAACTTCTCAGCTAAATGAATCTATGTGTCCTGCATTCTATTTGCCAGCCGAAATTCGCTTGCTTATACTACATTATTTACAAAATATAACAATAAGACTAACTTGTAATACGATAGGTCAACTAGATTAAAGGTCTATCCATGCTTTATTATTAATTAACTAATAGTCAGTGGTATAACTAATGTTATGTGCTTAGTACAATATGGATACAGTATTTCACCGAGTTACTCTTTCACGTCATTTCGACGTATATTTTATTAGAAAATCTTCCTTGATACCGACCTCAAGTGATCCTTTCCATGTCATACGCCAGAATAAACAGTTTTGACATTTAGAAAGATATTAAGTGTTATACATATGAAAATAAGCCAACTTTCAATAGTTGTTGCTAAGACAACCAATTACTTAGGAATAGTTAAAAGTGAATAAAACAGGTATGCAAATAGTTAGATGACTTGAAAAAATGAACAACGGTATATTTTACAAACTATGGAAAATCGTGCAAACAACAAAACATCAAAGAACAGTACTCTGAAGTATAGTAGATCTTGTTAATAGATATGTGAAGCACTTTGTTGTGTACACGAAATATTGTTCATTTCTAAAGAAATATGAATACGGTTTATTGGTTATCCACCTTTCAATGTTAATACTAGTAAGCTTGTTTATTAATAGAATGTTGTCATTGTCGTAATTGGACAAAGAATGCGAATAGACAATGTCTACCACTTGATTTCAATGATATAGGAAATATGTACTATTTAAGTATAATTAGCCATTTTTAGTGATTTAGAAGCGTAAACTATTAAACTGACATTACTCAACATTCTATAAATTTTTCGATTTCCCAAAGACTCATTAATGATTGTTATACCTAATTTCCTTTTTGAGTTATTATAATTTTGCTATGAATCTATTAGCCTTATTTCTGTACACAAACTGTCCTATCTCCCTATCTATACTGTATTTTGCATTTCCTATAATACTGATTGATTCTGTATGTGATATGTATAAAAGCCATTGTTTTTACTCATTATCTCTTATCGATTAGTATTCTTCTCTCACTCTCTACCTCTGGGGATTGGTTTAGTCATACTAGCAACTTGTCCACGTAGTCAGATCGTAGTTATAGTACAAGTTCGATTGGTTAGTATTCATCTACCTTGGTTTTGTTGTATCATACCTATACACCATCATGCTTAAGGTCATCTTAATCATGATAATCAATCCATCCCAAATTCTATCTATACTTTCAATCCATATGATTAAAATAAACATATCACCACTACTCACAAACTACACAAATGATTAAATATTTAAGTTGGATTGTGACTGGCAAGCGGAATCCGGGAAGCGCGTTTCGTCCTATTTGGGACTCATCGGCTGGATGTATCTGCATCCCAATGTTGATGTTCGCTCTGGGATTCGAACTCAGTCCGCTTCGTGCCAAACGCCACCGCGTTCACCAATAGGCTACTGTGTCCAGAGAGACTGACCAGTTTCAGTCCATTAAAAATCAACGGGAAAATACAAGCTTATCCAAATTATTCAAATGATTATTATAATATACGAATATATATATATATATATATATATATATATATATATAATATTGAAATTAATGATCTCTACTATTCTATAGTTTATATCCTATGCTTATTATTACTTTAAACAATTAAATGACCCTATCTGTCATCTTCATCATTACTGTTCTTAATGCATAAATAATGATAGATTGATTTAAATGTTCTGCTTATATTAATAACCATATTGATTATTCAATTGATGAATAGGTCGATTAGCACTAAATAAGGACAATAATTAAAGTGTAAGCATAACTATCAAATGATTTAGTGTACTGATGATATCAATTTATTATATTCACAATCACAATCTGTTGTCAAGTGTATTAATAAAAAGTGAACTGAAATAAACTGCTACTTCAAATTGTATATTCATTTCATATTGAACACAGAAAAGGTAAATAAGATTGAAATGAATGAATGTGAAATGAGTACGAAATGTTACTAATCAATGATACCAGTGCTTAACAAACAAATGTATTGCATGGTAATCAAACTGAAATGTTAAATTGTAACTGGAAAGCGGATTACAGGATGCGCGTTTCATCCTATTTAGGACTCGTCGGCTGGATGTATGCAATGACTAATCAGTGGGAAGATACAAGTTCAACCGGAATTACATACATATCTGTTGCACAAGTGTGACTGTCTGGACACAGTAGCCTAGTGGTAAACGCTGTTGTGCTTGACACGAAGCGGTCTGAGTGCGAATCCTAGTGTGAACACCAATATTGGGGTGCAGGTATATCTAGCCGATGAGTCCAAAGTAGGACTAAACGCGCACCCTGGATTCCGCTTGCCAGTTACAATCCAACTTAAACATTTATTGTGAACAACCGTTATGTCGAGGCAATCTGTTCAGGATGCACATATAGCAACAAAGGCTGATCAGTTTCAGTCGATGTCAAGTCAACGGAAAGATACAAGTTCAACCTACTGAATTTTAATTGTTTTGTGGAGATAGATACTGAGATAAATTACTTGTATTCATCACAGTGTTGATGTTCGTTTGGGTACTGTTGAAAACTAGAGAGCATTAGACAATTGTTTCGTTTTCAGAAGTGCGATTTCTCGGTAGTGTGCACCTTTGATTTAGACAGGGAATCCAACCTGAGCTTTCAGGTTAGTGAAAGTTTAATCCACTGCACGATTAGTAGATTTAAAGGGAGATTTATTTAAATGATAACGCTACATCAAATCTTTAATAGGGTGTATGTTTGTGTCTCTTAAGATAGATTTTATCTCTTTACTTTTGATTAAGTGTTCTTTTATGATGTCAAACCATGAGAAAAATAATGCCAGACATAGTATATCAAGTAACTTCGTTTTAATAAAGTTTCAGGTTTTCAGTCATTTTATTTTATATACTTTATATATGGGAAAAGCAAAACCAATCAAGCATTCAACATTTGAATTGAGATGGTTTGTGTAGATAGGTAATTTTATTTGATTAAATACGTCACAATTTTAAGTTTGCAATCTACCATTGTTCAATACACAAGGTATATTCATCTCCCCTCACGGTTGTTTCTATTTTGTATAACTTTGTTTAACATTAATTGATAAATGACGAGAATGTTTTTTCAAGTTGCATCAGAATACCAACCTTGCTTCCTTTTTTGTATAGAAAGAAGCTCTATTTACAGTTAAGGTAGATCAAACTGGTCTAAATGCTGGATAAGTACAGCATTAGATTCCTTTGTAATATTTTTTAAATAACATACACATCTATTGCCTAGTGAATGATGATGACAGAAGTATATGGGTATTCATAGTGGAATACAGTACCATAAAATAAAATTAGAAACCACACTTCAAAGTCATCAAGTGTGAACCGTAGACTTAGTGGAATATGTGAAGTAAAAATTGGTGATGCAATTACCTTGACGACAGTCAATAAGTGACAACAATGATCCACATCGAATATTCTAAGGTCTCTTATATATTAGTCAGCATTTTTTTGTTATTATAAAATATTTACTTCTAATACATGAATATATTTAATGCTGTACTTAAATAGGTCAATTAAGCGAATGTGGAACAATGTCATTAGCTAATAACTCATGATATAAACACATCGATTATCTTTAATATACCAAACAGGAAATACAGTAAACTTCAATGTCGCGTTGGTTTATTTAATGAAGATATACTTTACAGGAAATATTAAGGAGCATTTTAAGCAAGTGTTACAAACACCAACAGATTCATATAATATTCGACAGTCGTATCTATGGTGGGGGGGGGAGGGGGGGTTGAGTTATGTTTACTGGTGTTGATTACTGTATATCTCATATCTATATAAATATACTTGTACGTTTATACTTTTGTAGTGTATGATATCTTCTTGAGACTGACTACATATTAAGATAGTTTCGAACCCCTACGTTTATGGGATTATATACTCACTGTGAATGTCAAAAGAATTTTGTAAATAAATCATTATCATAATTCAATTGAGATGGTTATTTTTGCGGAGATAGGCATTTTTAATTGAATTAATATGTCACAGATTGATGTTGGCAGAGCACCATTGAAAACCAGGGAACACTGGACAGTCGTTTCGCTCTAGTGTCGGATTCCTCAGCAGTGCACACTAGACATTCCGTCACAGAGATTTCAGTTTGACAGACACCTAACCCTCTATACCACTGTGTGCAATCGGCATCCAATGGTAGAATTTCCACCTCCA
Organism: Schistosoma mekongi; assembly: GCA_034768735.1. Taxonomy (NCBI): domain Eukaryota; kingdom Metazoa; phylum Platyhelminthes; class Trematoda; order Strigeidida; family Schistosomatidae; genus Schistosoma; species Schistosoma mekongi. Next base: position 5,902,221 of record CM068311.1, on the reverse strand, counting down.
TCAATTTGTCATATGTAGCTCGACGATCATCCATTGTCGTTGGTGATAAGTGCTTCACTCCCGACAAGTTTGAACTCCACCAGTCACGACTTTAACTGCATAATTCTAATGTTTATGAAGACTTAAATTGATACACCAAGAACACTGGAAAATAATACTAACAATAATATACACTACAAAATCTATGAATCAAACATCCAGTAGAAGTCATTAAACAGTATTATGTATACTTTGCATAACCGACTACACATTATAAAGATTTTCTTCAAACAATTCTTAGAACTATTTTCTCATTTGATATTAATTAGTAATGAGTGCAAAATCATTAATAGTAATGGATCATTAAATATTTATTTAGTTTTAGATATGAACAATTCATCATGACGACAGAATCTGGGAACTCCGAGTGTAATTTCAAGTAACTAACAGTTATTAGGTTTCATACTTAAAAAAGTCAATTAAAATTTTAGCTCAGTGAAGATTGCTGATATCACGAATCTATGTGAGTTACAACAATCATTAAAAATCAGGAAACACAAGACAGTTATTTTTTCCTAGTGCTCAACTTCTCGTAGTGTATATCCCCATCAAGGAAATCAAGCCCATAACCTTCAGGTTTCACTTACCCAACCGGCATCTAATTGTTAATTTCAATTAATTTCAATTTTCAATTTCAATCGATTAGTGATAAGTTTATCTAATCTCATTCACTGTTATCAACAGGTAACTTCCTCGCACTCAGAAAGACTGAACTCTACTGATCACATATCTACTAAAGCTCTAGGTATTGTCTCCTGAAGTTGGTTAGTAATTGATAGAACCTTGCAAATAAACCGCGAATTAACAAAAACTATAAATATCAACTGTTCAGTGCCGGTCTATTCCTTTGTCTAACAGTTAAGAGGTCTCCTTAAAATAGCGACGGTGGTGAGTATGCACTTCGTAGTAATTCTATACTAGGATGAATCAGTTGTCTACTGTGAGTTCTTAATTTTTATTAGTTGTTGCAACACATGTTAATTCATGGTTAATATTTCCTAACTTTTATTGATTTACCGTAAAATACATTACTTCAAAGGCATAGGTTACCTCATCTAATTTGATTGAGTCTATAAGTTAGAAGTTGTCAACTGATCATCATCTATCACCTAAAACAATGATTTTATTGATCTACTTACTATTAACGTCTTGGATACAATAGTGGAATTCATTCAGATTAAAGTCAGTACTTTAATATTATTGATGGAATGAATGTAGTGATTTACTTTGATTCATTTATCTTTATTTTTCATTTGTAGCACAAATATAACCACATTATTTCATGTAGTTGACATTTACAAATATTCACATAGTAACTAACTATTAGATGCATCAATTTGTAACAGTTTAAAAAATATATGCATATATCATGTAATATATTTTACTTAATAACAGTTAACTAGTTGACTAGTTGACATTGTATAAATATATGTGACAGTATTATTCCATGTGTATCTATTGCACGTATTGTACTTTTAAAATATGCCAACTGACTAGTCGATGTTCATTGATATTCAGTAATGTAGTGTCTTAAAACAGACGATATAATACTTAGTGTGCGATTGTCTTATCGTGGAAGATGTAAAAACTAAAGAAATTTATTATATATACTAGTACAACGCCTATCTCTTTAGATTATATTAAGAGCAGATCAAAAAGTCAAATCACTAAGATCTTTTCGATTTTAAGTTAAGTTTTATTTATCTTTTAAATAGTTTAACAATGAAGACTAGTAAGTATCTAACACTTGCATCAATAGTCAGTCATTAATAACAAAGAACCTGGTATATGTACCCAGAGGTTCAAGCTGTCATTCTAAATTAGGATGACTAAAACAAATTTACAAAAGTAATACGACAGTAGAATACAATAGGAAAGAATAGAGTAACAGTGTGCATACAAGTATAATAAAACTTAAGATCTATATAAAGATGGAAAGTGAATATACTTGCACCACTGTGGTCGATTTTGAACCATGTCACTCACTGTCTTCATCCATTGATTTCGATTATCACATGGACTCCGACAAGGTAGCCTACATCAACCAACATGGCTCAGACCAACAGTTAGTGATTTCATGAACTGACGTCATGATTTGGTTCGGCCTCCGTTACTCTTCTTTCAGTAGACTATTACCCCAGCCAATATTGAGCATAGAGGTAGGTGGTGGTCAGGCCCACTCAATAGATGTCCCAGCCATTCCAGTCGATGAATGCAAGTAACCTCTTTGACTGATATAACTTGTTTTTTAGTACCCTATGTCTAATATCTAAATTCTTTATTAGATCATTCATTGATATACTTAAGTGGGGGGGGGGGATACGCTGTAGTTTTCTATGATCAAATACATCCAGCTTATGTATATCTTTCATTTTCATGACGAATGTTAAGAGAGAGCGAACTGCTGCGCAGTACTCTCGGCCTTTATCTGAGAGATGGATATCAAGACTATTCTAGAAGTGACGCAAATTAGTAAACGCCAAGCGTGCTTTCTGAACCCGTGGTGAAATTTCATCAGGCACCGACGCATTAGAGGTAATGTGACTTCCATAAGTAAGATGTGACTAACTGACGCAAAATATATTATTCATGTGGTTGATATCGATTGAATTTGATAAAGTCTAAACTGTATATTAGTGTCGGGATAAAACTTATAGATGGCAAATTTAGTAATTTGCTAACATCTGATATGTTATATTGAAAGTAAATTTGACCAGTAATAAAGAAGAGATGTATGATCTTGTTAGTGTTGAGCTCGTGGTTTTATACGTGACTCGTCCATTTTCTTTTTCTTAATACTGATGAATACTTTCAGTCGAAATGAGTATTTTTGGCATTCCACAATTATTAAATCAGTCCATTCAGATGACTGTGTTTCTAGTTGATTGACTTCATGGTTCGTATTCGTTATCATGTTCACTTAGGGCAATATGATCATCCTCCCCATGTCTTTGCTACCAAGTTCTACCATCTATAGTGAGATAAAAACTAACAATCATCTACTGAAATACTAAGTTTCATGAAAATAATCAGTTTTGAGTACTTCTGTTTGTGTTCATGAATTAACATTCATATATAATTACAGTCGGATTTATACTGGCAAAATTCATAGTAGCCTCTATTCCACTAGATAAATGGTGATCTAAATTAATTTTCAATTAATTCAGAACTTATTGAGATTTTGTAACTCATCAATTTGTATTCATTTGGGCTGAGATTATCAACAACTTTTCTGATGGATCATAATATGTGTTTTGCCTAACATTTTAAATCATTTTTCCATTGAAGATGTTGTTTCAACTTCTAACTTTAACAAATTTATTATTTTGTTTTTCATCCATCTATCAGACTAGGCTAAAATCAACCGGGTCGTAAAAGTCCGTTTTTTTATGGACTTCATCTACTCACAATAAACATTTTAATGAACAGCACTCAATCACTAAATAAACGGAAAGATGACCGAAGGTGGTAGACGAAGCTCGTTTTTTGAACACTGTAAATGTTAAGAATAACTCACGTCTTTGAATTTGTCACTTTTAATTGTTTAGGGATTTAATATCTTAAATGTATCTGGGTTGGAAGATCAATGAAAACCATAAAGAACTAAGCAGCTGTTTCATTTTAGTATGGAATTACTCAAATTTAGGTCCTTCATATTTCTACAAACAATTGGGGTTGTGAGGGGGGGATGAACGCTGACTGATCATGCACATATACTTTCGTTTACATGTGACAAGTGATAAGATCTATCTGGTTTGTCATAGTTAAAATATATCCGTCAGACAATTTTTGATTGAAGTTGGCAGCTATTCATTTTCTGAACATATACACTATATTGAATTGATGTGGTTTTATGGAACTAGGTATTAAGTGTAATTGTTAGTAGTATAACAATAGTGGATAATTATCGTACTATATCACAAACTGATAGGAGTGGAACTTCTGGTTAAGTCTCCGCCGTGAAACTTAAAAGTGCTAAGTTACATTCCCTGGTTGGATCTGAGTTGTGTAGTGCTGAGGAGTCACATACTGCGATGAAACAGCTGTCAAACACCCACTGGTTTCCAGTAGTACACAACCAATACCACTCTGTGGCAAATGCAAATATCTACAGCATATGGAAAGTTGTTTTGGGATAGTCGATATGAAACCCTGGACCTAGATTTCATGCTGCTTGACCCTCATCAGCAAGGTGCGCCTGAAATCTTGCTCCCAGTCATGTCCTTAGTTTTCCATAGAGTCACTTACTGTAAAACTGGGTGATTCGGGATTGAATCCTCCAGGAAGCATGAGTTCTCCTGAAGATATTAATAAACTTAAGCCCGGTGATTTCTACCAACTACCTCAAAAAAAACTTTTCATCTCTAAATAGTGCCAGTGATATCAAGTTACTTAGACTGAATGCCATATTACAATCAGATTGATATAATTCTATCATTACCATATAGGACTTGACAAATATCGAAAATGGTTATTACACAGTGATTAACCAATGCATTGATAGCCTATATACTAAAAATCAATAAATTGTATGTTATGAGTATAGATATAATACAATCATCATACCAATATTGCATGTATTTCAACAGTTTGTACGGTAGGATCTTAACTCATCTATTGATTAAAGCAAAATCAATATTATAGTGATTATCATTATCATCTTCACCATCCAAATCATTATCAACACCATCATCATAATTGTCATTATGAAAAACAACAACAACAATAAAATCATCATCATATGATCCATAACAAAATAATTTAATTCATATGATGTACACATAATTTAATACCTTAAGGTATTCATTAAACTATGTGGCATAAAAATGATGAAATTAAGAAAAACAAAATTGCTTATTAATCTCATTCATGTGTTCAAATGAAATTGTGTACTTTGAAATAATTTTGTGTTGTGAATGAAAACACTGAAGAAAAGTAGCAATTTCTTAAGTATTAATCATATATATCCATGTTGTTTGTATTATCTCATATAAACAGTGTAGTTGCATACATTTTTCTTTACTATTTTTCAGTTATAGTGATAAACCTATATGTGTGTCTGTATGTTTGTTTTGCACTGAAATTGATTCATCTCTATATTATCTATGTGCGTACTCAAATTGGATTATCTGAATACAGATGTAATATTCATAAGTAAACTTAACTTTGGATTATGGCCTGTAAATAGAATACAGGATGTGTGTTTCGTTCAAATCAATTTCAGTTCGTAACAATATCACTGTGAAAATACAAATACTTGCAAATCGCATATATACACTTGTTACTATAGTTTGATTATCTAGGGATGAACTCGGGGGGTTTTCAGAGGAACAAGTTAAAATTGTGTCTATAAATGAATATCAACACTAGAGTGTAGGTACATTCAAGTGACAAGTCTCAAATAGAATGAAATTTGAGTCCTGAATTCCATTAGCCAACCACGATCTGATTTAAATCGTTCTTGTAAACATTCACTATGTCGAAGTAATCTGCTTACAATCATTTCATTGATCTAAATGAAAGAAATTTATTTATTTCGGATATAATCCTATAATACCCTATATGGTATTGCAAACATTTTACTGAATCTGTAGATCAATGAAACAAAGACAACTTGATAGTATTCATCATTCGAACATTTTATAAGAAGTTTATATTTGATTAAATATATCACAGATTGATGTTGGCAGGGTACCATTAAAAACCAGGGAGCGCGCGACAGCTGTTTCGTTCTAGTGTGGAACTCCTCAGCAGTGCACGCCCCAGATTCCGCACCAGGGGCTTCAGGTTGACGCAGACGCCTAACCGTTTAACCGTTTATGTTTGTTAATTAGGATGAACTTGTATCTTCCCGTTGATTTGTTATGGATTGAAGGTGGTTAGTCTCTGTTGCTACATGTGCATCCTGAGCTGATTGTCTCAATATGGTGATTATTCGCAAGTATTATTTAAGTTAGACTCAGTAGTCTAGTGGTAAACGTGGTGGTAAACGAAACGGATTAAGTTCGAATCCAACTGTGAACATCAACATTGGGATGCAAGTACATCCAGCTAACGAGTTCCAGATAAGACGAAATGCTTGTCCTGAATTCCACTAGCTGATCAGATTCCAACTTAAATAGTTTTTATTTGTTGTTTAAAATATCATATCTAGTTGTAAATGTCTATTAATATATACGTTTACTGTAGACATTTTCAATATTGAATGGATTAACATGGTTTGGTCAGATTATGACAATCACCTCTTATTCATTATTACCGTTCCCTCTCTGCACTCCCCTCACCCACGAATTCAAAGTAAAGTTGTCAGTTATCTTCTCTATTCACTTCATGACAAAAATCTATTTGTATATACAAGTAACAAACAGTATTTCATTCAACAGATTATAAAGTTGCTTACCGTTTGACAAGTAAACAAATAAAAACTATCTAAAGTTGTTGCTGTAGTTGTTGTTTTTTCATTTAAATGTTTTACGCTAATTAAATACAACTGCATTGATGACTGTATTCTGAATAGAGTGAATTTATTAAAAAAATGAGGGATACATTAAAACAACTGTTTAGATCTTTTTTTGATTAATCATTAAAGAAAATTGAGAAATAACTGGATAATTGAAATATGATTTGGAGGACATTTAAATATAATCAATAACCATACTAACAATAATAATGATTTTGATGTTGACAGGGTAGAATGAAACATCTGTCCAATGCTTTATGTCAGCATCCATCTCTGGCGAATACAATCAAGTAAACTTAATACCAATCTTCACAAACCATCTCAATTTACTTACAATAATCAGTTCATTAGTGACTATAGTAAGAAATCGTGACTGGTGGAGTTCAAACTTGTCGGGAGTGAAGCACTTATCACCAACGACAATGGATGATCGTCGAGCTACATATGACAAATTGATGGAGGTGGAAATTCTACCATTGGATGCCGATTGCACACAGTGGTATAGAGGGTTAGGTGTCTGTCAAACTGAAATCTCTGTGACGGAATGTCTAGTGTGCACTGCTGAGGAATCCGACACTAGAGCGAAACGACTGTCCAGTGTTCCCTGGTTTTCAATGGTGCTCTGCCAACATCAATCTGTGACATATTAATTCAATTAAAAATGCCTATCTCCGCAAAAATAACCATCTCAATTGAATTATGATAATGATTTATTTACAAAATTCTTTTGACATTCACAGTGAGTATATAATCCCATAAACGTAGGGGTTCGAAACTATCTTAATATGTAGTCAGTCTCAAGAAGATATCATACACTACAAAAGTATAAACGTACAAGTATATTTATATAGATATGAGATATACAGTAATCAACACCAGTAAACATAACTCAGCCCCCCTCCCCCCCCCCACCATAGATACGACTGTTGAATATTATATGAATCTGTTGGTGTTTGTAACACTTGCTTAAAATGCTCCTTAATATTTCCTGTAAAGTATATCTTCATTAAATAAACCAACGCGACATTGAAGTTTACTGTATTTCCTGTTTGGTATATTAAAGATAATCGATGTGTTTATATCATGAGTTATTAGCTAATGACATTGTTCCACATTCGCTTAATTGACCTATTTAAGTACAGCATTAAATATATTCATGTATTAGAAGTAAATATTTTATAATAACAAAAAAATGCTGACTAATATATAAGAGACCTTAGAATATTCGATGTGGATCATTGTTGTCACTTATTGACTGTCGTCAAGGTAATTGCATCACCAATTTTTACTTCACATATTCCACTAAGTCTACGGTTCACACTTGATGACTTTGAAGTGTGGTTTCTAATTTTATTTTATGGTACTGTATTCCACTATGAATACCCATATACTTCTGTCATCATCATTCACTAGGCAATAGATGTGTATGTTATTTAAAAAATATTACAAAGGAATCTAATGCTGTACTTATCCAGCATTTAGACCAGTTTGATCTACCTTAACTGTAAATAGAGCTTCTTTCTATACAAAAAAGGAAGCAAGGTTGGTATTCTGATGCAACTTGAAAAAACATTCTCGTCATTTATCAATTAATGTTAAACAAAGTTATACAAAATAGAAACAACCGTGAGGGGAGATGAATATACCTTGTGTATTGAACAAAGTTGACGGCCTCTGCCTTTACTTACGTCTACATGAAATAGTGCATGAAAACAACTACTGATATCACGGATATTAAGTAAATGCCAAAAAGCGAGTGTTAGGAAATTTCGAGAATCACGAAGCATTCCCAGAAGTATAGCAGTCAAGAGATACAGCTAAATAATTCAATCATGCTCCGTTAACTGAGATATCGAAAAATGGTGTATCATAATATAGATTTTTTCGACATGAAATCAATAGTTTTGCTCAGGTTGGGGTTGTTTGGCTAAGGCTAGGGCACACTGATTACAATATATACTATATTGATTGATTGATTCAGTCATTCATGTACACGTTTTCCATATTGATTCAAGTCGTTATAGTACATTGGCACGACATGATCAAACTCACAAGAATAACAAAATAGTATAATTCTAGAGGAAGGAATAAAACAAGCAAAAGTATGAAAAAGTAATGGTACTTAAGAGCCAGCGAAACATAAAGAGTGAATACATTTAAACCAATGTTACCAATTTTGATTCACATCAACCAGTGTTTCCAACCACTGATCACGACTGTTACACAGCTCCCGACCAACTAGTCTGTATCCACTAACATTTGTTAGACCAATAGTCAACGACTTCATCGACTAATTCCATGATTTGGTTTGGCCACCCCTACTCTTCTTCCAGCTAAATTTTACCCCAGCCAACATAGCACAAGAAGGTAGGCAGTAGTCAGTCATACGTATAACGTCTCAACCATCTCATTCAATAAAGGTTTACAACCGCTTCAACAAACATTCCATGTTTTCCTAGTACTCTATGTTTAATATCAATATTTCTTATTCCATCATTCCATGATGCATGGAGAGGGTGGACTATGATCATTGACCTAGAGGCTATCTATGTCATGCATTTTTGTGGCCTGTTTTTTTGCTTCCGTATCTTAAGGCAGAACGAACTGACGTATAGTACACTCGGCCTTTCGTTGAAAGACCGGATTCTCGTATAACGATATGCGTAGGTGATTGTTTTCCATATAATCAAATGTTAACTATAAATGTTGTGCATAGTTCAAGATTAGCTTTACAGATTCTAATAGCTGTTCGCATGAAGAAATGATTTAATAGGTTAGTTTTTATTGTTCTTGTGAGACGTCACCATTGGATCATTTTAAATTCATATAGCTATTGATCTGTTGATACTGTGCATAATTGTTTGATGCAATCACTAATCGAAAATACTATTTGATCATATTATGAATGGTCCACTAGGGTTCTTGGTACCTATGTATTTGTGCTATAAATTGATCTGTACTAATCAGATAGTGTATGTTCCACTTGAAAATCAAATAAAGAATTACCTCCTAGAAGGATAGATTATTAACTATGACTAAACTAATCAATCCTATAAATGATTTACTGATTAAGTAATGCATTACTATGTATATACACTGAAATAGACTACATCGTTTAGAATACAACATATTACTTACATTCTAGTTATTCTGTATTACATAAATTAATAAATAGTTAAACTTACTTAATTCAGTGTTTTGTTTTCAAATTCTAATAATAGTAGTAATTATTATATCCAATTGTCAGATTAGTTATGCAATCCTGTTCACTTCTACTTATTCTATAGATGATTACCGTCTCAATTAATCATATTCTCCAATGAATAATTTGATTCTATTCACTTATCAATATATATATATATATATATATATATATATATATATATATATATATATATATATATATATATATATATACTTTAACATACATACAAACACGAGTAGTACTTTCATATGCACATGAATATTACACATCAATAAAAATTGTACATACAGTGACATTCAAAACAAAAAAGAAGAAAGAAGGCAATCGAACTAACTAAACAAAAATATCAGTCATAACTACAGTTGAGTGCACAGTGAGTATACACTGGTAAATAAAACGTAGGCTCTGTATGTATTCATAATGATGATTTAAGTAATTCATTGATGAAAAAGTATACAAATATGTGTGTCTGTGTGCGTAAAGGAGGGAGGAGGGGGGGGAGAAAGTGTGTCTGTTCTACTTAATTGAAACAATTACACTGCTAGTTCTTTAATTTTCATAGTACACATAATTTTTTACATTTTTCTCTTACGAACTTTATTTTAATTCATCAATTTGTTAACATGTGAATTCTACTCAAATTTAATCGACAGATTATTAATTTAAATTATGCAATTGAAAATAGAATTATTAAAATAGGATTTATCAATAAAACATTTCAAATGAATAATGGATAATTATTTGAAATAACAATAAAGAGAAATGATTGGTTGGTTAGAATGGACCAATCAAAATGAGCGTGGAAACGTGTATGCGTAAACTTGCATATATAACGGGATAATCAATTATAATGATGATCGTTTTCGAGGCCGCCTCATTACTGTATTCTAGTACATCTTTAGGCATAGGTAAACGTAAGACAGCAAGTCAATCACGCCTTTTATTCGGCAATATATAGTAGACAGGAAATTCAGCCTCAGATTTATCAGTTGATATAATTTGTAAAATCCTGTCAAATTTACCAAGAGGCTCATATTTAAATCTACTTTACAATGCAGTAGCATAAGCTGTTCATAATTTGAAGCCCGAGTTGTGCATGCAAAAACAATTTGTGAGATCACTTTCTCTATCATAACTTCAGTTTAGAGTTTATTTATTTATACTTTTCCATTACTTTATATCATTCCTTCTTTTAATTTTACTATTCACATTTACCATTATTATAGTAACCATTATGTTACCAAGTTACTGTTAGAAAAACTGTCTTAACCCCCCTCCTATTTTCTCGATTTTGCATTCACACGTCTTCACCCCAATCTAACGATGATCACAGTCACTGTGTCATCACCCGATTGATTACACAATTTTCATGTTTTATAACCCCCTTTCACTGATCCAGTCGCTAATTGATTATTTAAAACACTATGTGATCAGAAAATATTTCCCATGACAACTGATTAAATTCGTTCGAAAGACGTCCCTTCATTAGTTTGTCGCTGGGTGGTGACCATTTTGATGATAATCAATCCATTTATGGTGCTGGTCGAATTCTGTCGATGTAGTCCAAATGATTTGTCTCAATTGGCATTATGTAGAGATAGTTTAGAGAGGGTGTAAAAAGACCTTGTATGCTGTTTACTGATTCTTCCTAATTCCCTTTGACGCTCTGCTACCTACTATTTATTGATGACCTTATAAGTAGTATCCACCACAAGGGTAGTCAGCAGGAAACTCTAGACCTAAGTGAGCTCACTTATATAGTCGTCCTTCCTACACTTAATATATTTACCTTTGTAATAAATGCTCATCTTTTGAAGATTCTCTTATGGCATAAATGGATTCTTCTGTTATATATATATATATATATATATATAATATATATATATATATATATATATATATATATATATATATGCAATTGTACAGCATCATAATGAATACATTGAAAACAGATGCCTCGGCTAAATCCATTTGTTTTATGAAACTAACTTTTAATATGTAGAAAAACAACTACCTTTACAATTACTTCACTATAGGTAGATTCTTTTGTTCAGGTTTTTTCCTTTTCTAACATTTTAGTCGATTTTATTCAATAATCTGCTTAGAGTTCTACCACTTTCCTCCCCGCCACCACCATCACTACTATCACCAGTCTTTTTGAAGTATGTTGATCAATTTTGTGGATGTTGTCATTAAATAAGAAATCTAATACAAATCTTCCTAATGCCATGTTGATATGCTGGGAACCTAAAGAGGACTGATTATCTTCGAGAACTATTTTTCCGTAGACTATTTCAATTATTTTCATTGTATACAAAGGGAATATTTTGTTCTTCTTAATATTATTATTACGTTGTTATTGCTCCATCCTCCTATTTAACATATTAACCGTTAGTGTATCATCTCCCATTTATGAACTACGATTAACTGATTGTGTATACATTACTCTAGTTCACAGTCACTACTACTTTTATTTTGTATTAATGTTAGTTTTCTAACCGGTTAAATGAGTGGTCAGGTTTGCGTATATACATAAAGGATTGTATGAAATATAATTCGATTTTGCCTGGTTGATTCATCTGTTTGCGTTTTTCCTATTCCCACCTGACATCGAGCGGGCATTTGGGCAGATATCCAGGGACTAGGTAGGGACTTACTGGCGTTGTTATTTGTGACCACGTAAGCACAAAGCCATATAGATCAATTTGTCTCATACATCAACTATAGCAGTTTATTTTCTACTTCATAACACATGTGTACCATTTAAAGTTATCTCCCTCCGTAATAACACGTTGATATAGATCATGCAATGAATAAATTTGACTATCCTCTGAATGTCTCGATATATCCTTTAGGCATATATATGAGACCTATTTTCAAAATTCTACCAAAGTACTATTAATCCTCTATTCATCTGTTAGCTGATCACATCTGTACTCATTTAGAGATCATTTAGCTTCATCAAGTTTCAGAATAACTATCAATGTGAAGTTAGCACTAATCAAGTGGATTCACTATCATTGAAAAAGAAAAGAAGACATTTCAATGATGAAAATTTTCTTATCGATGAAATCTTTCACAGTAGTTGTGGAGTAACAAGTAAAGTAATAGTTTGTTGGAAAAAAAAGAAATGAATTGAGTTATAAAGTGTGTCATGAAAGGTTACGTAACAATTTAACGGTCAAAGAATAACTTGATATCAATTGTGCATTTGGTGTGAGTTTTATACCCATAGTAAAACAAGAGCTTGTACATAAATACTTGTTTAAACCGAAATTTTAAAGTGTTATTTCTAGCAGCCATCGCGTGTTTAACAGTACATCGTTATTTGCATTTGCCCATAATTACCTATGGTTTCATTTGTTAATCAATTTCTATTAGCATCGAAACACTTCTAAAGAATGTTGATGCCGTCAAAATAGGTCTAACGTTCACCCTCCATCTATTGTTTGCTTAACACTAACAAAGTTTTACAAGAAGAGTGATGTTTCTAAATCAGTCTGCAAATCGTACTACTGAAAACTTTCAACTGTTTAGTGCAACCTACTTTCATTGGTTCTCTATGCAAAGGTTATTTCTTGATAGATGTATAAGTAATTCAATAATTACTTTACTTACTAGATGACTGATGTCTTTCTGAACACTACTGGAATGCAAGGAATGCCTGTATGCAGATTTTATTTTCATTTGAAGTTTCTAATTAAAAAGCATTGATAATTTCAACAAGATTTAATTGTTCAAAAACTAGGTGTTAAAATAAGCGTACTATTACTACTACTACTACTACTACTACTACTACTACTACTACTACTACTACTACTACTACTACTACTACTACTACTACTACTACTACTACTACTACTACTACTACTACTACTACTACTACTACTACTATTACTACTACTTTGAAAGATATATCAACGCCAATGGGTACCTAGTAGATCACTTAACGTCTGTCCTATGCCTGTTTCAAGCCGAAGTAAGAGAACACATGATTTACGAACCAGCCAGGCAGAATGATATTATATTTCAGGCATTTCTTTAAATATACATGAAATCAGATCACACAGCGAATCCATTACGAATTTAACATTAATACAAAACAAAAGAGATAGTAAAAGTGAATAGGAGTAACGCGTACACAACTAATTAACTGTAGTTTATAATAAGAGACAATATACCAGTAGTAAATATACTGAACGGCAGGATAGGGTAAGAGGAACGTAGTGAAGATACGAACGAAATACTTGCACTACCCACAGTTAAAATAATTGAAATAGTATTCCAAAACACAGTTCTGAAAGTTCGTTACTCTTCTTTAGTTGTCCGACATAGCAATTTCATATTCACACATTTTCACCTTAATCTAACGATAATCACAGTCCCTGTGTCTACACCATACCGATTAAACAATTCTCCTGTTTTATAACCCCCCCCTCGCCACTCATTCAATCAGTAACTGATTATTTAAAATCCTACGTAGTCAGAAAATATTTCCCATTACAACTAATTAAAACCTTGTTAATCGATCATTAATCTATCACATGCACATGTTTGCATGCGAACGTACAGACTGATAATAAATTCGTTGAAAGATGTCTTCATTGAATAAATTTGTTTTATAAAATTAATTTCACCGAAATTATCTACCTACTTATAAGTAACTACAATTAATCTGTAAAATATTTATCTACTATTCTACTGATTTTAGATATTCTGTACATATTGGATAAACAATGTAGACGAAGACGACATTGACACTATAGAGATAACAAGCTTTACATGCCTAGATCAGATGTATCATTGAGTCGGATCATTCCTAGTCACTGAATTTCGGATACATAACAGATATGAGACCTTTGTGGGCGACTGAGTAATACATAGTTAGGCACCCTTAATATCTTATCAGTTCCTAGCCCCTAAGTCGTAAATTAAGATCAACCAACCGACTCATTAACAAGGATTATCTACTCTTTATTGTAAACAAATCAAACTATGCAGCTATTTACAACATAAAACGAAGACATTAATTATAAAAAGCTGGGATAACAGGTACATAGTTAGTTAGCTCTAGTTCATCAGTGGGAAATATAGCACCAGTAAATGGACTAAACAAAATAATGTCCTATTGAGGTCCAATTTATCAATGATTAATTCACCGTATGACAAAGTTGCTGATACACTTAATCACATCAACTCACTGTTTGTTAGAATACCACTTCTTGGAACTATAGACACCATTTTCTAGCATCCTAGCCTTCTACCTCTACCATCATCAGACTTCAAATAACTGATACTTATATGAGCACAGGACTTACGATTTCAGTTAGATACCATCAAATGAACGGCATAACAATAGAAAATACACTAAGTCACGGTTCTAAATATTTTTATGGAGAATCTTGAAAACACCAAATATAGGGGACTAGTTAATGAAATGACATGTAGTTGGAGTTAGGTTTCTCGTATGTAACAACCAACTACGTTCAACCGATCTGCTGAAGAATATCAATATGGACCATTAAATATGCCCTTCTATGAAATATGAGATGATAGATTTTACTCTTGACGCTACAATTCACTGACGAGAGGGTGACGATGTAAAACGTCCACTTCATTGGAAAGTTAAAAGGAATAGACTATTTGGACATATGTAACTTTTATCTAATCGGCTACATAAAAGTATTCCTTAAGGTACGAATTCACAAAACAACCATCATATGTAGTGGTGACGAGTGGGCAGAGATAGCCAAACCTAATGTGCTTAGAAGACAATTCGTATCGATGGGAGTTCACTGACGAAATTACTGAAATAACCTACAACTAGCGAGAGGCCTATTATACTCCAATTCCAAATTCGGCATAAGGACACTAGTAGAAATCGAGGGAAGATGGAAAGTTGCATTTATGCATACCCTGAGGTAAAGTTAATCGTCATACACAGAATACCCTACACACTAACCAAAGACTGGCAAGTACTCTGTTCATGTTACCGCCAACTTAGTCATTTAATTTACGCGTATCTTCATTGGTAGGACAGAAACAGCTTGCATCTGATTCTATAACATGTTCCACGGAGTCTATGAATAAACAGCTTAAAGACCTTCAACAAAACCATTTCACACCTTGACAAATGGCGCAAGGTTCGCACTTTAAAATCCTTCAAAGTAACAACTTGGAAATTACCGATACCATAGTAAATAAACGCCAAAGCCTTTCTTACTTGGTAACACCAACTTTGACCATTTACTGTATCAACCCTTCCACTTATTTCGATCTTGTCATCCCTGGATTTCTCCAACTTTATTTTCGGAACTGTGTGATCTCAATTCACTGTCAACTTATATCCAATTACTTGATAGCTAATCAACTCGAACCTTTAGCTTCAAAATTTTTGATATTTTCTGTTATCCTAGGATTTCCGCTTACCAACCATGGTTCCAATTACGAGTTACTATCCAGTGTCGTTGAGTTCACTTCTATCATATTATGTCATGCTGATATTACACGTGTAAATCACAACGAAGGGCTGATTGCACTACGCAGTAGTTTGCTGTTTTAAGAAATTGATGCTAAACACGGAGCACGAAAATAGGAAATATGTGTAGGCTTCACGACTTTTATCGTTGAAGTGCTGGGAATACTCCCCCCTCACGCCGCCGTGCATCACATAATGAGCCAATAGGCGACACTGATGTTAGGTAGGGTGCGAGGAAAATATGGTAATCCAGTCGAAGTAGCTGTAAACTCCTAACAACTGAGATGGCTCTGACACGTTATGCCCAGCTACAGCCCGTCTCACCGCACAATCTCGACTGGCGTGGGAGTAGAATGAGAACTAGGGACAACCAAACCAGAAAAGAGCATCAGCCGAAGTCACTGACTGTTGGTCTAAGAGACGTTGACATACGCAGACGATCTGGTTGGCGTCTGCATGATGACCGCAACCAGTGGCTGGGAAAGCTGGATGGCATGGCTCAGGACCGGTCACAACAGCACAAGTGTATTCACCCGTTATTTGCTTCTAGGTCTTATGTTCCGTTACTCTTTAGCACACACTTCCACTTTATTACTTCCTACTGAGTTATATGATAATGTTAATTTAGTATACCTTGACTTCGTTGTACTGTGGTATAACAACCTAGACTAATATATAGGTGCAAGGTTGTTCATGACTGACTGATTGAGGATAAATAACACTATAATTTGTTAAACATAACCAGGTAAATGATTTGGACTCCCAATTGTTTGGAAATCAACTCGAAGCAAGCAACAACAGCCTTATTGATAGTGATATCCCAAACTACTCCGAATTATCTGAATAATCGCTGGTAGAAATATACTTGAAGAGAAATCCATTCACTCATTAACTCAGCTCTCTTTACTGAGTGATTAATCAAGCATCTACCTTATCCCGTCAGATCACTAAAATGCTGCTGTTAGTTCAGAAAACTAAATGTAACACAGGCTAGTCATTAAAACTACGAGCTAAGCGCATGACACGGAAAGGTAAGTGTAGCATTATTCCACTACGCTATTTGTTGCGTGATTAGAGTATGGGTCAATGGCAGAAAATTGAACACAAGGAACCACAGAACGTTTATCTACTTTGACTAACTTGTCGGCAACATTTGTGCGTAGTGTTCTAATACAATCAAACTTGAAACCAACTACAAGTTCAAGCCATACCACCCGAATGTACTTGTGTAAATGGAAATAAGGATAAGTTTACTGCTTAACTTTCTTTTTTGATGAAATTCATAAAAATTTCACATTAAAGGAAATTACAGCAATGAAGAGATAAACGTCAGAGTCCAGGAACAATTCATCATAGGATTCTGAGATAGGCACCCAGAGGATGTGTTTTGGACTGCGTTCACAATACCACCTTAAAAATGAGAATAATCATAATGCTAGTCTTCATTTGAATGACCTATATGATGACATAATTAACCAAATGAACCATAAACAAGTATCCACATATTGGCAATAATATTAACCTATATCACACAAATGATGCACCTAACTTAATCAATCATAGAATAGACAAATATAAATAATAAATATCAAAACATTATATAGTAGGATGTCTATTGAATTAAAGTTTTATTCAAGATATGTTTTATGCCAATAAAGCAATTATCATAATAAACATGAATGATTAATTAAGCAAATAAACAGTTTAGCATTAAAATAGTTGATTTAGCAATTAGACATGAATGAACCAATGAGTTTAATGACTAGTGGACATGATAGCATTAAACCAACTTAATGAGACCTGATTCATCAAATAGAAATACAGTACAAATATACGATATGCTAGACAGACAAAAAAACAAAAGGAATGGATTACTAATTATTCAACTTTATAAAAGAAATAAAGCCCATAAAAATAATAGGATCTACTACAACCATTATAAACATGATAGTTATGACCAGAATGAGATAATCAACTATATGATATATGCATACTCATGACAAAAAATCATTAACCACATTCATACTAATCAGCAATAGTAACCTACAATAAGCTAAGCATTATGAAATATCAATGATAAAGTATGCTGAGGTACATCAGTCCGCTATCTCATGTCTATGTTTAGTTCTCAGTTACTTCCGACGACTTTGACGTATTTCTGAACTCCTGATTCATTGGAGACTTATTCGAATCGGATTTTGCATCCACTGAGTCACCTTTTGCATCGTGGTTCGCACAACCTTCAGCCTTCTCCACTTTTGACAGAATATCTAACTCATCCTCATGTTCCCCATTAGAGCTGTCAGGCGCCCTGTCGT
Organism: Schistosoma mekongi; assembly: GCA_034768735.1. NCBI lineage: Eukaryota > Metazoa > Platyhelminthes > Trematoda > Strigeidida > Schistosomatidae > Schistosoma > Schistosoma mekongi. The sequence goes on along the minus strand of CM068311.1, from coordinate 5,883,721 downwards.
TTCTCTGACCGTTTATCATCAACGGCCCATGGTGTCCAGGCATTATGGGAGGTGCAGGATAACGTATCAATGAAATACCAGCTCTGTCATCCGATATCGGTTTCGGACTAAAAGCAATTTTCAGATGGAAAGGATGAGCGTATCCAGATAAGTGAACTGGTCGATGATTTGCTAGAATGAGTGCCTCCAGAGCTTCGGTCAACGTATCCCACTCTACCAGTCCTATTTAAAATAAGTGAATGTGAACTCATTTAGACTGATTATTTTTAAGCACTTTCAAAAAAAATAATACAAAACGTACCGATTAGTTGATGTTACTAGTTGTCAAACTTCTAGTCAGAATACTGTAACGTACTGTAGCGTATCATCTAGGACGGCACGGAAGGATATAGGCACGAAACAACTATTATTTGGTGCTTTTACAAACGAGAGTTGATCTGAGTTAGCTAGCATCAATTTATGTAGTTCCAGTAAGTGCTCTTTAAATTTACTAGTGTTATGTTGAGGGACTCAAGAAGAATAACTAATCTTCAGAACCATGTTTTAGAAGACTATTTCAGTTGATTTGGTTGCATCTAAAGTAAACGTCTTAACTGCTTTCATGCTCTCTATCCTCCCGTTTTGTACATTACCTTACTATATCATTTTCCATTTATGAATCACGGTTAGTTGACTGCGCATACGTCACCTCAGTTCACTACCACTGTCTCCCCCGTTTTGCATTAATGTAAATTCCTTAATCGGCTGGCTGCATAGTCTGGCATGTGTATATATAAAGGAATACTTGAATTATAATACGGTTTGTCTGGTTGCTTTATCAGCTCGTTCTTTTTATTTCTGGCTTGGGATTGGGTTGGCATCGGGTGGATGTGCAGGGACCAGCTAGGCACTTATGGGAGTTGTTATGATAACCACATGTGCACAAGGACATATCAACAAACTGGTAATACTCATCGCCTCAACATCCTTTTCGTTGACATCATAACAACTAGCACAGGAAGACACAAAATAAACTTGAAAATCCTTATTCCAAATCTTAATCTCCTCTACCAATAAACTCTTAAGCATCGAGTTAACAAAAGTCAATTAATGTGCAAGCTCGACAAGTTTGCACAAGTTAGTCATGCAAACTAGCTTCTACATTTTACCAAACTTCAATCCCTTATTCCTAAGGTACAGGTAGTGATTTGCTTCTAAGATTCTGTAGATCTTCTTCGATAGGTCATTTCTAATGTACTATCGACTGAATCGATCACATCTAATGGTTTTTACCACACTTCTGATAACATTTACTTAGATTGTAAACAAACTTGAAGCTCAAGTACATGCTAAGTACTTGAGATCGCACTTTGCACACTTCTGACAAGTAGAATACAAGCAAAATCGTGCACTGATTACATAACAGAAGACTAGTATCTCTCACATTCCTCTTAATAAGCGACTATAGGTTATAAACTGTCCAACTTCTTGACGAAGCAAACATGAATAACCGGAGAACTAGGATATCATTCACGCTTCTTAAAATATTTTTGTCACTAAATGGTCAAATATTCAACAAACAGTATGAAGACATCGAAGCAATTAAGTACATATTTGTGAACTCAACTTGTGGCTTACGTAAAGGACTTCAGCTCGGTACATAAAAGAAGAAAACATGACAACAAACTTCCTTCGCTTATCCAGTAGCGGATTAGTACAAAATTGCTTATTTCATCCGTCGATCACCTACAACGTAGAACCAGGTAAATATACGTATCCGTCCAATGATTCGAGAATAATTAGATTATCTGCACAAGTGGAGTGTGGGCAACTGTTTAATTAGTCGAAGTTCACTAGGAGAATACTCGCTTACATAAACGACCACAGTATCGGTGATGCTGGAGGTCAATACGGTACTTGTATTTGTGATTATTGATGACTGACAATTAATAGTTAGTGTACTAAGCATTCACAAAGTGATTACCATAACTTACCAAGAGACGTTTTTTGACCTGCTTTAGACGTGAATATTACGACGCGTGGTGGAGGTATAGCACCACTATCTGCGAACACTCGACAGATGTCGTCCGGACTAAAATTAAGTGGAGCATTGAAGAAATGAAGCGTGCGAGAAGGTTCTAGGATTCTGCTCTTGGCGGCTACCATTTGATTCCGAAAGCGGTTGTTTGGGTCGGCTGTTATGTACACAAAAAGTCGAAAACTAGAGGAAGAACCATGAGTTTGTATAGAAAGTAATCTTAGGAAAATTCACACCGTAATTGTATTGTCAAGCTTTAAAGTGATTCTTATGGTACAAATAATATGAATTGGATGTCCTGACTTGCTATGACGGATTGATGTCATGCACGGAAACACCAAAGGAAAACGCTAGTTTCACATCAAATACACTGAGGCAGTAAATATGTCCCACAAAAAAACGCGACAAATGCTGATACTCGTTTTAGAATTCAGTCAACAGCAGCCTAACGGACTAAGAAAAAGATCTGCACAGGATTGTCTGAGATTAAAACTCAAAAATAACCGCACTTGTAACATAAACAGCTGGAACTGAATTATCAGCCTTCTAATTTCCTTCATACATTAGTATCTAGTAAGACAAAATCATCTTTGTCATATCACCTTCTTTCGAATAAAAAATCAAGTTAATAAGTGGAATATTACATCCTCAAGTAGTGTGAAACGCGTTAGATAGGATTACAGACTAAGTTTTATGGGACGTCTTGACTACTTAACACAAGGGTTATCCGACAGTTTAAGATAAGAAAAAGTCCCGAGAGGATCCTGATTCAGGGTTGATCTCATTGTCAAATATGAGAACCATGATCCGCAAAACTTATGCATTCTTCCCATCGCAAGTGTGTGAGGTCGGCTTTAAAAGATCCACGGATGAACAACACCCATAAGTGAAATACTTTGCACACGGCAAACGATTATCAAACGATTAACAACAAAGTCATTGAAAACATTTGTGTCAAAGCGAGTCAAGAGTACAATGTAGGATTCAAGCCTTAATAATGACCGAAACATTAACCTGATGTATAGAACAAATCACAGAAGCATAGTACATACGAATCCACACCGATAGGTAAGTGAAAGTTAACCACAACAGAAAATTTCGGCAGTTCCTCATAAATTAGGAATGGTGGCACTGAGACCCAAAGATGGGCATCTTATATAACCAACTATAATACACGCCATATCACAAAACATGTCAAGAACTCACTCATATAATTCTTCATGATTGGCGACCCATCACTCAAAGCCCCCAGGTTCTCATGCTCTTTCAGTTCCGTAACTTTGCTGTGATGGAATTGGATCACTTGCCCGAATACACATACCCCATTGAAATATCGGTGAATGAGGTCGCCTGTCTCTGGATTCCCGACTTGGACCAATGCATAGCCGGGACGCGTCTTAAGGAATTTAATCCGCGCCACATTACCATACAGACAAAGTAAATTAAACAGATGATCGCAATTCATACGCTGTGGTATATTGCTAACCATCAACACCACACCTTCGATCACTTCGAAAACCGATAAGTCTGACTGACGAGCTGCTGGAGTTGTTATAGATAAATTCGATGTTGAATGACCTATCCCGATACCACTGGCATTTACTTGGTGTGTTGGGGGAGGGGTTGGAAGTATTATGATTTGTGACGGTGGTGTGAAGCCAGTTTGTGGTCTAAACGACTGGATACCAGCAGCTGGGATCGCATTCGGTTGCCAGTAGCCTGAATATGGAGAAGCAAATGGAGTTCCAGGAGTAACATTGCACACCGGAGGGATAAGGGGACCCATTCCATAATAACCCATTGTTGGTTGAGATGGAGGATATGGTTGTGCAGGATACAAAGGAGATACTTGTGGGAAAGCGCCGGGTGCCGGGGGTGGTAAGATTGCTGGAGCAACAGCTGAATTGGAAGGTGGAGCTACCGGACCAAGAAGCGTACGCTGTGTGTTGGAATTGTTTAAAGGTCCTTCTAAGTTGCCACTTGGACCGGTGAAATCCCAAGACTCACTATCATTTTGAGTTACATGAACACGCTGAAGAGGTGAATATGCAACCGTAAGGTTACAGCAACCGGAATATATGTCAGCACCATCAAGCTGCTCCTTTGCTGCCCTGGCTTCTTCGACATTTTCGAACTCCACAAGAGCTTCCAGTGAACGGTCGACATTCTTCTTTCCAATAAAAGTACGTAGTATGTTTCCATGAGGAGAACAAATTGCTTTGATCACATCGACAGTTATTGGGTACTCGGCGTTAGAAATATCCAAATGAAGGATACGAGTAGGTCCATTGTTGTCGACTACTGAAGTCTGTGGTTGGTGTTTGCGGTCAATCGATGGAGTAATAGTTTCAGATGAAAATTCCAGTCTGACACGATTTGGCCCAACGCAAAAGGGGTTAATCTTCGCCATATGAACAAGTCTAGTGGGAGGAGAAATTTCACAAAACTCAACGAGAGCAGCGCGACCACTGCAAACCAATTTTGCATTTTTAATCTGCCCGTATCTGCTGAACAATCCAATTAAATCCCTTTCCGTGCAACCCTCTGGGATGTCAGCAACAACAATAGTGCAACTGGGATGATTAGTAACTAGATAAGAGATATCTGTTGCTAGCTGAAGACTAGCTGGCACTGTGCCTGTAGTGTTATAGAACTGCGCAGTAGCCGCCGCAAGAACATCATACCTTGACCGTTTCGCAGGATGCGCCATTTCTGACGGAAATCGATGTGGCCGCGGTAAATTGAAACATAAATAATTACATCAACTTTGCTTGGCGGAATCGGTGAACTAACATTCTTTGACATATGTACCAAGATGTTAAGAGTGTTCTTGGATTTGAAGAGCACAGTACTGGTTATATTACTTCTGAAAGTTAGATGGAAATGGTTGAATTAAGTTTTCGTTTAGCTAACCTTAGTAACGAAAACTCTCAATGGAAAATCTCAAAATAAAATACAAAACCTAGGTAAAAATTCTAGTAATTAAATATTTTAGTTTACAAAATTATATAAGATATGAGATAATGTCAACGTTACTAGTGCATGTCATTTTACATATAATGAACTTGATGTAAAACTTTTTGATCTGCGCCTAGTAGGGGAGTTGTTGACCTAGCTGCCACTGTGCTGGATTCGCCACCTAACTTTTATTCCAAAAAGAGTTATTTTATTACGGAGCTTCTATCTGACAAACTAAAACTAACGTCCACCAGTTGTTATCTCCTGATGGTCCGGCTGATAATGACACATACTGAAGAGCTCCCATGAAGTTTTATTTAACAAAAGTTTATGCTAGTTTAGATTTTGGCATTCTTTTTTTGTTGTTTGGTACTAGGTTTATGTGTTTTGGTTCCTTGTACCGTGATGAGTAAAGCTAGTCGGTTGAAGTAATGCAGGTAAGAGATGAAGCTGCTGTAGTCAGTGGATATCACTGTAACAGGTGGTCATGCACATTTAAAGGGCAAAATATCAGAGATTCAAATTTGTTAAGTCTAGTGATAAGTCCTAAAGGTAAGAAAAGAGGTATCTATTATGAAGGGTGAAAGTGGTGTCAGCGTGTAACATTGAGAGAAGTCGGTCCTACCACATTCATTCACCCCAATCCAATAGACAACTGGTTTGTAGCAGCCAGAATGTATTGGCATGTAGAGGCCCAGATTATCTTCTGAACATGTCAACTTTTGTATTGTACATTTCTTTGTGTGCGCGCGATTATGGTAGAAGTAAAATTTCCCCCTCTGTCAGTCTGCTGAAACGTGTTTCACTTGGTGGATTTAATTGGTTTCAAATGCGGTATCATACGTCTGACGTGTCGACCTCATCCCATGTCATCACTGGTATGTGTACGAACAGCCAATAGTCAAATATGAGAAACAAGGTACTCTACGGATATTTACAACTGCGAACCTAAGTGATTGCAATCTAACGTCGTCATTTCTCCTAGAGAGGTGTCATACATGACGTTATCTGCCTTTACACACATTACAGTTACAATAGGCAGAGTCATCTAAACCGCCTATTAATAATACTTCATTTCTGAAAACAGGTGCACTTTTATTTTGCAAGCGTGATCAATTTTGTACAAGAAGGATAATATACTCGCATCTAAGGAACTATATTAAACAAAACTCCAAGGAGTTCAACAAACATGTGATAAATTTGGAAAGAAATCAGGAGTAAAGAGCTAGATTACAACAGTAGTTATATATAACAGAAATGTCACATACAGGAATATAAAACAAATTCATAATGTCAACCACAAGCAGGAGAAGTAATAAAACAGCAAAACCATCAGTTAGACAACTGAACTACATACATATTAGTAATAGAAACATAAATACCTGTTAGTAATAAATCCTGGAAGACGCTGGTACACAGGTTTTATATGCACAGCAGACGAGGCATATTGGTAACAATAGTAATATCGATTTATTTCCTGGTAAACCATTTTTACAGGTACAACTAACTTAAGCGTGACAGATCACAACAAGATTAAGTTGTTACTTAAATAAAGAGGACTGAGATGAATGAACATCCGGAGTTAGGGAGCAGCAACGTGATGAGACATACAGGCATATAAAAAATGGTCAGAAATGAAAAAGTTTGCATACATGTCGGTATAGTAATTTAATGTTACAGAGTATGAAATTCCGAATTATAGGGAGCAAAAAATTTTACATATAAGTTATAGTATGTCTGGTATGACGATTTACAAGTAAGGAACCTTGGAAGATAAGTAGATAACCCTTCAGTTAACTGCAATACTAAGCAGTAGTTGGATACTGCTGAAAGGGTTAGATAACGTACAACGTTAGAATTACTAGTTTATCCATAAACATATAAGCAAAAGAAGAGAAAAAAATGCAACTTCAGCGAGAAATATGAATAATCTATACGTTAAGGGATCTTGGATCTACGGCGTTTGATTTGGGCTCGTTATTGTGGGACATAAGTGAATTAGGTCAGCAGGAGAGAGAAATTTTTGGAGTAAGTTGAAGGACTTGAAAGTTTTAATATCCACTTGTAGCTTGTCCCATATCTGGGAAAATTTAACCAAGGGAAAATTAGCTCTAAGGGTGCTTTTAAAGGTGGCGGTTGTAATGTTATATACAGTTACGTAGACCATTAGAAGGGCTTCGTTTAAATTGGATTTCATTACAGGTAGAAAACACTAACTTGTGGAGCAAGTTGTTAAGGAAACGTAGGCTAATTTTAGAGCATCAAAGCCGATGGGGACGAAGCTCCAGTATCTGACATCTTATCAGGTATCCTTGTTCTACGGTACTCCCAAATATATATGAGGTGAGCACATTCTAGTTTGTGTTTATCCCTCACAAGGAAACAAACGGGCAATATTCTAGATTTGGCAGTACACAAATTTTGTACAACATTAGCCTGGCCTTTTGGTCGTGAATTTTGAGAAGAATACAACGTAAAAATTCTCTCGGCTTGCCAGTCAGTGTTGCAACATGTTTTGAGAAAGAGAGGTCACCGGGATCCATCAAGCCAAGACTTCAGTAAAGTCATGGAGTGGAGGATCAACTCCATGCTAGCATGTGATGTGCCGAAGTACATCTAACTTCAGTTGTAGGAGTTAAACAGTGCAACAAGTCACTTTGAATCAAGTATAGAAATGAGGCAAATTTATCGGAAGGAAAAAAGATGTCACTCCGAGGTCACCAGGGAACATAAATAACTCCCCATTAAATAAACAACCATATATATCATTAATATGGAGAGTGAACAGGTGGGGACCATGAATTTTACTGTGAACAACTCACAGGGCAACAGATTTGGGATAATGAGCTTGAAGTCATACCTAACCATATGTATACAATGACTGAGAAAGGACATGAACCTATCTAACAGAGGGTAGGCATAAGCAAATGTCTCAAGTCTCTTTATTAATGGCAGGTAGCCAAAGCAGTCGAAAGCTTTGGAGATATTGAAATATAGAGTAAGAACAGCATGGTTTATGTCGCGGTTACTGGTGACGTAGTTGATGAAGTTCAAGTGACAAGTCATACACGTTCAGGACTAGGAATGAAACCATGTTTACTCGGCATAATTAGGTTCTGGGATAGTAAGCAATTAAGTACATTTATTCATCGATTATATTTTCTACAACTCTTGAAACAACAGCAGTAGCGTTAGTCGGTCTATAAATGTTAACGTGTAGCGTAGAGCCTGACATATACCTGGGAATAATAAAAGAGATTTTCCAGACGTCCGGGCAATAATCTGATTCCAATGAGAGTGAAAATTTGCAGTAGAACAGTTTAGATATCATGACCGCCATGTTTCAGTAAAAATTTATACCATCTGTACCAGAATTCCTGGAGTATTTTTTAATGTGTTAATCGCTCTGTTAATGTTGCTGCAATCGAATTCAACAGCTCTAATTTTACTTACAGATGGTTCAAAATGCTGTTGGGTATTGATAAATTGCGATACACAATCGTCTTGATTGTGATACAAGATATAGTTACCAGAGGACGTTCCATTAAATGATCCAGAGATGGCCTGCTTGATATCCTGGGCTACCTTTATTTATCAATATCTCAACAAGTTATCTTACCGTTTTCTGTTTTGTTTTAGTTGTCCAATCATGTCCCAAAATTGCATTGTGTACTCACGCGTTTTTGTAAAACGTTTACGACCTATCATGTGTAATTCAGTTAGATCTAAACGCAAACATCATGGTGGCAGCATGCGTTAAAAAGAATCAATATTCATCAAATGTCTGTTCCGGAAATTCTTAGTTTTAACTGCAGATCCCTTATTGGAAAAGTGGACTACCTACAGTTTCTTCTTAGTCTTAACATATACCGTAACTGTGGTTTAATCACAGTTCAATAATCTTGGCTACATGATCTGTATGATGATAACTTGATATCACTAAATGGTTTTAAGATTTTTCGTCAGGATCGTTCTGTCATCAAGAAAAAGTGTGGTGGTGGTGTTGCTACCTTCGTAAACACGAACTGGTATAAATCTAATCGTATATGTTTTAAGTTTTGGAATGATTTTATAGATTGCCTGACGTTAAGATGTCGTCCAAAACATCTGAATAAATATAAATACATATATGTTACCAATGTTTATGTGACTCCAGGCTGCACATCATCTGTCCTATCCCACTTTGCTGATTAATTCAAAGAGTTTGCTGTAACTACTCTCAGTGGGTCTCTTTCAGTTGTATGTCGAGACTTTAACTCGTCAGACTGCACTTTTCTTTCATCCTTGGGCCACCAAAACCTAGTAAACTTCCCAACTCGCTACAATGTTATGCTTGACTTAGTTTTTGTCAATGACATTGGAATATACGAGACTCGTAAACGCGCCTCTCTTCTAAACTCCGACCATTGCATCATTCGAGTTTTGGCAAAAATTTATCCGAAATCATTAAAAAATACAACTTCTTGTCCGACCAGGAAAATGAAATATAGAAATCACTCTGATGAAAACATCTACAAGTTGAATAACATGCTGGAATCAACTAACTGGAACCTCTTTACAAACTATGGGAAAACTTTTACTACGTAAGCTGCAGCCAACAGTGGAAGGGCATATCGACCCATATCAGTTTGCATACAGATGCAACAGAAGTACACTGGATGCGGCAGTTGTCTTACATCATAATATAGTGTGTAGCTTAGAAAATGGCGAAAAGTATGTCCGTAGTACATTTCTTGATTACACTACCGCCTTTGACTCCGTTCCTAGATCTATATTACTGAATAAGCTTGAGAATATGAACATGGAAAGCTGGATAACCAACTGGTTATATTCCTATTCCCCCGGAAGAGAACAATATACTGCGTGCAAGGGAAAGTGCTCCACTCATTTGCTAACGGAAGTTGGTTTGCCTCAAGGTGCTGTTCTTTCCCCTTTTCTTTTCTCACTTTTCTTGTATGACTTGCCCTTTTCTATAAAAAATACCTCTGTCAAGTACGCAGATGATCTTACTATTAGTACGCCTATTTCTTCTTCCTCAGATTGTTGTGAAATGAATTGTTTTTTAGCTAATGTTGAACAACGGTTTAGTTTAAATTGTCTTCAACTTAATCCCTCCAAATGTCAAACAGTCAATTTCAGTCTAAGACATGAAAAGGATCTAACTGCTCTTGTGAATTCACACGATGTTTATAAAATTGGAGACTCTATAATTAAGACTATGTCGAATTTTACTTATCTTGGTGTAACTTTTACTTCTGATCTATCTTGGTCTTTGCATGTTTTGCTTATATTAAAAAAGGTCTTCCGTTTAATATACTATGTGAAGAGATTACGTAGTTTTGGTATAACAAAGCACTTGTTATTACAATTTGTCAGTTCATGTATATTACCGATCATTTTATATTGTTCCCCATTATTTTTTCCCGGACTATTAAGAAAAGACTATGTTGTGTTGCGTAGAGTACTGAAAGCTGTTAGTAAAGTGTGTGGTGAAAGCTATGACGTTATTATAAACATGGTTGTAGATAGATATTTAAAGTCCTGCAGACATCTATCTAAGATTATTCTATCTGACATAAACCACCCTCTTCACTCAAAACTTTTACCTTGTTTATCCTCGGGCAGAACGCGACGCCGCTATATCAGGATTCAAGCAAGTAAACAGAAATATAAATGCTCAACTATTCCATATTTAGCACATGTTCTATGTGATGAAAAGTTTGTAAGAATCAATCTTATCAGAAATCTGTGCTCATAAAAATACGGATTATTATAAAATGCAAAGACTCCTGTTCCTTATGCTACTGTAACTGTTTTTGTTTTTGTTGTTGTTGTTGTTAACAGTATAAAATGTGTATCTATTTTTCGGATGTTGACACTGTAAAAAAGTAACTTGTTGAAACATTGTATGCTGAAAATTCATATTGTACTAAAAATACTATTGAATAAAGCTATTATTATTATTATTATTATTCAGGATTGCTGCTTGCCTTACTATTGTGGACAGGAGGAAAAGGAATGCTTATTGTTTTCAAATCCCTTTTAGAGAAATGTCATGGCAAGCTGCTTGGAAGTGCTAAGCAATTGTCCCCCCACTCTAGCCTTGTTGTCAAGGTAGGAAGACATCAAGTTGTATGTGTTGATTATTGAGCCTACTGCACGAAAGTCATTACGGATAAAACAAACCTTGCGCACATGGATCTTAGTTAATGTTTAAAGTGAAGCAGAACGAAATGATAGTTATTTTCACGCCATATAAGCCGCATAGAGCAACAAGCACATAGGGACAAATGCCAATATTTATACGGGAGATACCCATAGTAAGTTGGGAATTATCATTTGGGAGAAACGTTGTACCAGTAGAGAAAGATATGATGCACATAGTCAAGGTATGGTTCTCTCGGACCACGCTAGTGATTTAAGATGGTGGGGTCTCATATTGGAGTTTGTTTGTTGGCTTGTGGACTTATGGGAATTCCCATATAGATCTTCTTCTCTACTCTGCAGCTTAACTCTACGAACAGCGTGCTACGAAATGTTTGTCATTTTAAATATTTTACTTGTTTCATCAGTAAACCGAAGCATAACAGGTATTCAATCATCGGCGGTGGACTGGAATATGTCGCGTATAGATGATTTGTCCTGGAATTTCCCCATTTGGAAGAGAGATATTGCTTTCCTCTGTTGGCGTAAATTTTCATAAAGTTCACGACCAGGAATATTGACCAGCTTAAATATGAGTGGAAGGTTGAGCAGACAACATTTGACTAACTTTTAACCTCGACATGGTGCAGTGGTCTATTATTAGTATAGTTAAAGGCAGGTGTTTTATTAGTGGGAAAGATTATAGTGTTTTGACTCCTTATAATTTCATAAGAAAGGAATTTATTATTTAGGTTGTGGGCTTAGTGAACTCACGTTTTCAGTTGTCGAGTATTTGTTGCATTGGAGCAACCAATTTATATAACGCAACGTTGAATCTACGCTACTCAAAGAATATTTAGAATCGTAGCAATGTGCGAGGCACCGGGGTTTAACAGCCTATTCCTTTACGGCTTTTTTCCGTTACGTTAATTAGTTATTCTACCATCACCATCATTGTGTCTAAACATGTTACTCATTATCTTAATGCAAGAGACTATGTGCCGGAAGGTAAATGGTCACGGTTGGGTCTGAATTTATTTTAATGACCTAAAATCATAAGCAAATTACCAAATGTGACAGGAATTAAACTGGGCCTAACTTTTTCGTTCATAGCTTCCAAGTTTACTTTCGCGTAGTTCAATAGTAGAAGACTTCCTTTGTTACGACAACAATATATTTATATGCACCATATTTTAATCATAATAACTGTTTAGTTACCTTGGCTAATTTGTTATGACTGAGTCGATAATGGAGTCTTTGAATACTAAGTAAGCCTTGCTCAAACTCAAACATTCGTAGGGCTCTTAATTAATGCTGAGTATAGCAACTTCTTCATTGTACATTTATATATTAGTATATATGTTTAACGTGTGACTGGGTATACTAGACACTTTGGTTGCTTATTAAATTTCTGGTCGTTTGTGCACCTTAATCTGTTCACAATACATCCTTGTCTAAATCGTTGTTACTGGCTACTCTATATGTGTGATACGTCTATTACGAAAGGTCATCGAGTTAACGGGTATACAGTAGTGTTAGGGATTCGAAATCCCTAGAAATACAATTGTCATTTTATCAAGTTGTATTAATTTTTTTGTTAACATGATTTGTAAACTTTCATCACTTTTATGTGAGCACAATTGACAACATTTAATTGTAGTATTAACAATGTTGATATTTTCATTTGATGAATAATCACTACGATTATTTTGTGTATATAAGGGAATGTGTGAAATAGACTCCGAATCTGATTCCGATCTGTCTGGTTGATCTATTGTCTTGTTCTATCTCCGGCTTGGGACCTAGTGGGCATAGGGCAGTCGCGAATTATCAACTAGGCACACTTCAATAAGCTTCCGCGCACAACCAACCGATTAACAGGCCAACATTTCATACGTTATAACAAGTAGTTTAGATGCTCTTTGGATGTATATGTAATTAGCGCATCATCGATCGTTCCCGCTTACCTAAACCTTTAAGCATAATCGACCACAACCCTATTATTACTGACCAGCTCGTTGAAATCAAAGACACATTATTACAATGCAATTTTTAACTTCACCACGGTCAACAGGAACATAAAAAGATTAACGTATTAAAATAATTTATATACACACTAGACGGAGTTATACTACCAGACGATGTTGACTCTAAGGAGCAACACACACCGCTCGGTCAATTCAAGAACCAATTCCTGTCAACAATGTAGTTCACTCTGACATGACAGCACTGAATATCACTGAAATCTCGTTTTCCTTGACAATAGCTTTACTAAATCTCCACTCTATTACAGTTCTATTTTATGGCGTCTAATCAACATCACTTATAAAGTCTATTATCGTTTATGTATAATTTTGGTTAGGAAATATTACAGGTTGCATGTGGCTGATAAGAAGCCTGTAGTACCATTGTTTGGAAGTTCTATTTTCCTTAAACGGTAACAAGTATCGTACTGCTTATCTTCCATGCATAAGCATTAATCTGTTGCTGGAACATTAAACATTGTTTAATCGTTGTATTCATATAAACATTTGACAACTTTCCTGAACCTGTAAAAGTTTTAACTTTTGGATACACGTTTGTTAGTTGTTACAGTAACAAATTTCATATTTACGACTTCCGGCATACTTTTATTACTAACTATGTTACATCAGTGTGAGTCAGCTGGAATACGAAACGTATAAGGTTTAATATATATCGTTCAACCTAAGCAGCCTGAACAATAAGTTTAAGTGCATAACGTATATACGCTCCCCCCCACATCAACTCTCAAAGTTGATGAAATATAGTGAGTATATCTTATTTCGCTCAAACGTTTGTTCATTCTCTTTTCAAGTTCACTAAAGGAAACAAAATTTCAAACTGGATAGCACTTTGAAAGATTTCAACATCGGTCAATCAGGTCTATATCGTTAACTTACTTGATGACTTCTTAATCTGTTTGTCGTTATCTGAGTCAGACATTCGTTTAGATTAAGTACATTTTTTCCAGGTCTGAAAATTACTTACTTCACTTTACGGCTGGATGCTGTGTTTTGTTCGAAACAGAAGTGACAATTGAGGGGATTGTAAGGAAAATTGGTAAATACGGGGCGACTTAAAAGAAACTGTCTCCTTTCTCAATCGTTTATTGACATATAGAAACACTATTTCTCTGTATACGTTATGACCTGGACTTAAAATCGGTAGCTTAATCGATAAACAAGAATTTACTCACCAGTTTACGGAGGAAATAAGTTAAATCATATATGTCCAAGGCGGGCGAAGATAATGGTTTCATATTTCCGGATATCCTGTTGTTAAATAAGAAGAACATGAACTAGAGTCTAATTAAGTTTGTATGGATAATGAAACCCTCAATGGATCAAGGAAAACGCTATTAACGAGAGATTTAGCCTAAGTGTTTAAAGTTATTACCGTAATGTACGATGATATCTGTTTAAATTTACTCTCATTAAGCGATTTTGTTGGCCCAGTTGCAACCATCTTAAGGAATTACCACGATACACATAAATGTGTTGGATTCAAAATATCATTAGCTAATAAATATGATTGTCGGTCAGAGTAATCTAACGAAAATCATCAGACTGGTGTTGGTGACAAAGTAATATTGAATTCACATCAAGAAGTCATTTATCATCCTAAGTAAACCCTAGTAAATAAGGATTATTTTGGAAACTAAGACACCCACGTACCGTTTCGATTAACTCCTGATGGAGTTCTACGCTAGTTGTACTTTGCTCAAAGTCATATTCTTTGCAGGCCATAACTCAGAGCATGTGACCATAAAAAAATTGGGCCTGGAAAGAATATCTTACTGGGGACCTTACTTGTCATTATGTCGCCTAACGCAAAGGTGTAAATGCAACTATCGGATATATAACCTCGCGGGTGCTTGAGCATGTTGATCCCATAACGGAAATAATACACAAACTTTTACCACACTGGTAGGAAAAGAAGGCTCACGGTGGTGTCTTGGACACGTTTGTTGCAATCACACGTTTAGGATTTTTACGAATCAGTTATAATTGACTACGATCTAAATGAAGTCATTAGGATTGACATGAATAACAACTATTTTACCTGTTTCTGTGAACAAAATTTGATTAGAATATTTAGAGTTGCAGTTACAACTCATTTAAATCACATGTTATAAAAATATGTATTTGTTCATATAAAACTGTGACATATTACTGGATCCAACATTTTTGAAATTACATGGATGTTTCTTCGAGTTAGAAGTAACTTTGGTTTATAGACTCATAATTTGTACATACGGATGATTGCTACGATCAGTGTTATGAATCTACGACCGAATACTCATCCTAGTTTATATGATTGGTTAGAGATTGTGGGTTAGTTGCTTGATTAGACGATATTATAATCAATTTGGTTGCTTTAATGAGCATGCCCAACGAATAAGGATTGCATTCTCTGCTAATACATTGGTGCAAGATGCAGTTGTCCAGAAGCAAACGATTTACCATTTTAATAGTTTTTGTGAACACATCTGTAGCACATCTCCATGGTTCCTAATGATTTGGTTTTTCATCTAACGTATGTTACGTTGTACGTAGCTTCAGGAAGTACTGCCATATGCCCTTACTCTACCGACATCATGCCGAATATGTTAATTTTGAATCGTCGAGAGTTTTATGTAGCACGTTGCATCTAGTGTGTGTCTGTGGACTTCTAGCCAGTGCGGGGGTTAATCTGGAGGATGTATCCGCTATAGGCACGAGCATTATATAAGCATGTGCGTCTGCGTACAGTGATTTGCTTAGTGAAAATGTAGCTGGACATGTCTATTAGTTCGTAACCATATTACTTTGAGGGGTGCTGGGCGTGTGTGCACTTTCGTGTTCCGTTTTCTTTATTACAAGCTTCGTCCAAAACAAGGCACATTCATTTTGAAAATGAAAGGCTGGCTTTCTGGGGTGATGAAGAGGTAGTGCCAAGTAATCTGCACACTGGCATTACTCAATCTATCTATAATCAAAGACCAGTAGATAATTAAAAATTAACTCCAGAGAGTATATCCTACAACGTTCATTTCTATATGAGACGGACAGATAGAAGGGCATCATTGCTTAAAAGGCATGATGCATCTGTTTCAGGCAAACCGGAAAGCATGTCATAGATTCATATCATCTATAATGGAATCAGATAGATGCTGGCACCAGGCACTGTAGGACAAATACAATGCTCAGGTGGTAGACACTAGAGGAAATTTCCAAACAGTGAGTACCAACCAAAAGTTTGAGAATCCTGACCAAAGTGTACCCAGCCAAGAATTCATTCTCATTCAGTAAAATAAAATAAGTTAATACGAACGGCATGTAGATAAGTTAGGTGACTGAGCACAAATAAATGAAGATAGCTATACAGTTACGCAACATAGTTATGGACTTTATAAGCCTCATCAGTGAAAGTATTCTATGTAGTCAGCAATAATCGTCCAGAGAACAAAGACAGTGAATCTGTAAATAAATAGACAATTCATTTCACAATATTGGTTACTTGCCACAACAGGAGTTTTTCTTGATGAACAAGTATAATACTTCTGAAGACAATAAGCTAACGAATCAAAAAGCTAAGTAGAGGATATCCGGCTACGTTAACCTTAGTTTAACTTTGACCTAGACCCCCAAGTCGAGTAGAACAAACACTCAAATTCGACAAATTTGGAGACCATCGCCGCCTAAAGGCTAGGATGCAAAGTCTTAACAGCCTAAAGATGGATATCTCCCCAGTTTCACTTTATCAGACAAGATTATTTACAGTTGTCTTGAAACGCTGCCTCAACCATGAACGCAGTCTTTGGCTGTATTCACTTCATGCTAGGGATTGTCAGTCAAAAACTAGAGCCACATAATCCGTGTGAGTCCACATGCTGCGACAACACTATCCATGTATCAGTGAGGTGGTGTGATGAGGTAGTATGTGCACCACTCCGCAATTTTCCTCAACACTTCTGCAACTCCAAACAGTCACCAGAAGTCTGAAAGGAACGATAATCCCCCCAATTTTCAAAATGGTGACAGGGGCAATCGTATCTTTTTTACTTGTTTCTACACTTTCCTTGCTGTCAAACGTATTGGAAGTCCTGTAGGGTGATCAAACTAGAAAGTTAATCAATAAAACATAGATCATACACGATGAGCAACAGGGTTCAATAAAATGAAGACCTTACACCAAGAACTTCCTACTAGGGTGTGATAGCTGAACGGACTGTTGGGATTTCGAAATTCCCGTTCACACCTATTTACTTGATTTCACCAAGGGGTTCGACAGTGCCTTATAGTGTTCAACTGGCAAAGATGAAACCCACAGGTTTCTATGATTAATTTTTTTCACGTTTGCAGGAGTGCTTACAAGACCAGCTGTCAGGGAAGTTGAACATTGGAACCACTGAATGTTGTTTGGCTGCATCGAGTTTCGTTATTACCAGCCATTTGTTCTGGAACGATTGAGCGAACGTTCGGGTTACTGTTGGATTCAATACTATTCAGAAGTACACTTCTAATTACTTTGTATATTTATTGCCCTATTTTAGACTATTGTTATTGCTATTGTTGTTGCGATTGGTATTGTTGTTGCCATCGCTGCTATTGTACACAGTAATTAATCGTTTTCCGACGACTTCTTGTTATTCCTTGGGTTTTGGGGATAATAAACAAGATCGATACTCGATTAATTAGAAAATCTTGATCAGTAGAAGCAAGACAGTAGTGTTCTGAACTCCAGTAATCGTAGCAATTCAGTCGGCTGATTTAACACCAGCTGTTCCACACAAAATTAAACAGAGTATTGTCACATGGAAGAAAAAACATAGAGTTATCCTTGACGCTTTACCCTTTCTTCAACTCACCAACGACTTTGCAGTGAGATCACTTTGTCAATCGTGCTTTGCACGAATGGCCTGAAATCTCTAGTGATGGGCTTTCTATTGCCCATTTCATGCATTCTTAAGTTAATTCACATGATTGCTTTACCACATTTTTCCCTGTGATGGTGATTACTCCCATATCCTTACCACTTAGCAATCTAACCCAAAATTTATTCCATCACAACTGAAAAATCGACTGTTTAACAATATAATAACCTCTGGTCATAAACCCACCTGTCTGAGACACATTCACTTACTCTCAGGAAAATATTAACTCACTAATTAACTACCGGTACAAGAGGGATTTGTGGAGTGGAGTAGTTAAACTTTCAACCATAGATACAACGATAGATTTGTAACCACGCCACAACATTAAGACATAAACTAAAAATAGTCTACTGGTTTAGATCCTTACAAAGACGTTAAGTAAATGGAACATGACCACAAGAAGTCGCACGTAGGTCAATGGTTAATAGCATCCACAAAGAAGAGAAACTGATCGTGTACTTATTTAAACTTATCACACCAGATAACTCGATCGACACATTTTCGTTACCGATATCATTATGGACAAGCCCTATTGTTTATTCGTACCTACTCTTAGCTGAATAAAACATGTTTCAGTCTCTACAATTGGATATTACAAAACAGTATATTGCCAGATAAGTTATTTTTATGGGCTAAATACAAACAGTTACATATGAGTGTGACAACACTGCTTTATTTTCTGCCTCAATACTGTGAACTGTCTTTTGTTTGAGTCAGCTGATTGTTACAGAGCATTAAACAAAGGTCCTGCGCAGGCTTCGAGTTTCTCAGCTGTTAACAGGGCTTGACATTGAGTGGCATATTCCTTGAATTTGCCTCCAACTACCTAAAGAAACCAACCAATAGGAATCAAAATAGAATTTGAGCGCAATTTTCGACAGTGACTGTCTTTAGTTATTTTGCTGTTGTCTAGCGGTGTATCTATATAAACATTGTGTACCATGTTTTCTATTTTCTGTTCGATCCTCGGTTGTTATATTGGGTCGCGTTCTCGCTTTCCTATTGTTAATATTTGCCAATAACTAATTTTATGTTTTTCATATATAATATATGTATATGGTGCGCTTTTAAACTTAAGTTATCTAAATTGAGCTATAAGTATGTACAGATGTGCTTATAATTAAACGAATCGTTAAGGAATCGCTTCTCACTTTTTCCACTATCCTTCTCTCTTACAGATTCGTAGGCTTTTCTGCACACTCAAGACTAAACGGGAACATATGACTTAATGTTACATTGTGATGTAACAGTTTGTGAATTACTAAACGTTGGAATCACATATATTTCTGTTTTCTACACATCAACAAAACCTAAATAAGGGAAAAATATTTTTACAGACTTTAAGAGCGGTATGCTTTAGATGATCACTGGATTGTAAATAATATTCTATGCCTGTTTATACTAGTAACAACCGTTTGTACATTTATTGACAGCGCTGTTGGCAGTTCACTGTGACGCTATATTGTAATTTTCACCCAGCTCGTTAATCATCACTAATTATGTCTTAGAATACCCACATGAAGTTATATAGATGTGTGGAGTTCAGGTTTACACACAATGTAAGTACATCACAAATGTAGTATAAAGGCGGTCTTCGGTATCAAAAATAGAAGATCAAGTTGTATTAATTCTTGGAGTAAGTAATGAGAATTTCTTTTTAAGCAGATACGACTTACTAGGAATTAGTGGTAAGTTACGTCTCAATCTAAAATCACATGCATGCAACTTATCAGCTGTCAATAGCATCTGCATTTGAAACGCGTCCGCTGCTCGTTCATGTTTGGAAATAGGTTCACATCCAAAGCTTATTGATCGCTCGTAAGAGTTAATATAATATAAAGCTTCATCAGTTACAAGTTATGAGCCATGAGTCTCGTAAACAAAATCAGCGAAGTAAACCTTTGGGGTTCTCTCTGCTGCTTACAAAATTTCCCGCTAAAGATCACTGAAAATATCATTGCATTTCTCGAAAGTTTTATCACTACCTATATAAGTCTGTAAATGGCTGTCACAGATTTCTGAATCACTATATCCTCTATTTCCAAACTGAACATAATAATGGACGTCACTCTTGGATACTAACTCTGCAAACTGACATTTTAAAAACGTATTTTTAAAAGTCTAGCACAAGGCTGATGTCTTCTTAATTAAACTAATTTTTACCTGTTCTGAAAGGCGGTAACTCGTGTCATGAGTTATAATGCTACTTAACGACTGATTTGGACTGATCATCAGCCCTAGTGATTATGTGTTAGACTAAATCCCGTCTTGCTTTTGCAAACTTACATCATTCGTGACGTAGACAAGATATTCGAAAAAAGCCTATAGCAAAAAATCTTAGAGTAAACCAAAAGTTACTGTTAAATACGGCTTAAGTAAATACCGATTAATATGGTGTCCAATTTTTCCAACCGTCTTAACTAATACTTCCTTTCACTCATTATTGACGTCTCGGCGACGTAGATTTTGAAGCTCGCACTTTTATACATAGGTCAGGCTATAATAAGCCGTACCATTTTGTCTTAAACCTTAGATTAACTCTTACAACCGCTGAAAGCTTTGGTCAATTATGTTGCTACTTAAGTGTTATTTTACCTAGGTATTCATTTAATAATTAATACTTGTTGCTGTTAATCCTGTATAGTTAAATGATTACCAACAATGAATGCTGTTCTATGAATGACCAAACGAACAAATTGAATTATCTGTTTGAAAACAGTTCTTTGTTGCCATTAGATCTAATAGATTATCCTAATCAAATTGGTGGTCATGGCCTTTTGTTTGGAAATAAATCTAAAAGTAAGCGATTTTAAGTAAGTTTCTTAATGCTATTTTTTTCATGTTTTCATATGTTTCGAATAATTCCAAGTACGATTCTAGTCGTTAAAATTCATTAAAATATGGTGAGTTGATACCGGTTTGCAGGTGTATTGCACTAATCTCACCGGATAGTAAGCAGTCTCATTCTCTCCAGACTCTAGTGCTGACCAAGTTGTGTTAGCATAGTTTACAATGAGATCAACAAATTATCAGCAAGTAATAATATACTGGTCCGCTACTGAATTTTAGTTTTCTGTTACTGTAGTTATGTTTTTATCGTCCGGTTTACATCGTAACACTGGTTACGGAAATTATTTTATCAGTTAGTATCCTGCATGCGGATAGCTAAGTACACTCTATATTGAGTAGCTGATATTATTATTGCTTGTTTCTGTTGGATTACGGTCTAACTTTGTTCCGTAATAATATAATTTCAAACTGTCTATAAATCACCGTTTATTATGTTGATTTGTACTCATCTAAAATTCATAAAATGAGTGTGTGTCTTAAAAGTCACTAACAATGCATATAGGAGAATTATGTTTGAAATGGACTTAAGTCCAACAAGCACGAAATCAACAGGTGGGAAACTAAAGTTATATCTGTTTATGTGTTCAGTCGTGTCAAGACATCCAAATCGTAATGTATGTATGTGTATGTACAATCAACATAGAACCTGGCACATGTGTGCATCGGTTCAAGTTGCCATACCACCATGGCACTGCAAGATTGACACCACCACCACCAGTAGAAATCGCTTCAATAAAATAAAATAATAATATTAACAAGGAATGTGAACATATAGAATATGGTTCAGGAGGCGTTGAAGGAAAGTAATGGAATAATTTAAAGCTCATGATTTAAAGGAGGACAATGAGTGAATACATCTGCGCCATTGTGACCGATTCTGGGCCATGTCACTCAGTGTTTCTAGCCACTGGTTACGGTAATCGCGGGGACCCCAACCAGGTAGTCTACAGCTACCGACACGACTTAAACCGGCAGTCAGTGAATTCATGGACTGATGCCATGTTTTAGTTTGGCCACCTCTAACTCTCTTCCATCCTATTCCAATATCGGCCAGCATTGCGCGTCGAGGAAGACGGTGGTTGGGCATACGCAACACATGTCCCAACCACCTCAGTCGATGAAGATTCACAACCTCATCGACTGATTTACCACTTTTGCCTAACACCCATCGTCTAACCTCGTTATTGCTTACTCGGTGATCCCAGCTAACGCGAGCGATGTTTCGTAGACATCGATGGTCGAAAACTAACAACTGTCGAGTGTCATCTACCCTTAATGGCCACGTCTCACACCCATACAGTAAGACAGAGCGAACTGTTGTGCAGTACACTCTCTTCGTTGAAAGACGAATATCTCGTCTACGCCATAAGTGACGTAAGTTGGCAAAAGCCAAACGAGCTTTTTGAATTCGTACTGAGATTTCGTCAGAGACTAACCCATTAGGGCTAATCAAACTTCCAAGATAAGTGAAGTGGTCGACGTGCTCAACTACTTCACTCCCTATCTTTAGTTCAGGGGTTGATGAAAACCAGTCCTGGAGCAATAGTTTGCATTTAGAGGGGGAGAAACGCATTCCGAAAATGCTTGCATTCGAGCTTATTGCTGTTAAAAGTTTCTGCATCGTATCAGCGTCTTCGCCAAACAGGACTATATCGTCAGCATATTCTAAGTCAATAAGTGGATCTCCTGGTAGGAGATCGATTCCTGAAAAGTCAGACGATGAAAGTGTAATTTCTAACAGTATGTCAACTATGAAATTAAACAAAAATGGGGAAAGTGGGCAGCCTTGACGAACACCACTTGAGGTTGCAAGTTCAGATGACAGTTCGCCATATGCTCTGACACGACTAATCGTGCTTGAGTAAAGAGCCCTAACAAGTTTTATGTACTTTTGGGGCACGCCTTTCAATGAAAGACACTGTCATAGAACTTCACGGTCTACGGAGTCAAATGCCGCTTTCAAGTCAAGGAAAACAACTATTGTCGGCCGCCGAAAAGTATGTCTGTGTTCTAAGATCTGACGAACGGTGAATATCTGGTCTATACAACCGCGACTGGGTCTGAAACAAGCCTGATTTTCTCGTATATGTAGATCACGAGTTGCAGTTAAGCGTCTGATAATTATAGAAGCTAGTATTTTAGACACTATATTAGTCAAACTAATTCCTCTATGGTTATTACAGGACGATTTTGACCCTTTCTTATGTACTGGGACGATTAACGATCGACACCAATCAGACGCAATTATGTCAAGTTCCCAAACCTTAGTCAAAATATCAGTCAGTCTGATTGTCAATGTGGGACCACCATCCTTAAACACCTCTGGGGATAATCCGTCTGGACCCGCTGCTTTGCCTCGCCTTAGATTGGCTATAGCTTTTTCGACTTTGATAAGAGTCGGGGGACCTAAGTCGACTTTCCATTCTGGCTGTCTCGAAATAGTGGGAAGTTTTAGAGTAGCTGAAGGCCAACTAAACTGTTCCGTGAAGTGTTCAGCCCATCGTTCTAAACGTCTAGACTGAGAGCTAATAAGCGTTCCATCTTTTTCGGAAATCGTCTCACTAACGCTGGATTTTTTAACCCCGGCTTCTTTTATCAACTTGAAAAGTTGTCTAGTGTTACCTATCGCCGCTACCTTTTCCATTTCCTTTGCTTTCGTTACCCACCACTGCTCACGGTCGTTTCGCAGACTTTTCGTCAGTTTACGCCTGATTACTCGTCGCTCATAATCGTGTTCGGAGCCCGATGGGATAAGTCTTCGGGAGTCTATTAAATCAACAGAGGCCATTGAGATCCATTGATTTTTCTTGACATGTTGATTTAAGTCCTTGATAGATATCATTGTAGATGCCACAGCTGCTTGAACATCTTGCCAAGCAGTATCTAGTCGGGACGCATCTTTATAATTGCCTAAGTGATTCCTCAGTTGTTCCTGGAATTTAATCTTGGCTGTTTCATTACTAAACTGAATTCTAAAAGGTTTTCCTGTGGTAGTTTTTCTTCGCCCGGTAAGACGCAAGCAAACGCGTGCTCGCACTAGAGCGTGGTCGGAGTCCAAACATGAACTCCAGAAAGATCGGCAGTCTTCTATCGAGCCTCTCCAACGGTGACTATCTGGTCTATACAACCGCGACTGGGTCTGAAACAAGCCTGATTTTCTCGTATATGTAGATCACGAGTTGCAGTTAAGCGTCTGATAATTATAGAAGCTAGTATTTTAGACACTATATTAGTCAAACTAATTCCTCTATGGTTATTACAGGACGATTTTGACCCTTTCTTATGTACTGGGACGATTAACGATCGACACCAATCAGACGCAATTATGTCAAGTTCCCAAACCTTAGTCAAAATATCAGTCAGTCTGATTGTCAATGTGGGACCACCATCCTTAAACACCTCTGGGGATAATCCGTCTGGACCCGCTGCTTTGCCTCGCCTTAGATTGGCTATAGCTTTTTCGACTTTGATAAGAGTCGGGGGACCTAAGTCGACTTTCCATTCTGGCTGTCTCGAAATAGTGGGAAGTTTTAGAGTAGCTGAAGGCCAACTAAACTGTTCCGTGAAGTGTTCAGCCCATCGTTCTAAACGTCTAGACTGAGAGCTAATAAGCGTTCCATCTTTTTCGGAAATCGTCTCACTAACGCTGGATTTTTTAACCCCGGCTTCTTTTATCAACTTGAAAAGTTGTCTAGTGTTACCTATCGCCGCTACCTTTTCCATTTCCTTTGCTTTCGTTACCCACCACTGCTCACGGTCGTTTCGCAGACTTTTCGTCAGTTTACGCCTGATTACTCGTCGCTCATAATCGTGTTCGGAGCCCGATGGGATAAGTCTTCGGGAGTCTATTAAATCAACAGAGGCCATTGAGATCCATTGATTTTTCTTGACATGTTGATTTAAGTCCTTGATAGATATCATTGTAGATGCCACAGCTGCTTGAACATCTTGCCAAGCAGTATCTAGTCGGGACGCATCTTTATAATTGCCTAAGTGATTCCTCAGTTGTTCCTGGAATTTAATCTTGGCTGTTTCATTACTAAACTGAATTCTAAAAGGTTTTCCTGTGGTAGTTTTTCTTCGCCCGGTAAGACGCAAGCAAACGCGTGCTCGCACTAGAGCGTGGTCGGAGTCCAAACATGAACTCCAGAAAGATCGGCAGTCTTCTATCGAGCCTCTCCAACGGTGACTAATCGCAATATGGTCTATTTGAGTCCACAGTTGAGTAGGGCCAGTAGGTCTCCATGTTAAACGATGTCGCATCTTATGCTTAAAGTTCGTATTGGCTAGAAATAACCGATTATCTGAGCAAAGCTGCAGCAGACGGTCGCCGTTATCCGTTCTCTGAGCTGGAACACTGAAGCATCCACCTAAATGTCTTTCAGATTGGTTCAAGCTACCTATTTGGGCGTTAAAATCACCAGCCAAGATTACCAAATCTGAGTTTTTGGCCCTATGAAGTAGTTCAGAAAGTTTTCTGTAGAATTCATCTTTCACTTCATCCAGGCTGCAGTCAGTGGGAGCGTAGGCAAAAACAACGAAAAGACAACGGCGTGTGTCCCTATCTTTTTGAGTTCTTACTGAATCATTTAGTCGGACGGCACATAGGCGACTGTCGACAGGAATCCATTCAAGAAGCGCCTGTTCTGCTTTCATACTTAACGCAATACCTACACCGGCGAGCCCACGAGAAGTTGCTGTTGAATCGCCAGATAAACGAAGAGTGTATCGCGAAGGTTGTTCATTCTGACTAGGTGAGGTCAAGTGAATGACCACGCTAGGATCCTGTATGCGTGTTTCGGAGACGCAACATACATCAATGGCGCGGGATTCTAATGTCCTAGCTAAGGAGGCTTGTTGCCCTACTTGACACAGGGTTTGTACATTGAAAGCACCAATGTGAAGTTTGGAGCGTGGTCTTAGTATGCTCGGGACGTTATTTTGTGGGCCGGAATCGTTAGCACTAATGACACAGGAGGAAGTTGAAGATAAGGATTTAGGCTTGAAGGTTGGGGCAGGATAAACATTAGGAATAGAAGGAGTCTGATTAAAATGGCGGTGATCTTGCGTGTTGTTAGCGGCATGAGGGCGGCTATCTCTTCCCAGTTGCCCACGCTGTGGAAGAGTTCTTCTTGATGTACCTGAAAAGCAAAATGGGTTAGGGTTGGTCTGAAAGACCTAGGAGCGTGACCGCAGTGCCCAAGGAACAACTGCTTGAGGCCGGTCACACACGGCCTTTTTGAGAGAGGTTTTCGTTGTTGTTGTAGCTCCGTACTTGTTGAGGCCTTACTGCCGGAGACGGAAATCCGTGGAGTAAGGTGAGGTGTGCATTTTTAGGGTCGACCTTTTCCAACCCCGCCCTTCCTTTGTGAGAAGGCAGCATCGCTGCTATGCTGGTTGTCCGAAGAAAACACCTTACTGCCGTCACACCTCTGTACAGCCGGCAGTACGACTTCGTTCTCGGACCCTATATTTGCTGCTTTTGGTCTCACCGCTCTTCAACCGACCTGCCTGGCATGGTAGGACCTAGAGGAACGTTTGTTCCAGCCAGTATAGCCCGATTGAGTCATCACGATAGGCAAGCCCGACCACCACGTCAAGGTAGCAGCACGGTCGGGTCCAAATCGTAAAATAAAAGATGTACAACCAATAAAACTCATTAGTATGCTCGGGACGTTATTTTGTGGGCCGGAATCGTTAGCACTAATGACACAGGAGGAAGTTGAAGATAAGGATTTAGGCTTGAAGGTTGGGGCAGGATAAACATTAGGAATAGAAGGAGTCTGATTAAAATGGCGGTGATCTTGCGTGTTGTTAGCGGCATGAGGGCGGCTATCTCTTCCCAGTTGCCCACGCTGTGGAAGAGTTCTTCTTGATGTACCTGAAAAGCAAAATGGGTTAGGGTTGGTCTGAAAGACCTAGGAGCGTGACCGCAGTGCCCAAGGAACAACTGCTTGAGGCCGGTCACACACGGCCTTTTTGAGAGAGGTTTTCGTTGTTGTTGTAGCTCCGTACTTGTTGAGGCCTTACTGCCGGAGACGGAAATCCGTGGAGTAAGGTGAGGTGTGCATTTTTAGGGTCGACCTTTTCCAACCCCGCCCTTCCTTTGTGAGAAGGCAGCATCGCTGCTATGCTGGTTGTCCGAAGAAAACACCTTACTGCCGTCACACCTCTGTACAGCCGGCAGTACGACTTCGTTCTCGGACCCTATATTTGCTGCTTTTGGTCTCACCGCTCTTCAACCGACCTGCCTGGCATGGTAGGACCTAGAGGAACGTTTGTTCCAGCCAGTATAGCCCGATTGAGTCATCACGATAGGCAAGCCCGACCACCACGTCAAGGTAGCAGCACGGTCGGGTCCAAATCGTAAAATAAAAGATGTACAACCAATAAAACTCATTAGTATGCTCGGGGGTATTAGAGATTACTACACATTAAACCTTTTATTCACAATCATAGATTTCATAACATATAAGGTAGTGTGGCAGTTCTGTAGTATCACGAATATTTATGCAATAGTGTTATAACTTCTTGCTTATAACGATCCAGCTACTCCTGTTGTTTAGTATTCTTAGACACTGAACACTCGACAAGACCCCAAATCAGAACACGTTTGAACAGCAACGATATTGTATTCCAAATAACAAGGGTAGATAGGAGTAGGAATTCACAGTTAGAGAAACGTTAATATATTTTTAGTACTTACATAAGAAGCTTCTCCAATAATCGCTAGAGCTGATCGGTTTAGAAGTAGCCAATCAGCGTGCGCCATCACAATCACGCACGGAACATCCTTTAATCCGGTCTATATCCCACTAACAAATAGGTTCAGCTTATAGTTCAGTCAATGAATTAAGGTTTCATAATGTGCTAGTGAAATGTTGGTGAATGAAACAACCACAGTGGTGCACTTTGTTTGGTTATCTTTTTTACGTGACTCAGTTTCCGTAAAGAAGATTTATGTCCTGTACCGAGTCAGGTTTAGTGAGATTATCAATATATATATATATATATATATATATATATATATATATATATATATATATATTTATATTTATATAGACTGAAGTAAAATACAGAGAGGGCCGGATTTTAGAATAAAAAGATTGGCATTTGCAGTATTCATGCAGTCTGCTTGTAGACACAAACTAGGTACATCTTGTCATCTAGCTAAGCGCTGTGTAACTTGTTGGGACTAAGAGTTGACTTTAACATGCTGGTTTGTAGTGACCATTAAGCATCAATGGACGATAAAATAATCATCTGAAGTTTGAAACAATAAGTTCTAAGTTTAACTTTATGTATTAACAAAAGCATACACCACAGTTGATTGTATATACTGTTAGGCAAGGTAAACAGTACATCTTGGTTTTCACTGTTTGTTACAGCTGGAACTTTTGTGGAATTAGTGTTTTAGAATAAATATGTTTACCTAACTGCTTAAACTCGAAATATGATGCAGACGGGTATCAGAAATGTATACACTACACAATCGAAAATAAAGATGATGGTGGTTGCCGATGACAAAAAGGTGAAATTTAATAAGACAGCAATAAAATTTTAAGTTAGAAGATTCAGTTCTGATATAAACATGATCGAGAAAGATATTATTCCAGTGAGAAAAGTCATCACACTTTCATGAAAATTGTAATAACAAACTGCAACAGGATCACCACTAGCTCTATTTTGTGCTATATTTGATAATATCTCAAGTCACTGACTTGCATCACCTCCAGGACCCCAACCAGAAAGTTAAAGTGGACTGACAGATGCAGGTCCTATATACGTTTCTTCTATTCAACCGCACAATGTCATAAACTAGCCACCACTTCTTCCAACCAGTCCTAGGATCTGCAAGTAATGGACGATATGGAAGCCGCTAGGTGATATTCGTAAAACATGAACAAGCCGCTGATGTCGGTGTTTCAAGATGATTACACCAATCGAATTGTCATCAATGAGCCCGAAAATACGATGCCGAACCTTAGCACTACTAGCACACTGTGCCCAGTAGGTTTCAGGAATTCTTCAGAGACAAGGATGGTCGATTAAACAGAGACTCTGAACATCTTCCGCTAGAAGATCAGGTTTCACAAGCGTTGGCCACAATTGCTCATACTTAAGTGTTATAAACTTGAACTTTTATAGTCGGATTTACATCACGACGGTTTCATAAATGGGTCATATTAGCATAAGCCAATGTGACTTTCATTATTAATAAATTGTTCTCACCTGATACATCAGCAGCACTTGCACAAATACCCAGATACACATACATTTTGACTATAACTATTCACCACAATGAATGAGAGCAGGTACATAGTCCTATCAGTCTTGCAGAGGTACTTCGCTTTTAGAAGGTACGAAGTATATGCCATACTTACTGATACTAATCGCCAACTGACTAAGTGCTATTTAGATGACCTTTGTGCTATTGCACAGTAAGACAATATTATCTGCATAATCAGGGCCAAACATTCTTCGCCGGTTAACAACTCAAAGCTGTTTTTAGTATGTTGTCGATGGCAAATTTAAAGAGGAATAGTGAGATTGGGCAATGCCGTCTAATGCCACTGTCGAATTGTGACATTGGAAAAAGGTGGTCTCACTCCCACACTTCCTGAGGTATTTGTATATAGAGCCTTTAAAATGTTAACAAACTCAGGCACACTCTTCTCCAACCAGTCCTAGGATCTGCAAGTAATGGACGATATGGAAGCCGCTAGGTGATATTCGTAAAACATGAACAAGCCGCTGATGTCGGTGTTTCAAGATGATTACACCAATCGAATTGTCATCAATGAGCCCGAAAATACGATGCCGAACCTTAGCACTACTAGCACACTGTGCCCAGTAGGTTTCAGGAATTCTTCAGAGACAAGGATGGTCGATTAAACAGAGACTCTGAACATCTTCCGCTAGAAGATCAGGTTTCACAAGCGTTGGCCACAATTGCTCATACTTAAGTGTTATAAACTTGAACTTTTATAGTCGGATTTACATCACGACGGTTTCATAAATGGGTCATATTAGCATAAGCCAATGTGACTTTCATTATTAATAAATTGTTCTCACCTGATACATCAGCAGCACTTGCACAAATACCCAGATACACATACATTTTGACTATAACTATTCACCACAATGAATGAGAGCAGGTACATAGTCCTATCAGTCTTGCAGAGGTACTTCGCTTTTAGAAGGTACGAAGTATATGCCATACTTACTGATACTAATCGCCAACTGACTAAGTGCTATTTAGATGACCTTTGTGCTATTGCACAGTAAGACAATATTATCTGCATAATCAGGGCCAAACATTCTTCGCCGGTTAACAACTCAAAGCTGTTTTTAGTATGTTGTCGATGGCAAATTTAAAGAGGAATAGTGAGATTGGGCAATGCCGTCTAATGCCACTGTCGAATTGTGACATTGGAAAAAGGTGGTCTCACTCCCACACTTCCTGAGGTATTTGTATATAGAGCCTTTAAAATGTTAACAAACTCAGGCACACTCTTCTCCAACAGACAATTTCAGAGCATATTCCTGTCTGACAGATCGAAGGCGACTCTATTGTCAAGCAACATAACGGTTGTTGGCGTTCAATATGTGTGACAGTGTTGCAACACTTGACCGAGAGTCAATATATGATCGAGAAATTGCCTGCTTCTCGTGAGTCACTCTTACACGCGTTTTGTACAATCTGCGAATTCTGACAGAAGCAATACAGGGTAGGCTTATCCCTAATGATAACTGTTACGTTGGTTACGTGGACCTTTTCTAAGGATAGGAATAGTGATCGCTTCATTCCAAGATGACGGAACACTTTCAGTTTCGCAAACCTTCCCAAACAATCTTGTCAATTCCCTGGCCAGGAGTTCACCACCATATTTAAAGAGTTAGTGTTTTAAATATGAATGAATATATGAGAACATGCACTATTTATTGTCATATTGGTAGCTTAGTGTTGTGATGAACTTGTGCAGATTTTTATGTTCTTGTACTTTATGCTAAATGTTACTTTGTTGTATCTTATTGTTGTAATATGTTTATTCACTATTGCAAATTTATTACATAGAGTAAAAGTAGAACTTATTTGTATAAAGTGATTCTTATGATCATATTTTTATTTCCTTTCAGTATTTGGTTGCTCACATTTTAACCGTTTGCACTGATAACATTGTATTCTTTCATGTATAAGTTTTCATTTTAGTAAAAGTACAATAAATTAATTTAAGTTGCTTCTTAGTAATAACAAAATAAATTAGTTGATAGATAAAGTGCATATGATTGCATTTACATAAGCTAATTATAATGTGAATATAGAATCAAATAAGTAACGTCGGCTAGATAACCTGATTATTCAATACCTCACTTCACATTAGTTGTAGGGTAAGTTATGTCTCTCTGTTCTTTCTACAGTAAATAGCGTGATTAGAAGTGGTAACAATAATTTTTGTTTGATTAGGTTTCATTAATTAATTTATGATCAGGTCATAACCACTATTGGTATGCAGTTCTTTTTCAGTTAATCAAACTTGATCACGATTACCTTATAAAAAGTGACTTGTATTAAGTAGTTAGAATGAATTTATATCTTCCCGTTGATTTGTCATAGACTGAAACTGACCAGCGTCTGTTGCTATATGTGCATCACCAGCGGATTGTTTCGACATAGCTATACATCACAGGGAATGTCTAAGTTGGATTGCGACTGGCTAGCCTAGTAGTGAACGCGGTGGCGTTTGGTACGAAACGAACTGAGTTCAAATCCCAGTGTGAACACCAGCATTAGGATGCAGGTACATACAGCCAACGAGTCTCAAATAGAAGGGAACGCGCGTCCTGTATTCCGCTTTTCAGTCACAATCCAACTGAAACATGACTTGGATTAAGTAATCAATGTCTGGTATTTACAATTACTTGCTAGATAGTTGTCAACTTGTTTATTTATATCTACTGTTATTCTTTTTTAATTCTGCTTCATTTATACTATGACAGAATAAATAAATAAAGATACACACCATACGAAATGAAATAACAGTATTATAAAACAGTAGACATAATTACTGGAATATGTATGTCTTTAATAATAATACACTTTTCTGTTATTGTTTTCTTTGTCTTTGAATATTCTAGTATTGTATTCAAATGTACAGTCAACTATTTATAAACCAATACAACATTACCCAAAAGGTCCACATGAATTAGAATTTTATCAACATTTATTTGATCCTAATTGTTGTAATATGTTTATTCACTATTGCAAATTTATTACATAGAGTAAAAGTAGAACTTATTTGTATAAAGTGATTCTTATGATCATATTTTTATTTCCTTTCAGTATTTGGTTGCTCACATTTTAACCGTTTGCACTGATAACATTGTATTCTTTCATGTATAAGTTTTCATTTTAGTAAAAGTACAATAAATTAATTTAAGTTGCTTCTTAGTAATAACAAAATAAATTAGTTGATAGATAAAGTGCATATGATTGCATTTACATAAGCTAATTATAATGTGAATATAGAATCAAATAAGTAACGTCGGCTAGATAACCTGATTATTCAATACCTCACTTCACATTAGTTGTAGGGTAAGTTATGTCTCTCTGTTCTTTCTACAGTAAATAGCGTGATTAGAAGTGGTAACAATAATTTTTGTTTGATTAGGTTTCATTAATTAATTTATGATCAGGTCATAACCACTATTGGTATGCAGTTCTTTTTCAGTTAATCAAACTTGATCACGATTACCTTATAAAAAAGTGACTTGTATTAAGTAGTTAGAATGAATTTATATCTTCCCGTTGATTTGTCATAGACTGAAACTGACCAGCGTCTGTTGCTATATGTGCATCACCAGCGGATTGTTTCGACATAGCTATACATCACAGGGAATGTCTAAGTTGGATTGCGACTGGCTAGCCTAGTAGTGAACGCGGTGGCGTTTGGTACGAAACGAACTGAGTTCAAATCCCAGTGTGAACACCAGCATTAGGATGCAGGTACATACAGCCAACGAGTCTCAAATAGAAGGGAACGCGCGTCCTGTATTCCGCTTTTCAGTCACAATCCAACTGAAACATGACTTGGATTAAGTAATCAATGTCTGGTATTTACAATTACTTGCTAGATAGTTGTCAACTTGTTTATTTATATCTACTGTTATTCTTTTTTAATTCTGCTTCATTTATACTATGACAGAATAAATAAATAAAGATACACACCATACGAAATGAAATAACAGTATTATAAAACAGTAGACATAATTACTGGAATATGTATGTCTTTAATAATAATACACTTTTCTGTTATTGTTTTCTTTGTCTTTGAATATTCTAGTATTGTATTCAAATGTACAGTCAACTATTTATAAACCAATACAACATTACCCAAAAGGTCCACATGAATTAGAATTTTATCAACATTTATTTGATCCTAATTGTTGTAATACTGTACTTATTAGATTGCGTCAATTTGTACCTGATTTTTATGGTCTCTATCGAGATTCAGAAGGGAAACGTAAGTTGATGAAAACATAACTGTGTATTAATATGTAATTCTCCTACTTCATTTCAATTATAGAATATTGTTAAGTAGAGCATTCTCTTACTTTACTAACCTATATGAACAATGTGTGTGTGGAGCGGGGGGAGGGGGGAGAGAGAAATTTCCACATCTTTGGTTGTGTAAAAAATAACGTTAAACGCAGTCAATGGAGGGCTTCAAATAACAGTAAACTTCGAAAGACAGTAAGAGGATGAAATATAAACTCGTATCAAAAGAGTTTAGCTCTTTCTTTCTACGCTTCCTGAACCATATTCTATATGTTTACACTCCTTGTTACTATTATTATTCTATCTTATTGGAGTAACTTCTACTAATGGTGGTGGTGTTAATCTTACAATGCCATATAGGTTTGGCAACTTGAACTGATGCACACATGTGCCAAGTTCTATGTTGATTATACATACCGTTACATCTGATGCACGAGTGGCCGATATTATCGATTCTATTATTCGCCGCGTTATTGTCTACAACTAACACTCAGCCTTGTCTTAGTCTATTGCACAGACACAAAGATCCGACTGATTATCTAGAAGCCAGCTATTTACTCACACGGATATGTAATACACAAGTTATATATACACATAAGATTGTCGCATGTCTGTCACACAATATTGACCAATCACATATCTTCTTCCAGACATGTCACATACATACATATACACAGCTCTGCTTTTATACAAAATTTCAAAATAGACTTCATGAGCATTCATTTGATTCAATTGGGATGGTTATTTTTTGTGGAGATTGGTTATTTAGTTGATTAAATATGTCACAGATTGATGTTGGCAGGTGGGTTAGCCCTTTCCCGTCAACCTGAAGCCCCTTGTGCGTAATCTGGGGTTCTCATTGCCGACAAGTTCCACATTAGAACAAAACAGCTGTCCAGTGCTCCCTAGTTTTCAATAGTACCCTGCTAAAATCAATCTGTGGTATATTTAATTGTCGAGGTTCGTTAATCACTCGACCATCAATTAATTCGAATTGAAACAAGCGGCTAAAAACTTGGAAGCATATAAGTGATTGTGTTTGGTACTTTTATAAATTTAAAAGTTAGTAATAAACGTCCTACCTCTAGGGAACTGGTGTTCCTTATGTGATTCGAACCTTAAGATCATCTACTTTATTCCGATACTTAACATTTTACGGCTTCTATTGCTCCCTGTTACACTAGATTTTCCCATTTATCAATTATTTGCACTTTGTTTAAATGCTTACCTGTGTGTTCTTTTTTTTGAAAATATTCTACTCAAGATAGATTTTTACTTGGGCTTAAAGGATTTATTAGCTAGTTTCAAAAACCCGTCATTATGCGATTTGAAAATGGGCTGTCGTACATATGCTCCAGATTCGTCACCATCCAAAGTAATGGTTGAATGCGCGAAGTATAAATGGCGTGAAGAAATCGGATTCCTAGTTACTGGCCTAAAAGTAAGACTACTTAATTTATTTACTTAATTAAATAAAAATCATGTAGTTGTTATTCTATGTGCTGTGTGGAATGTTTGGGAATTGAGAAGTGAATTACCCTGTTCTATCTTTCCAGCTATAATGCCCTCAAATTAGTCAACCAACCATAAACAACATAGAGCCCGGAACATATATGGATTAGCTCAAGATGCCATATCACATTTGTTCAACAAAATTAAACTAACAATATGTGTACCACAATATAATTCAACAAAAAGGAGTGAAAAGTCTGTGTTAGAGAATAATATAATTCTAAATCTATAAGAAGATAAAGAGTGAATGCATTTACGTCACTCTGACAGATTCTCAATCATATCACTCAGTGCACCTAAGCACCGATCACGATTATTACACGGAGCCTAACCAGACCAACAGTCAGCGACTTCGTGGACTGATGCCACGCTGCCTTACTGGACAATATTGTGCATCACGTTTACTAGGCGACTGTTGGACTTGCGTAACACAGATTCCAACCGCATCAGCCGAATGGGAATTCACGTCATTATCAGTCTTATTGCTACCTTTTCATAATGCTCTATGCCTGACCTTACTATTACTTACTCGGGCGTTCCACAATACCCTAGCGATGCTTCGAAAACATCTATGATCAAAGACCTACAACCTACCCATATATGGTATTTTCGTAGCCTTGTTTTCTTACCGAGCGGATTCCCGCACAGTATATTCGCTTTTTTGGTTGGTAAAAACTAAACAAGATTTTGTTAAAGGCTGGCCCATCAGGGTTGATGAGACTTTCAAGATAGGTGAAAGAGGTCAGACTACGTATCTACTTCACGCTTTGTGATTAATTTAAGTGGTAATACAAACAAATCATGAAGTAACATTTTGTGCATTGGAAGTCAATGCGTGTGCCTCTTAGTTGGAGAGTAACTGTCGAAGAGTTAAATGAATAACATGTAACACAAAGTTGACAATTCTGGTGACAGTTTACCACAAGCTCTGATCCAAACGGTAGTCTTTGAGCAGAAAGCCTTACTAAGTAAGTTTTTAAGTGACAAAGACTGTCACATTACTCCTCGGTCCATGGGTCGAATACTGCTTTCAAGTCAAGGAATGTTACTATTGTTGTAGAACCTGATATAGTGTAAATATTTGATAAATGAGTTCAAATCCAGTTCCAAAACCGACCTGGTTTTTCCTAGTTCTTTTGTTCCCTGGCTTCAAATAAGCATCAGAAGCTAATAATGTAGATACCATATTAGTTCAGTTGATTCTTCGATCGTTGTCACATGAGAATTTCTCTCCCTCCTTATAAGTTGGAACGAATAACAATCATGATCAGTCAGGTAGTATTATGTACAGATCCAACACTGTTAAAGCTAGATAAATTTACTTGAATATGTCTAGAGTCAATCTATTAGATCCTGTTGCTTCTCCTTGCTTCAAATTGATTATAGTCTTTCCAGTATCTCTAATAATCGGGAACCTTATGCCCGTTTGCCACGTAGGTTATTTAGAGATAACTTGAAGTCATCTGAACTATTCGTAAAAGTGTTTTTCTCATCGGTGTAATCTTCAGAACTAACAGTCAACTGTTTTTAAATAATTTCGTGAATTGTTAGTTGCACAGATATGTTTATTCTTTATCTTGCTAAATTAACCAAAACTTAGTATGGTGATAGTGATGATGATGATGATGATGATGTTGAATACTTCTCGCCCTAAAATCTGGCTACCATTAATGATAAGACAATTTTTTTTCACTTCAACTAAATTAACTTAACGGGTAGAGTGGAAAGAAATTTTGATTAAGAAATTGACTAGTTTGGTTGACAAATTTATTATAGAGGCATATTACTTGCATATGTATCTGTATTCAGTGAAATTAAAAGTAGACCGATAGAGCTAATAAGATAACATTAGAAGATTGTACAACTGTTTAAAAACATTAGATTATTAATGCAAAATCTGTTTTACTTATTTCATCTTCCCGCCACATTGAGCATAGAATGAAGTCATTTACATGGAACATGAATTGTATCTAGTGTAATGATAATCAATTCAAACGTATAAATTAGTGGAATATTGATTGTAATTTTTTACTTATTACGTAATACTACTATATATCTGTTACCATTCTTCAATAGTGACTATGTATGACATATTTCATCTTTGAAAAAAAAGAGACCTTATCTGATTATTTTTAAACTTTGATGTAGATCAATGATAAAATGCTACAACATATATTACACTTGAAATGAAATGATAAAGAATACTAATAATGCGTAGGTTAAATTATCAAGTAATTAACATAATCATAATGGTCAATACATATGTTTATGACTAGTTAACATGATCAGTAGATGATACTGTTAAAACTTACTATCAAAACGAATATTCTAATGTTGATATGATTTGATACACTTCATCCGCTTGTATTTGATATCACTAATTAGTCTGAGCTAAACAACCATCGAAAACTAGAAACTGGGATCAGATGGATGTTTCGTTCAAGCATGGAACTCCTTAGCAGGGGGCATCCACAACCCAACCAAGGAATTGAGCCCAAGACCTTCAAATTTCGAGGTGATGGTCTAATCACTAGACCATTTAGCCAGATTCCAACGATTCATATTTATAACTTAGTCAATTCGTAATTTGTGCCAGTTTATCCATTGCCGTCGGTGGGTAACCTCATCACACCCATTTTCATCTATTAACTCGAAAAGTGCAAGAACAACTAGTTGTGCAGAATAAGATAACGAATCATTCGTATTTGTTTAATTCTCATAATCTATTCAATACAACCCATAAATCTAGTTCAGCATCACTATAGCGGTAAGCTTGGTTGAAATTTAGACGGGTAGAATATCGGCATGATGCAACAAAAATCTACATCAAATTGAGCAGGTTGAATAGAATGTATGCGTAAAATTTAGAAAATGCTTTTTAGAAAACCAATCAGTGTAGCAACAAACAATTTGAAAAATGAAATGAAGTCATTATACAATTGCAAGATCGAACACAAGTTGACAGTGATTGAGATTGATATGAGTCAGGTTCAGTTACTTAAAATACTATTAAAGTGGGATATAATGATGTACTGAGAATAAAAGTTTTCAGGGTGAAGTAAAGAGGATAGTTGTCTCAAGTGTTTACTGAAAATAGATTCAGAAGATTTTAAAAGATTCGATGTTATTTGCCTACTAAGCACCTTGAAAGATTTCAGTGTATCTTCTTGATGTTCTGTATCGCTGAGGTGCTCGGAGACTACGCTGCTAACAGTTTTCATTTCCTTCAAATGGAGACCATTTTGGAGCATGTTTATTAAATAGAAAGTAGTCCCTCTTTTCAATTCTAACATCATAACCGAAATGGCGGATACATCAATATCAATTTCAATTATTGTGTTCTGTTTCTTTATTGCGTGGTCATCTGATTTCAATCTTGTAATTGTTTGTTTCCGGCACCCTTCTGAATTTGATATATTCATGTATGCATCATTCTATTCAACTATCTTAACTTGATTGAGATGTTTGTTACACTATGCCAATAATGCTTCCCGTCTAAATTCCAATCAAGCTTACCGTTACAATGATGTTGAAACAGATTTAAAGGTTGTATGGAGTAGCTGATGAAAACCAAACGAAATACAAGTGATTCATCATCCTACTCTGGACAACTAGTTTAAATATGGGTTGTGCTGATAGATGATCTTGAGTTCTGTTAGAGGTATGATGGCGGTTATCACTTCACGGTTTCCCATACCGCGGAAGGGTTGTTCTTCTTGAGGTTTTTTGACTATCTGAGAGTGTGATCACAGAACCCAATGGAGAGATGCTTAGTGCCGGCCGAACACGACCTTTTTGCAAGTAGTTTTTCGTGTATTAGCTCCGTACTATTTAAGCCCTAATCGCCTCAAACGAAGATCCATGGAGTACGGTATAGTGTGCATTTTTAGGGCCAATCTTTTCTAATTCCACCGTTCCTTTGTGTGGAGGTAGCATGCTGGTTGTCTGAGGGTAAACACCTTACAATCGTTATACCTCTTTCCAATCGCTAATGCTACTTCGTCCTCGGACTTTGTGTTTGCTACTTTTTAGCCTTACCATTCTTCAACCAACCTGCCTGGTATACTTGCACCCTATGGAGTAATTGTTCCATCCGGTCTAGCCCGACTGGTTCATGTCGATGGGAATGCCCAACAACCACGTCAAGACAGAAGCAGCAGCCTGGCTGTGTCTATAAGTTTACATACTAAACAAAAAATAAGAAAGTTGACGAACTGGTACTATTGTTTAGTTACGTTCGTGATGTTCCACCACATAGGGGTTGCGATTTCTGATGTTTCACAAATTAGTACTGGCACTTCTATAAAGAATTACAGATTCCAAATTTTTAATCTTTTCACTAAAAGGAAGAATCATCGAAGATATGGGGACAACAGGATGCGAAAGAAAAAAACGAAGAAATCAATACTTCACCGACTAAACCTAATTCTATTGATTTAACAGACAGAATTTTAAATCAGCATGAAACTATTTTACTAACAAACTGATGAGGCTGTCATCTACATAAAACACTGTCTACCACCCTAGAGATTGTCTCAATTCTGGTTACAGTACTAGAAAGACTATCGTGCTATACAACAAGGCAGAAACGCCTTTTTCTTCATTACAGAAAGATAAAGTGATAGTAATTAATGTTATGGAGTCCCGAAATATTCCTCAGAAAGTCTGTGTAGGTCCAGA
Organism: Schistosoma mekongi; assembly: GCA_034768735.1. Lineage (NCBI taxonomy): Eukaryota > Metazoa > Platyhelminthes > Trematoda > Strigeidida > Schistosomatidae > Schistosoma > Schistosoma mekongi. The sequence goes on along the minus strand of CM068311.1, from coordinate 5,844,064 downwards.
AACTCCAGAGAACGTTTCATCCAATCGGCATTGAATAAAACCTTCGCTGAAACATCTGGAAAATACAGAATCACGTGCCGCTATTCTGATTAGATATTTGGACTTACCGCTACTATATTTAATAGGGTTCTGGAGCTCTCCAGAAACTTAAGATCGTTTGTAATTCTATAAATACTCTCATTACAGAAAAGTTACCTTGGAATGTAGCCTTCATCGCGCCTTTTCTCTGTGTTCACATTGCAGTTCAGATTTGGCCTGGGGTTATCCGAAACAGATATGAATCGGATCTTGGGTCTGGTTAGTAGACTTGTCAATTAACCAAGCCGATAAACGACTTTTAACAACGAACACAGCGAGTTATTAATTGTTGACTATTTAGTTAAAGTAATCCTAATGGGGGCTCTTCATTAAACGATCTACAAACTGAAATCGTTGTATCGACTTGAATCGTGTCTTTCACTAGCACTATGTTTGCTCAGAACAGCCTTTGAATTCATTACATCAGAAGAAGACAAAGAATTAACCTCTTATAGTTGGGTACTTTCTCAATGAATTTTATTGAAAATGTACACAAATGAAACAATTTATTATTGAATAATAGTAAGTCTAATTAATTATCATGAGTTTGTACTGTCACTCGATCTTACCAACGTGGTACGACTGTAGAATTGCATTAAATTCCAAAACAAAATGATGTTCAAACATTGTACATAGGAAGAGATTCTTTGTTAACAGAAGACTGTTTCTACTAAGTTAGTCTGTCGATGTAGAGCCTAAAGTATATACGCATGGGTTCATATTACTATATCATATTAGCTCGATAAGATCAAATTTACAACATCAACACCTCAATGTAACCCAATAAGAAAGAATGAAGTTAACGTAAAATCTAGAAGAATAAAAAGAATGGGTACATTTGCACTACTGTAACCGATTCTGAGTCCTATTACGCGGTGTCTCCAATTACGACTATCACGCCGACCAAAACTAGATAGCCTGCATCAACAACATGGCTTAGACCAACAGTCAATGACTTTGTAGACTGATGTCATGTTTTGGTCTGGTCGCCTGTAGCTTTCTTCCAGCCAACATTGTGCAACTAAGTAGGCAGTGGTCGGGTACACGCAATACATATCTGAACCATTTCAGTCGATGATACGATTGTGTTGATTATGATGCCTTTTTCATTTGAGAATCTTCTTAAGAAATCTTAACTCATACCAAGTTACATGTAAGTCATATGCATAATGACTTAATAATTCTGTAGAACTGGTTAATCTATAAATCAAATTACTATATTCTATTTAAAGCAGTCATATTAACGTCATGGAAATTATTCAATTAGATTTCTTAGTTTATTAAAGAAATGCGAACAACTGAAGCTTTCCATATATTGTTAGACGTTACTATACTTCATAGAAAGGAGGACTATGCTAATTATTCATCTAACCAAACAATATGAATCAAATTTCATACTTTTTTAACACACTTATAAACTATCACCAATTCCCTACTGCACGTAAGACAAATCACATTTTCCATATGTACTCTGAGTTCCACAATTACATACTACCTTAACTCAATTCATACTGGTGAATTCATTACTCTTAGACAATTTTTCAGATTGATCAGATTTGCCTTTATTTTATGCTACATTTTAAGTTTAATTGATTTGTTTGACTTACTTAAAGTTATGTTGATTTATTTCGGTTATTTGTCGTCATATATTAAGTTATGAAACACCAAAGATTTTAACTTCTACTCATCGGTATACATTATCGTGTTAGTGAAAAATCCTTATAAATATGTGAAGATGATTTGAATAATGTTAAATTATGGTTGAGAAGTGGGATTATACACGTGAGCTACCTGTGTATCAAGATTGTCTGCTTATGTATAGAGAGACAGAGACTGACCAATTTAATCAATAACAACATTAATGGGAAGATATCAAATACTTTAAACTTGTGATTCAAATTATTTTTAATTCCTACCTTTTCCATGTAACTAAAAAATTCGCATTTATCAATCGACGTTATCTGTAATTAGAATGTGTTTGAATCTTCCTGTTGATTTGTCATGGACTGAAATTGGTCAGTCTCTTATGCTATATGTGCATCCTGAGTGGATTGCCTCGATAGTTCACAATACCAATCGGCGGCAAGATGCAAATACATTCTAATTATATATACACACCCGTTGCGCAAGTCTGGCTGTCTGGACTCAGTTGCCTTGTAGTGAACGTGGCGGCTTTTGTCACGAAACGAACTGAGTCCAAATCCAAGTGTGGACATAAACATTAGGATGCAGGTACATTCAGCCGACGAGTCTCAAATAGAAGGAAACACGCTTCCTGTATTCCGCTTGTCAGTCATAATCTAACTCAAACAATACTTGTTTATTATTTAGCAAATGTATTGTACCTATCACTTTTGATCACTTCCCTAAAGTTTTGAGGTGGTCCTGGAATGACCCTGGAATTGTCAGAGGAAAACATGCCAATCGAAATTGTGCTATGACTAAAACCCCATAGACTTTGAAAACGATAATTGGTTGGTACGTTGCTTGAGTGACCAAAGCCTTTCCTAAAAGTATGGATAGAATATAAAAACACCGACGAATGGGAGTTAGCACCAAATCGTATATTGCGTGGGACCAATACTTTTTATATATCATATACTAGACCAATTAGTAACAGGAAATACAAAGTACATTAAAGGCAATTAAAGGAGTTGTATACAGAGTTCGGGATAATAGAATTATATTAAGGTTACAATAATTTGGGAAGGAAAACACATAATAATCGGCAATAACTCTATGAGAAGCTTATAATTTGGATGACACAAATATCGTAGTTACTGATTATTTAACCCCCGACAGTAGCTGCTAGCTTGACGTGGTGGTCGGGCTTGCTTATCGTGATGACCCAACCGAGCTATATTGGCTAGAATACATGTTTCTGTAGGTCCTACCATCCCAAGCAGGTCTGTTGGAGAGTAATAAGACTAAAGGCAGCAACCTAAGATCTGAGGGCGAAGTTGTGCTTCTGACTACATTGGAGTGTGACAGCAGTAAGTTGTTTTCCTCGGATATCCAGCATCTTCAGCGATGCTGCCTTCTCATAAAGGAAGTAAAGGGTTAGAAAAGATCGATCCTAAAAGTGTCAAAACTCACCTTACTCCATGGATTTCCGTCTCCGGTGGTAAGGCCTTTTTAAAGAACGGAGTTAACAGTTCAAAAACTTCCCATAACAAGGTCGTGCGTGATCATCCTCAAGCAGTTGTCCCCTGGAATCTGCTATCGCACTCCCAGGTCGTTATGACCAACACTAACCCAGTTTCCCTTTCAGGTACCTTAAGAAGTAATATCCTTTCATAATGTGGGAGGCTAGGAAGTGGAAACCGCCCTCGTACCTTTAACAGTACATATGACCATTTTGTTCGAGGTCAAATCTCACCCTCAACTCTTGATAACTCCTTTGTCCCTGTGACTAATACTTCTTGCATAACTTTATCGCCTCATGCCTCTAATGCTAATGGTTCGAGTTCAGCAAACGTTATTCTTGATCTCCTGAAACCTCTCACTAAACTATATATCGAGGCTTTTAACGTCCAAACCTTATTCCAAATAGGATAACAAGCCTTCTTAGCTATGACCCTAAAATCCGTTTCCATCGATGTCTGCTGCGTCTTTGAAAAGCGTATACAGCATCCAAGTTCAATCATTCGCTTGACCTCACCTTGTTAAAATAAAGAATCGGCCCAATTCACTCTTCGTGTTTCCGGGGACCCCTGCGCTGCCACTCGAGGCCTTGCTGGTATAGGTATAGCACTAAGTTCAAAAGCTGAACAGGCTCTCCTTGACTAGATTCGAATAGACAGTCGCTTGTGAGCTGTCCATGTAAACAGTAAGAACTGGGAAAGATGGGGACATACGCCGTTGCCTCTTTGTTGTCTCGCCTATTCTCCCACTGATTGCAGCTCAGATGAAATAACAGATGAATTTTACAGAAACTTTTCCGACTTTTGAAAAGCTAAGCGCACTGATGTAGTGATAGTGGCTAGTGATTTTAATGTCCAAGTAGGTAGACTAAACCCAACTGAAATTCACCTTGGTGGATTCTATGGTGTCACGGGTTAACGAACAAATAATGGCGACCGTCTGTTACAACTATGTTAAGATAACGGTTTATTTCTCGTAAGCACCAATTCTAAGCAAAAGAAAAGACGTCAGTTGACATGGTGACCTCTACAATCAACTCAACGCTGGACTCAAATAGATCACATTGCTATCAGCCATCATTGGAGAGGCTCGATAGAAGACTGCCGCTCATTATGGAGTACATGTTTATACTCAGATTATGCTTTAGTACGAGCGCGTATTAGTCTGCGTCTCACTGAGTGTGAAAGATCCACGACAAGGATCCCATTTAGATGATGAAAAAGTCAAGAATACCTTTCAGGTACCTTAAGAAGTAATATCCTTTCATAATGTGGGAGGCTAGGAAGTGGAAACCGCCCTCGTACCTTTAACAGTACATATGACCATTTTGTTCGAGGTCAAATCTCACCCTCAACTCTTGATAACTCCTTTGTCCCCTGGAATCTGCTATCGCACTCCCAGGTCGTTATGACCAACACTAACCCAGTTTCCCTTTCAGGTACCTTAAGAAGTAATATCCTTTCATAATGTGGGAGGCTAGGAAGTGGAAACCGCCCTCGTACCTTTAACAGTACATATGACCATTTTGTTCGAGGTCAAATCTCACCCTCAACTCTTGATAACTCCTTTGTCCCCTGGAATCTGCTATCGCACTCCCAGGTCGTTATGACCAACACTAACCCAGTTTCCCTTTCAGGTACCTTAAGAAGTAATATCCTTTCATAATGTGGGAGGCTAGGAAGTGGAAACCGCCCTCGTACCTTTAACAGTACATATGACCATTTTGTTCGAGGTCAAATCTCACCCTCAACTCTTGATAACTCCTTTGTCCCCTGGAATCTGCTATCGCACTCCCAGGTCGTTATGACCAACACTAACCCAGTTTCCCTTTCAGGTACCTTAAGAAGTAATATCCTTTCATAATGTGGGAGGCTAGGAAGTGGAAACCGCCCTCGTACCTTTAACAGTACATATGACCATTTTGTTCGAGGTCAAATCTCACCCTCAACTCTTGATAACTCCTTTGTCCCCTGGAATCTGCTATCGCACTCCCAGGTCGTTATGACCAACACTAACCCAGTTTCCCTTTCAGGTACCTTAAGAAGTAATATCCTTTCATAATGTGGGAGGCTAGGAAGTGGAAACCGCCCTCGTACCTTTAACAGTACATATGACCATTTTGTTCGAGGTCAAATCTCACCCTCAACTCTTGATAACTCCTTTGTCCCTGTGACTAATACTTCTTGCATAACTTTATCGCCTCATGCCTCTAATGCTAATGGTTCGAGTTCAGCAAACGTTATTCTTGATCTCCTGAAACCTCTCACTAAACTATATATCGAGGCTTTTAACGTCCAAACCTTATTCCAAATAGGATAACAAGCCTTCTTAGCTATGACCCTAAAATCCGTTTCCATCGATGTCTGCTGCGTCTTTGAAAAGCGTATACAGCATCCAAGTTCAATCATTCGCTTGACCTCACCTTGTTAAAATAAAGAATCGGCCCAATTCACTCTTCGTGTTTCCGGGGACCCCTGCGCTGCCACTCGAGGCCTTGCTGGTATAGGTATAGCACTAAGTTCAAAAGCTGAACAGGCTCTCCTTGACTAGATTCGAATAGACAGTCGCTTGTGAGCTGTCCATGTAAACAGTAAGAACTGGGAAAGATGGGGACATACGCCGTTGCCTCTTTGTTGTCTCGCCTATTCTCCCACTGATTGCAGCTCAGATGAAATAACAGATGAATTTTACAGAAACTTTTCCGACTTTTGAAAAGCTAAGCGCACTGATGTAGTGATAGTGGCTAGTGATTTTAATGTCCAAGTAGGTAGACTAAACCCAACTGAAATTCACCTTGGTGGATTCTATGGTGTCACGGGTTAACGAACAAATAATGGCGACCGTCTGTTACAACTATGTTAAGATAACGGTTTATTTCTCGTAAGCACCAATTCTAAGCAAAAGAAAAGACGTCAGTTGACATGGTGACCTCTACAATCAACTCAACGCTGGACTCAAATAGATCACATTGCTATCAGCCATCATTGGAGAGGCTCGATAGAAGACTGCCGCTCATTATGGAGTACATGTTTATACTCAGATTATGCTTTAGTACGAGCGCGTATTAGTCTGCGTCTCACTGAGTGTGAAAGATCCACGACAAGGATCCCATTTAGATGATGAAAAAGTCAAGAATACATTTCAGGAACAACTAGAAAACCAATTAGTCAGCTATGTAAGCGATACCCACCCTGAGCCAACTTGGTATGATATCCAAAAAGCTGTTGAAACAGCAGTGATTTCTCCTGGTAAACCAAACTAAAAAATTAAGAAAACTCTGTGGATTCCCCCTGTTTAGAATATGCAGATGATATAGTTCTATTCGTTGGAGATGTTGATAAAATTCATAATCTTTTGACTACCTTAAACATCAATGTAATCATATTTGGGATGCAATTATCTCCATCCAAATGCAAAATGTCGCTTCAGGATTGGCTTGCTTCGACACCGAAGTTAGTGATAGGGAACAAAGTAACTGAATGTGTTGACCGCTTCACTTATCTTGGGAGTCTCATCAGTCCTGGTGTCTGATGAAATCTTGGATCGTATACAGAAGGCTTGATTGGTTTTTGCCGATTTGCGTCACCTGTGGCGTAGGCGAGACATCTGTCTACTGGCCAAAGGAGGCGTTTACTGCTCAGCAGTTCGTTCCGTTTTACTTTATGGATGTGAAACACGGCCATTAAGTATGGAGGATATTCGTAGCCTCCTAGTGTTCGATCATAGATGTCTTCGAGGCATTCCTCGTGTTTGCTGGGACAACCGAGTAAGCAACATGTGGATTAGGAATAGAGTACTAGGTAAATACGGTAAGTCTATTGATGAAGTAGTAAATCTTCAGCTAAGGTGGTTAGGACATGTTCTACGTATGTCTGACCACCGCCTACCTCGCCTAGCAATGCTGTTTTGTGTAGGATTAGTCTGGAAGAAAGCTAGGGGCGGCCAAACGAAAACATGGCACCAGTCCATGAAGTCATTGACAATTGGGCTGAGCCATGTTAATAGGTTCACACTACCTCGTTGGGGTCTGCGTGATGATTGTAACCAATCGTTAGTGACTTCGGGCGACATGGCTCAGAATCGTTGGCATTGGCGCAGGTGCATCTATTTTTTATGCTCCTCCAAATTCTAAGTCTCTGAATTCATCATAATTTTCCTTTTACTGGATTATGTTTTCTTAAATTTTCAATCTATAACTCTCCATTCATACTAACTCTGTTACTATCTCCACTACTCTGGGATTTGATCCGACAATTTAATTTCTGTCCACTTATTAGGCAACTTGGACTGATTTACGGATGTACTAAGTTCTACGTTGTAACTGGCTAACTAAATGTTTAACCGGATGCAGTATTGCCATAGGGGGAAGTCCCATCAGCACAAAGAATAGTCTTGATAGATTTTCGATTCTTTGCTCTGATATAACAAATTCACTAAATAAAACTAGTAATCCCACAGAGTACCGAATATTAACATGTTTACTAAATATTCCCTTATGTGTAAACAAGGTTAGAAATAAGTCAGTTCTTTAATTGGGATAAGTTTGTATCTTCCTGTTGATTAGTCATGGACTGAAAGTGGTCAACCAGTGTGAACATCAATATTGGGATGCAGGTACATCCAGCATGGCAACTTGAACTGACGTACGCATGTACCAAGTTCTACGTTGCAACTGTCTGTCTGTCTGGTACATCCAGCCTATTAGTCCCAAATAGGATGAAACGCGCATCCTGGATTCCGCTTGCTAGTCACATTCCAACTTAAAGTTAGTTCTTTGTTACACTTTAGATAAATCTATTATCTTTTCATATGTTTTATAATTTAGGTGTTCTATCCAGATATCAAAGAATATAATACGTACGATATTTTCTTTGGTAGATCATTGAATCCATCCACAATCTATGATAATGGTAAGAAAATGAAGTTTACTAATAGAAAAACTCACTAAGATAGGTGATTTTTTTCTGTGCTTTGTTTTAACTTTTGAGTTGTATTTATTAATTGAAGCATGCAAATGTTGATGTTGAATGCATTACACTGACGATTTTACAACTCCCGTAACAGATTTGCTAATGAAAAAGTATCAACATTAACGAAACTAAGGTGTAGATGTATGTCATTTAGTGCCAATTCAATGGTCTAAAATTTAAATATTCTCTTCAAAACTTGAATGCCACAGGGTTCAAGTCCTGGCAACTTATTGCTGAAGAGTCCTATACTAGGGCAAAACAGATATCAAGTGCTTCCTGGTTTCCATAGGTTATTTAGGGTTCATTATATGGTATATTTATCAGCTGTGCTTACAACTATTCACTTGAGTTTTTCTCTCTGCGTGGTTTAAAGATGGATCACATCCAGCCAAGTATAAGCATTTTCAAGATTACGAACAAACCTTCCTGATAAAGTCTATTATTGATACTACTTGACTGAACAGATATGTGTGTCTTTATTAGTGCTCTTAGCGATGCAGTCACGTAGTCAATTATCTCTAACTATTACCATTTACAAAACACTGTTACTCAGATCGATTGCTGAGATATCAACCTGATTTATTTTAATAGGATTCATTGATGCATGATATCTATGTTCGAATAATACATTTAATCTCACTGTAATACAAGTTAACTCGTTGATGATTTGAATAAATTCTTCGAAAGTGTCATAGATATTTGCTTTAGATTCCAGGAGAGAACATCAATTATGTGATGCTGTTGGTATCTCCATTTTTACAGGTTCTGTACTTCTATTATTGGTTTCTTCTCATTGTGGTCTCTACGATATATGACGCATTATGAATCGACATATGTTTGAATGAGATTACTCACTTATTTTAATGCAACTAACCGTCACTTTTCTCATTATAATTTGTATAAGTTGGTTAGTTTCTTGTAAATATTAAGCGTAAATCTGTGAGACAACCTAGTTATCTTTATTTTGTTAACATAGAACACTTGTAGTTATTCGTGGGCAAATTGAAATCCTACTTTCAAAATGATTAAATCATACTGTACTATATTTGCTACAGATTAGTATGGACGATTTGCTATTTCAGTAAAAATGAATCAAAAGTTTGTTGGAATTCGCTAACGAATAAATTCAGCTGGTCATTATAACCGAGTACCCTATTCGTTTTGTGTATAAACTACGATTATCAACTACATAGACAGTTCGCGAAATGACATACGCAGTTCGAAGTCTCCGTTTTATCCATCTTTTATAAACAGCTAATTCTACAAAATTTACTTATGACAAAATGGTGTGTGCATCATACATTTATAATTCGTTCTCTATGTCCAACTATTTACTGATTTTCTTGGTTTTATTACATTTATTTTAAGGAATCCGTCTATTTCTTGGTCGTGATATAAATCGAGCACAGAAATTAGCTCATCAATTTGTTAAGAAATTAACACAACTAGCTAACTGGTTTGAAAATCAAACTTGTTATCATTTCTATGCAAGTTCCTTATTATTAGCTTACGATAGTGTCAGCATGAATGACGAAAAGAAAGGAGTGCTATACCCTGAGTTTTCATCATCTCATTTTCAACATCATCAGTGTGACAATAGTTACCAGGTAAGCCGAAAGACATCAACAACAACAGTGAGAGGTGAAACAATAACAGCAGAAGACGAAGTGGAATGTGTCTTAGTTTATTTAATTGATTTTACACGATGGGAGATGGTCACAGACTGTCAGATTAAAGATGAGAATTTCTTGTACGGTTTGAATTATTTAATCCAACTTTTTGAACGTGCGTCGACTGACTCATCACCTTTACAGAAGGTTACATCTGTCCCCAACGTAGTATCCATGATGTGTTGAATGCATAGTCTACACAATCTCATTAGTTGATATTGTATTACTAATTAATTTCCTATCAGTTATCTTCATTCTGCATTATTACTCAACTAAACTTTCAAGAATAGTCAGTCTTTCACTGTATTATTACTGCTGATGGCAGTGTTCCTAGTATCGATAATTTTTAATTTATTCAAAGTAACGTAGTACTTACTTATCAATTTGTATTGTATTAACTCAACTTTTGTACTTTTTACATTGTATTCAGTTAATACTAACAGTATTATTATTATAAGTAACGTCAACTAGATGAAATGTATTTTCACTGTGAATCTTATTTTGTTAACATAGAACACTTGTAGTTATTCGTGGGCAAATTGAAATCCTACTTTCAAAATGATTAAATCATACTGTACTATATTTGCTACAGATTAGTATGGACGATTTGCTATTTCAGTAAAAATGAATCAAAAGTTTGTTGGAATTCGCTAACGAATAAATTCAGCTGGTCATTATAACCGAGTACCCTATTCGTTTTGTGTATAAACTACGATTATCAACTACATAGACAGTTCGCGAAATGACATACGCAGTTCGAAGTCTCCGTTTTATCCATCTTTTATAAACAGCTAATTCTACAAAATTTACTTATGACAAAATGGTGTGTGCATCATACATTTATAATTCGTTCTCTATGTCCAACTATTTACTGATTTTCTTGGTTTTATTACATTATTTTAAGGAATCCGTCTATTTCTTGGTCGTGATATAAATCGAGCACAGAAATTAGCTCATCAATTGTTAAGAAATTAACACAACTAGCTAACTGGTTTGAAAATCAAACTTGTTATCATTTCTATGCAAGTTCCTTATTATTAGCTTACGATAGTGTCAGCATGAATGACGAAAAGAAAGGAGTGCTATACCCTGAGTTTTCATCATCTCATTTTCAACATCATCAGTGTGACAATAGTTACCAGGTAAGCCGAAAGACATCAACAACAACAGTGAGAGGTGAAACAATAACAGCAGAAGACGAAGTGGAATGTGTCTTAGTTTATTTAATTGATTTTACACGATGGGAGATGGTCACAGACTGTCAGATTAAAGATGAGAATTTCTTGTACGGTTTGAATTATTTAATCCAACTTTTTGAACGTGCGTCGACTGACTCATCACCTTTACAGAAGGTTACATCTGTCCCCAACGTAGTATCCATGATGTGTTGAATGCATAGTCTACACAATCTCATTAGTTGATATTGTATTACTAATTAATTTCCTATCAGTTATCTTCATTCTGCATTATTACTCAACTAAACTTTCAAGAATAGTCAGTCTTTCACTGTATTATTACTGCTGATGGCAGTGTTCCTAGTATCGATAATTTTTAATTTATTCAAAGTAACGTAGTACTTACTTATCAATTTGTATTGTATTAACTCAACTTTTGTACTTTTTACATTGTATTCAGTTAATACTAACAGTATTATTATTATAAGTAACGTCAACTAGATGAAATGTATTTTCACTGTGAATCTTATTTTGTTGAACTGTTTATTAGAAATAAAGATTATTCATTATATGGTTTATACCAAATAGTATAAATATATATTTGCTACAGATTAGTATGGACGATTTGCTATTTCAGTAAAATGAATCAAAAGTTTGTTGGAATTCGCTAACGAATAAATTCAGCTGGTCATTATAACCGAGTACCCTATTCGTTTTGTGTATAAACTACGATTATCAACTACATAGACAGTTCGCGAAATGACATACGCAGTTCGAAGTCTCCGTTTTATCCATCTTTTATAAACAGCTAATTCTACAAAATTTACTTATGACAAAATGGTGTGTGCATCATACATTTATAATTCGTTCTCTATGTCCAACTATTTACTGATTTTCTTGGTTTTATTACATTTATTTTAAGGAATCCGTCTATTTCTTGGTCGTGATATAAATCGAGCACAGAAATTAGCTCATCAATTTGTTAAGAAATTAACACAACTAGCTAACTGGTTTGAAAATCAAACTTGTTATCATTTCTATGCAAGTTCCTTATTATTAGCTTACGATAGTGTCAGCATGAATGACGAAAAGAAAGGAGTGCTATACCCTGAGTTTTCATCATCTCATTTTCAACATCATCAGTGTGACAATAGTTACCAGGTAAGCCGAAAGACATCAACAACAACAGTGAGAGGTGAAACAATAACAGCAGAAGACGAAGTGGAATGTGTCTTAGTTTATTTAATTGATTTTACACGATGGGAGATGGTCACAGACTGTCAGATTAAAGATGAGAATTTCTTGTACGGTTTGAATTATTTAATCCAACTTTTTGAACGTGCGTCGACTGACTCATCACCTTTACAGAAGGTTACATCTGTCCCCAACGTAGTATCCATGATGTGTTGAATGCATAGTCTACACAATCTCATTAGTTGATATTGTATTACTAATTAATTTCCTATCAGTTATCTTCATTCTGCATTATTACTCAACTAAACTTTCAAGAATAGTCAGTCTTTCACTGTATTATTACTGCTGATGGCAGTGTTCCTAGTATCGATAATTTTTAATTTATTCAAAGTAACGTAGTACTTACTTATCAATTTGTATTGTATTAACTCAACTTTTGTACTTTTTACATTGTATTCAGTTAATACTAACAGTATTATTATTATAAGTAACGTCAACTAGATGAAATGTATTTTCACTGTGAATCTTATTTTGTTGAACTGTTTATTAGAAATAAAGATTATTCATTATATGGTTTATACCAAATAGTATAAATATATATTTGCTACGTCCACTTCTCTTGGAATATTCTTCTTAACAATATATTTGAGTGTTAAGTACCTTGTAGAGCTAAGAGAATATTTTGTCTGAAACCAGCCGCTTCGGTTATTTAAAATAACATGACGGGGATAATCACTTACTATATAGTAAGGCAGAACTACATTGCTTAGTTGAGTTATTCGGATATGCAAATGTGACATTTATGCAAAGATAGTTCTCATCAATCAGTCAGATTGGTCAATTTGTGGCATGAACGGGGTATGACTTACTGGATTGATTCTACCATGATTAATTCTAGTGAAGCCTAACATAGTGGCAAAGTTCAAGATCACTAGTTGTCAACACTTTTCAAATAACGGGACGTACACGAATTATAGCAGCACTAAGCAACGATGCATGCACTATGCTGCTCATACATACGTGTTTCAGTCCGGGTTTCTAGGTGACTGATTGGCAAACAAACCAAACTTATTGTCTATCGGTTGGTGTCAATCCTTCCGGAGAGTCATAAGTAACTTTAGAGAAATTGTCAATAGTGTATTTCACTGCATAAAATTTACTCATTAGCATTCTACTAATCATAATTAATAAAAAAATACCATCATTTTGTAACTAGTTTCCGCTTGCTAACTTTTTAAACGCTTGCGGTTATACTAAAAACTCTCTGGATAGTAAAGTACAACACGTTCCGAACTGAAGCCTAGAAGTGTGATCCCGTCGTGTTAACGTGGTATGGCGACTTGGACCTATGTGCATATACGCCAGGTTCTTCGTCATTAATAACTAACCGGCCGTAGGATATAAAGTCGCGGGCTAGTAGATACAGATTACATGATTTGGGTCCGCACGGTTATTACAACCAGTAATTGGAGACTCGATGTGACGTGGCGATCTTAGTGGTGGGAGTGTGTTCACTACTTATCTCTTAAATCTTGGGCTCAAAACCATCTTATATTTTTTTCCACGAACTAGTTCTTGCTTTTAGGATCACATCCCTTATATCCAATCTTTTGTACTACCACTGATAATGCTACCATTTCTAATACTTTGGGATTCAACTTCCTTTGCTAATAAGATGTGACAAGTTGGGTCGATGTACATGTGTGCTGGGTTCTATGTTGTATATGATCTTTAAGGGTGATCATGTCTATTATCATCGTCTACGAGGAGATGGGATATCTAAATCTGTTATTAAATCACAGAAAACAGCAAACATTAGTTATAATACAATGACTGTACAATCAACTGAAGGCATACAAATACATGTAACAGATCATCGCCAAATGATAAGGTACATAAAAGAACGAAATTGTAAAATAATAACGAAATAGGAATAAATGAAAGACATTATGCTGATTTCTGCAGTGATTTATGTTTAAAGAATCAAAACTGTTGATAATAATTAGGTTTAAAAGAAATCACAAATAATTAAATGATAATAATCAGAATAGTTATTTACTGTCTTAAGGATAATCCAATCGCCAGAGTTAAAATAAACAAAACCAATATTACAAGACCAAGACAAATACACTTTTTCCGTCGTGCCGACTTCCGGTGTTTTGTAGCAGTACTTAATTGTTCTGTACCACTATGAATCTAGGGAGTAAATGAAAAACGTTGACAACAATTAACTGGGTAAAATCACAAAGTGACAAACCTAAATGTTAACGCTTAATGAGATATAATTACTTACGTTATTAAGGGTAAGGATAAAGAGAATGAAGATAACCGCGAATAAAAAAAATTACAAAGGCGGAAATCCAAGATACGTTATGTACATGCTTGTGGAACCACTTAATCTTTAAGTAATATTTCACTCCTAATAAAAGCAAGTTTGTTTAACCGTACATCTGAAACATAACACGACTTTGTGCAACTGTGAACTATCAATGTAAACATATGGAAGACCAGTTGAAAGTGACACAGATACATTCCTTTCATGAATCACTTAATTGGAATTACGTTAGAAAATCGCGAAAAGCTTGTGTGATGACCGGGAATCCTGGTGGTCTGAGCATCCCAAACAGATGAAACAGCAGCAGCATTTTGTTATTGCAGGGAGCTGCTGCAACTTGTCCGAGTCACTGGTGTCAATGAGACAATCTGTGAAACTAATGGTAAGCTAATCACCAACATCCAGGGTTGTCTCAAACAATCGGCTGAGTTTCGCGAGGGTTAGTTTAGTTGGTCTGTTGGCCCCCCCCCAACAAATTCCCATCAGACTGACCCTCGCTTAAATGGCCAGTGACGACTGATCCACCAAACGAGGAAGTCTGCAAGGGATGCCAACTTCTGGGTCGAAACAAATCAATAGGCCTAGATGACTTACATTCCCCTCCCCAGCTCGTTTTAAAGATGATGACTCACGTAATCAATGTGAAAACCAACGTCTTATATTATTAGCTTCAATCATTTAGGACTTTAGGTTAGACTATTATAAACATAGAAGAAAACCGGAAGTGGTAATTATTCAATGACAGAAAGACATAATATACACACTGTGAAATGCTTACCTGCTCATAAGCTACTTCTATGTTATCTCCAATTGAATCAACTAACGTGCCTTGATCGTGAATATATGTGGCAAGGGTTGTGAAAAGTTCATTTACTTGAACTATATCAGACTCCAACTGTTCCATTTCATGCGCTCTATGTACATCTCCTTTTGATTCTAAAGAGACTTGTTTTTGCTCTGAAGGCTCTTCAAAAGGTAACAGAAATTGGTAATGTAACTTTTTCAATCCATATTGATAAAATATTAACAATAACGAAACTTGAAGGCCAGCATACAAAACAGAGATAAAACACGAGTAAATCATAGCTTTAAGTGTGAAATAAACTCAGTACCTACACCAGTGACTATTAATGCATCACAAAAAATGAAATTAACAAGTAATACACACACTGTAATCCAAATAACCTTAACTTACGATCAATCGAGAAGTTACTAAGCGGTGGATACGGCCCTTGATAATTGACTGAATAAGCTTTGTTTTCATTACGAACATGCTGTCGGACATCGATACCTAGTTTATGCAAGCGTTTTAACTGATTAATAGCTTGAGTGTTGAGAATACGAGCTCGTGCTCGTAGGTCAGGAATGTGCGATCCAACTTCAATAGTTCTAGACAAAGACAAGATAAAACAGTATTTGAAACAACTAATACTCGTCTTACAGGAATCGGAAAGATGATAGTTAACAAAAGGTTCAAAATTAATAGCACCGGCTTACAACTACTACTAATATAGCAGGATCTAAACTTAATTTGCATAGCTAATGAAGTTAAGTATGATTAACGAATAATCTGCGATTTCAAATAACCAAAAACTAGGCTATTCAATCTAATTTCAGAGGTTTGTTATTCTATTTTGTCCATGGTAGCCTGAATTTGGTGATCGACATCTAATATCTTTTGATGGGCTAATTTAAGCCAGCTGATTTCTTTGCGCTCGTGTCTTGATGTTGACGTGGATTTCCAGGTCTCTGGGTGTATGTACCAAGTGCGGAAGTTCTAGCTGCTCGATTGAACAAGTCTTCTTTTAGAGTTATCGACTGAATGTGATGTGAATGAAACAACTGGGATTATGCCCCAACTGTCATAGATGTTTAGTGCGAACAAGTAGGATCTCATTCAGTTGCTTGTTCGTTAGTATGCGATTTTGCAATCTCTACATAAATCTTCGTATTGGGAATGTTACGACAGGATGTTTCGAAGGTATTCATTAGGCTATGGATTATTATTAGGTCATAGTAAGTCCCGAAGTTCAGCGAGAATAAACCTAGATGCTAAAATGGGATCCCGTAAGTTATGTGCTTGAAACTACTGACCCCTTTCATTAATGGTTATCCTTTATCTAAAAACGCGATTTACAAGGGAAAGCTGTGTGTGATTTAAGGAGGGTTAGTAGCAGTCTCAGACATTACCGAGGCTGATGAGCAGACGTGTACTCTTTCTATGATTAATCTCTAACCCCTAACTTTTAAACCACTGAAACTATTCACTTAAGTCAGATTGAAGATCAAGCTGGTCGGTATCACGGCATACTACATTCCAAATCTTCACGTATGTATGTATGTATGTACAATCAACATAGAACCTGGCACATGTGTGCATCGGTTCAAGTTGCCATACCACCATGGCACTGCAAGATTGACACCACCACCACCAGTAGAAATCGCTTCAATAAAATAAAATAATAATATTAACAAGGAATGTGAACATATAGAATATGGTTCAGGAGGCGTTGAAGGAAAGTAATGGAATAATTTAAAGCTCATGATTTAAAGGAGGACAATGAGTGAATACATCTGCGCCATTGTGACCGATTCTGGGCCATGTCACTCAGTGTTTCTAGCCACTGGTTACGGTAATCGCGGGGACCCCAACCAGGTAGTCTGCAGTTACCGACACGACTTAAACCGGCAGTCAGTGACTTCATGGACTGATGCCATGTTTTAGTTTGGCCACCTCTAACTCTCTTCCATCCTATTCCAATATCGGCCAGCATTGCGCGTCGAGGAAGGCGGTGGTTGGGCATACGCAACACATGTCCCAACCACCTCAGTCGATGAAGATTCACAACCTCATCGACTGATTTACCACTTTTGCCTAACACCCATCGTCTAACCTCGTTATTGCTTACTCGGTGATCCCAGCTAACGCGAGCGATGTTTCGTAGACATCGATGGTCGAAAACTAACAACTGTCGAGTGTCATCTACCCTTAATGGCCACGTCTCACACCCATACAGTAAGACAGAGCGAACTGTTGTGCAGTACACTCTCTTCGTTGAAAGACGAATATCTCGTCTACGCCATAAGTGACGTAAGTTGGCAAAAGCCAAACGAGCTTTTTGAATTCGTACTGAGATTTCGTCAGAGACTAACCCATTAGGGCTAATCAAACTTCCAAGATAAGTGAAGTGGTCGACGTGCTCAACTACTTCACTCCCTATCTTTAGTTCAGGGGTTGATGAAAACCAGTCTTGGAGCAATAGTTTGCATTTAGAAGGGGAGAAACGCATTCCGAAAATGCTTGCATTCGAGCTTATTGCTGTTAAAAGTTTCTGCATCGTATCAGCGTCTTCGCCAAACAGGACTATATCGTCAGCATATTCTAAGTCAATAAGTGGATCTCCTGGTAGGAGATCGATTCCTGAAAAGTCAGACGATGAAAGTGTAATTTCTAACAGTATGTCAACTATGAAATTAAACAAAAATGGGGAAAGTGGGCAGCCTTGACGAACACCACTTGAGGTTGCAAGTTCAGATGACAGTTCGCCATATGCTCTGACACGACTAATCGTGCTTGAGTAAAGAGCCCTAACAAGTTTTATGTACTTTTGGGGCACGCCTTTCAATGAAAGACACTGTCATAGAACTTCACGGTCTACGGAGTCAAATGCCGCTTTCAAGTCAAGGAAAACAACTATTGTCGGCCGCCGAAAAGTATGTCTGTGTTCTAAGATCTGACGAACGGTGAATATCTGGTCTATACAACCGCGACTGGGTCTGAAACAAGCCTGATTTTCTCGTATATGTAGATCACGAGTTGCAGTTAAGCGTCTGATAATTATAGAAGCTAGTATTTTAGACACTATATTAGTCAAACTAATTCCTCTATGGTTATTACAGGACGATTTTGACCCTTTCTTATGTACTGGGACGATTAACGATCGACACCAATCAGACGCAATTATGTCAAGTTCCCAAACCTTAGTCAAAATATCAGTCAGTCTGGTTGTCAATGTGGGACCACCATCCTTAAACACCTCTGGGGATAATCCGTCTGGACCCGCTGCTTTGCCTCGCCTTAGATTGACTATAGCTTTTTCGACTTTGATAAGAGTCGGGGGACCTAAGTCGACTTTCCATTCTGGCTGTCTCGAAATAGTGGGAAGTTTTAGAGTAGCTGAAGGCCAACTAAACTGTTCCGTGAAGTGTTCAGCCCATCGTTCTAAACGTCTAGACTGAGAGCTAATAAGCGTTCCATCTTTTTCGGAAATCGTCTCACTAACGCTGGATTTTTTAACCCCGGCTTCTTTTATCAACTTGAAAAGTTGTCTAGTGTTACCTATCGCCGCTACCTTTTCCATTTCCTTTGCTTTCGTTACCCACCACTGCTCACGGTCGTTTCGCAGACTTTTCGTCAGTTTATGCCTGATTACTCGTCGCTCATAATCGTGTTCGGAGCCCGATGGGATAAGTCTTCGGGAGTCTATTAAATCAACAGAGGCCATTGAGATCCATTGATTTTTCTTGACATGTTGATTTAAGTCCTTGATAGATATCATTGTAGATGCCACAGCTGCTTGAACATCTTGCCAAGCAGTATCTAGTCGGGATGCATCTTTATAATTGCCTAAGTGATTCCTCAGTTGTTCCTGGAATTTAATCTTGGCTGTTTCATTACTGAACTGAATTCTAAAAGGTTTTCCTGTGGTAGTTTTTCTTCGCCCGGTAAGACGCAAGCAAACGCGTGCTCGCACTAGAGCGTGGTCGGAGTCCAAACATGAACTCCAGAAAGATCGGCAGTCTTCTATCGAGCCTCTCCAACGGTGACTAATCGCAATATGGTCTATTTGAGTCCACAGTTGAGTAGGGCCAGTAGGTCTCCATGTTAAACGATGTCGCATCTTATGCTTAAAGTTCGTATTGGCTAGAAATAACCGATTATCTGAGCAAAGCTGCAGCAGACGGTCGCCGTTATCCGTTCTCTGAGCTGGAACACTGAAGCATCCACCTAAATGTCTTTCAGATTGGTTCAAGCTACCTATTTGGGCGTTAAAATCACCAGCCAAGATTACCAAATCTGAGTTTTTGGCCCTATGAAGTAGTTCAGAAAGTTTTCTGTAGAATTCATCTTTCACTTCATCCAGGCTGCAGTCAGTGGGAGCGTAGGCAAAAACAACGAAAAGACAACGGCGTGTGTCCCTATCTTTTTGAGTTCTTACTGAATCATTTAGTCGGACGGCACATAGGCGACTGTCGACAGGAATCCATTCAAGAAGCGCCTGTTCTGCTTTCATACTTAACGCAATACCTACACCGGCGAGCCCACGAGAAGTTGCTGTTGAATCGCCAGATAAACGAAGAGTGTATCGCGAAGGTTGTTCATTCTGACTAGGTGAGGTCAAGTGAATGACCACGCTAGGATCCTGTATGCGTGTTTCGGAGACGCAACATACATCAATGGCGCGGGATTCTAATGTCCTAGCTAAGGAGGCTTGTTGCCCTACTTGACACAGGGTTTGTACATTGAAAGCACCAATGTGAAGTTTGGAGCGTGGTCTTAGTATGCTCGGGACGTTATTTTGTGGGCCGGAATCGTTAGCACTAATGACACAGGAGGAAGTTGAAGATAAGGATTTAGGCTTGAAGGTGGGGGCAGGATAAACATTAGGAATAGAAGGAGTCTGATTAAAATGGCGGTGATCTTGCGTGTTGTTAGCGGCATGAGGGCGGCTATCTCTTCCCAGTTGCCCACGCTGTGGAAGAGTTCTTCTTGATGTACCTGAAAAGCAAAATGGGTTAGGGTTGGTCTGAAAGACCTAGGAGCGTGACCGCAGTGCCCAAGGAACAACTGCTTGAGGCCGGTCACACACGGCCTTTTTGAGAGAGGTTTTCGTTGTTGTTGTAGCTCCGTACTTGTTGAGGCCTTACTGCCGGAGACGGAAATCCGTGGAGTAAGGTGAGGTGTGCATTTTTAGGGTCGACCTTTTCCAACCCCGCCCTTTCTTTGTGAGAAGGCAGCATCGCTGCTATGCTGGTTGTCCGAAGAAAACACCTTACTGCCGTCACACCTCTGTACAGCCGGCAGTACGACTTCGTTCTCGGACCCTATATTTGCTGCTTTTGGTCTCACCGCTCTTCAACCGACCTGCCTGGCATGGTAGGACCTAGAGGAACGATTGTTCCAGCCAGTATAGCCCGATTGAGTCATCACGATAGGCAAGCCCGACCACCACGTCAAGGTGGCAGCACGGTCGGGCTTGGTAAATAAAAGTGTAGATGTCTTTAGCTGTCGTGGCAATTGATTATCGTTAAGCAGGGATAAATGGGAACGCATGATAGCACCTTTGGAGACGCCGCACAGCATAGGCTTTTATTCAGGGAGCTTTCCGTTAACTCAAACTTATCGTCTTCGCTCGCATTGGAAACTCTATATTTAACTTTGAACTAACCCTTTTACCCCTAAGTTTGATGGAGTCCGCTTGAGGCTGCCTGGGACACTTTATCAAATGTCTTGCAGAGATCAATGGATATTACGTTTACAGACAGTCCATTATAAATAACTTCTTCACAGCCCCCCCCCCACCCTCCACACTTAATAAGTGGGTAAAACAAGTAAGGCGCTTTAGAGTCGATAAGTTGTATGACTCCACGTGGTTTAGTATTTCATCACGGATTATCTTCTCTAAGATTTCAACTATTGCGCTAGTCAAGCTAGTTAACTCTGTATTAAGGCACACTGAAAGCTAGTTAGTAACAAATTTCTATCAAAGCCCCGCTTACGAATGTGATCTCCGTCCAATTGATAAGGGACCGACTAACTTTATTCACAAATGTAGCATAAAGCAAAAACGTCCGATAGGTAGCTGGGACTACGGCAAACTGCCCCAATGAGTACCTGACTGTGTAGATTTGAGAGTGCAGTAAGCGACTTTGCACGTGTCAGTCTCATGTGTTGCCGACATACGATGTTTGATACTGAAGTCGCCCCGAATGTATAAGGTTATTCCCTAACCATTACGACTAGTAATCCTATCACACCTGATACAAATATGCTTTGTTATGACTGTAGTAGGATTTACGTTAGTCATTAACCACGACACTGTGAGAGCGGTTACGGCGGGTTCGAATTCCCTTACCAAGATAGCTCAGCCATTTTGTACCTTAGGCTTCGGAAGTTGGCATATAGGTAATACAAGTCGGATAGCTGATTCGACTAGATAAAGGTCATAGGAATGCCCTGGGCCCTTTGATCCCTCCAGATTTTCTATAATCAGACAATGAGAAGACAGAATATCTTTGGATTTCGCGCCAGTGTCCTTCAACGCTATCTTGATTGTCTCTTTCGAATTCGTTAACAAGGCATTCCCTATTCGCGTTTCGGTTTTTCGTATACTCAGTCTAGTATAGTAACACGCCTTTCCTGTGGAGTACACCTTATGACTTCATATTCCAGTTATTCGTTCGTGTTCTGAGCCAAAAATATAAATGGCGTTTCATTGTTTGTAGCCGATCTCGACAAACGATTCAGTATTGTTTTTTTATGTGCTTGATGTCAAATTCAGGCGTAGTCGACAAAGAATTAGTCATAGTTAAGTCATCCATACAGATGTTGATATGAGTGTCAACAGAACATTATTGTCTTGCTTGCAGTGTTCCTTAGCCATGGCGTCTGATAGCAGGCGGTTTAAATCTAGAAGTGTCAGCAAAGTCATAAATTTCTAGGTTCGCTACACTGTTTGTATGCAGCCGGTGTTAAGGTAGTGCACAAACTGATGCACCAACCTTTGCAATCATCACACTGAATGCCAGTTTACACCGAGTAACAACAACTCGGGTGTTGGTAAGCACACTTCTTTGTAACCATCTCAAAATGATAAAAAGTAGTAGCCAAACAATCTTGTAACCCTTTTGTTGCTATAATTGAGACAGTTAATGCAGAAGTAGCAGTCAATTGTGATTTAAAAATAAACGATTCGTACACACATACGAGAATTGTCAATGAAAAGCCAAAAAATCGTTTCATGTAAAATATGAAAAACTATAGGACCTTGACAAAATGCGATTACTTAAGCGAACTGCGTTCAATTAAGGAAAATACTCATGGGTTTAGATGCAGTGGACAATTTTCTCAACGATTAAAATAACACTAGGGTTTGCGAAATTTACACTCTAATATCTCCGACATCACCGGAGCTGGTATCTAACCTTCCAGCAGACAATATACTAGTTACAAAGAAAGAGAGATCTTATAGGTAAAAAAACCCAATTACTTTTGAATAGTTGACAAGTGAAAAGACAAGTCCTTAGTTGAGAGTATTAGATCATGATATTGGTTATTGAGATACTTAGTGTCGCCGAATCCATTGGATACCACCTTTAAAATTTCATCGAAACGATCTATTTCCGACTTAATTTTGATAATCCTCTGCTCAGCAGCATTAAATTCACGAATAGGATTAGAGGTATCCATTTTGATGTAAGGGCTAATGTTCTTATGCGCTCAGTTAACTGATAAAGGAGGTGATTTCTCTGAGTACAATAAGTGGATCTACGATAAGAAGAGATGTAGTTTAAAAGCAGAATAGAGCAAACCTTATAACGGAGGCAGATACGTCACTTATCCTAGCTGTAATTTTGAAACTACCGCGCAAATGAAATGTACTAAACACGTATATGATTTTGTACCGTCTATCATCATTTTTAAACGTTATATTATGATGAAATGTAGTTTATTGATTCTTTCAAGTGTTATTCAACTCATTTCTTCTTCAACTTTCTCAAGGTTTGCGGCACAGTGTAGGAGACTAAGGTCACTTTAAGTTCGGTACTTATGGAAGTCGCATGTACCGATGAGGTTAAAGTCTATAAAGACGAAGGTGAAGAGGACGAGCAGAAGAAGTCTTCAGAAAACTTGACTGAAGACAAAGTGGGTCTTGTGATTGAGGGTGAAGGTCAGGTATGTGCTTATAAAGCTTTTGCATTTACGACGCAAGTCGACTTGCAAATTTTAATGAACATCTCTTCAGTATTCATTTGTTTTCTTAGATTATTGTTTGCTAAGGTCTTGCCAGATGTATCTAAATACGTTCCTGATGGTCCCGTAATTCACTGTAGTTTTCTTTTATTGTGATCAAGTATTCTAAAATTATGCAGCTTACTGTAAACATACTTATTTATCGTCGAATTCTAGATTATAAGTGTGTAGTGAGCTTGCTAATCCTTTGCTTTTCATCCTTTTAGAGGATTTTTCAGGGAAATCTGTTTCAACATTTTGCACTCATAAGAATTTCACCACTATCTAATTAATTTACCGTCGGGTAAACTGACTCCAGCAGAATCCTAGGTTATCTGCTGTTATTTTTGCTAGTAGTAGTTTAAATGAAGACGAGTAGCTAGCACTATTTGTTTATTTTTGTTAGTCTCGTATTTTATATTTTCCAAATACAGATAATCAATTATGTTCAACGATAACATGAGCGAACATTTATTGGTTTGCTATCTTTAGGTTTATCTATCATGTGTATCATATGCGGTGTTGAGTTATTCATTCATTACTTGTATTGATAGGTAATGTGAATGATCTTTATGTTTCTCGATAGTCCTGTAATTTACTCTCTTATATCCCTGTTGTACTGTAATTCTAAGGAAGTACATCACTTATCCCCTTGATTATTTTGGTTGGCTTAATGTTTTGTTAATGACTATTGTGAATACAATGATTTAATGGCCGTTAGATATGCATACTTCCTACTCATTTCGTTTCGCGTGTATGACTTTCATAATGATACTTTGATTATCAACGACAAATCTTCCCAAATAATTGGAAAAGCCTTCTGTAAGATTTTAC
Organism: Schistosoma mekongi; assembly: GCA_034768735.1. Lineage (NCBI taxonomy): Eukaryota > Metazoa > Platyhelminthes > Trematoda > Strigeidida > Schistosomatidae > Schistosoma > Schistosoma mekongi. The sequence goes on along the minus strand of CM068311.1, from coordinate 5,819,651 downwards.
TATCAGTCTTAACTGCATTACTGGTTACTCGTTTCTGTTGAACTTCTGCCTTGTCAAAGAGTTATTAAGTCGGCCGAATTTCGGATTCTAATTACTCCCATAAATCTAGTATTTTATTTAGCTATTCTTACAGTATGGGTGTCACTTAGATTTATCCCTGAAGGTTTGTATCTCCATGATCACCAAACATTCAGCAACCGTGGGCGTGACTTGTGAAAGTTACTTAGCTGTTGTTTTCCTTATCTAAAAGGATTGTATCCAATATTGAAATGGAACACTGGTGATTCATCTTTTTACAGGATATCGACTTTCCTCGTACGTTTATCTGGGACTTTGTTGTACCATCACCCAGTAAACACTAGATTTTTATAGGTTCCTATCTTTATTTTGCTAGTCTATTATTATTAACTGTCAATTAAATGAAGTTTATACCTAAGCGGCAGGATATAAACAAGTTGCAAGCAGCGGTAACATGTAATAGCTCACAGAAGCTACTGGTCTTCTCCCGAATCTTTTATCATGGATAGATACATATATCTGCTAAAGACAATGACTGGTTTGCTTAAAAAAAAGACCATCTAAAAAACTGATGTACAGGCCGTTTTTTCTCAGGTTGTGGATTGATAACTGTATCACTACCCTTCGTTTAGTGGCTAAACACTACTTCTCATTGCAGGTGGTCAGTCGTTGTGTTTATAAGCATCATAACCCTCTATTTTTGTGAATGTACCTTTCTCAAAACACTTCAGGTGGAATGTACACATGTCACTACTTCACCCTTTTAGACAATCAACGAAATCATGTTATGATTTGATATTTCACCATCTATTACACCCTAGAAACAGCTTTGGTGTAAGTGGGATGATGATAATAGTGACATGTAGCTGTTACTTTGGGAGGTTCGCGGACAACATTATCTTATACATACTCACTAACCTACAACTTTTGTTTTATTTCTTAATACTAAGACTTGTGTTTACAAAGGTATTTTGTGCTAGTGTCTGTAACTAAAACTAAGTAGATAAATAATTTCTCACTAAATTAGTACCTAAATTTCATCCGAATAAAACTAAAATAACGAGTTAACTGGTCGATTTAAGATAAAATTGATCTATTTAAGAGAAAGTAAATAATAATGTGATCATTTTCACTAAGTAGTTAGTTAATGATGGGAGCTGTAGAACTCTCAATCCACTTGCTTCATATAAGTATATATTCAAAATTTATGTATACAGTTGGATGCATTTTGCACATATCATGTCAAAACTATATCTAGACAATAGGACTACATAATTTTATTATTATTATTATTATTATTATTATTATTAATAGCAGTGGTTATTATTATTGTCTTTGTTCTTGTTTACAACCATGATTCTAAGTTAGTTGGGGATGAACTAGACGATTATTGTAGGGAATTTTAGTGATCGAATATCGGTGTTATTTTATTTATAATTTTACAGGTATATACGTATTTATATGTCACGGTTTAGAATTGTTTTATTGACTAGGTCTTTATTAATACCTCTATGTCACCTCATTGAAATAAGGGTCTCTATTTTTTTACCTATCGCTATAGTAACCAATTAGCCAATTATTCTCTTTTCGTAAGTCAGTCTACTTTAATTCATTTATTAAAAGCTAAGCGTAGTGAGGAGAGAAGGGGTAGGAGAAATTGGTTTTGTATGGGCTGATTGGTGTATCATTTTCCTTATATATATCATTCATATATATATATATATATATATATATATATATATATATCATTCATCGATTCTATTAGATTTCTTAAAAGTATGCCTCACTGTGTCTCGATAGTTTGTCTTCAAAATTGAAATCACGACTTCAACTGATATCTTCAAATTGTTCGATTTGAATATTACTTGGCACATCTGATCCCATAATATCGGCTACACTAGCGCCGTGAAGTTGGGGAGGCTATAAGTAATTTGAAGCGCGGGTTTAGCAGCAGGACCTGATAAGCTGACCCCAGTTATCTTTAAGGACAGCGGGCCAGTTTTAACTAGTAGGTTGACCTATATATCATCTAGATTCTGTAACCTAAACGTAATCCCATCTGGCAGGTTTCGGTCTCCGAGTGTCCCACTTTATAAGAGAGGACAGAAATCGTATTGTAACAACCATAGAAGAATTGGTTCAACTAACACCTTATCGAAAATATTAGCTTCTGTAACCATCCGACGCTTATCTAGATCTATGAAACGACTGAAATGTGAAAGCCATGCTGATTTTAAACCCGGTCGAGGTTACATTGACTTGGTATTGACTCTCCATCAGAACCTATGACATAGTCGTACCTACCATTGTCCGACAATCGTTATATTCCATGTTTTGAAAGCGGCGTTCGACTTCGTAGGTCGAAGAATTCTTTGACAGTGTTTGTTATTGAAGGGCACACCTGAAAGTACGTAAACTTTATGAAAGCTATGTTCTTGAAGACCACTAGTCGAGTTAGAGCTTATTGTGAACTGTTTGAAGAATTATAAACTTCAAGTGGTGTTCGTCATGGTTGTTTCTTATCCCTGTTTTTATTTAATTCCGTCATAATGTTTTCGTGGAAATCACACTTTCTTCATCTTAATTTTCTGGAATTGATCTTCCAGGAAGTCAACTTTTCGGTTTTAGAACACGAAGACGATGCTGTCCTATTTAATTTAGATGCTGACAGTATGGGGATTCCTGAACACTTTGAGTGATAATGGAAAAATATTTGGGATGCGTTTCTCTCCCTCTAAATGCGGATTTTACTTGAGGACTGATCTACCTCATTGCATAGATTGATCATAAGAAATAAGGTAGTCAGTATTGTTGACCATTTTGCTTATCTCGTGAGCCTCATAAGCCCTAGACAAAATTTAATCCAGAATCAAACGGTTCGCTTGGTTTTTCCCTATTTGCACCGCTTATGGAGTATGCGAGATATCTGTCTCAAAGAAAGATCAATTTTACTGATTAGCAGTCCGCTATATTTTAACCAATTGCTGAGAAATATATGCTATCAAAATAGGAGATATATGTAGAGTCCACCTCTTTTATCATAGAAATCCTTGAGGTAACACCTATATGTCATGAAATAACCAAATAAGGAATGTCGTTATTAGATGCAGAGTACTAAGATAAAGTGGCAAATCAGTTGAATAGATCGTAAACCTTCATCGACTGAGACGGTTGGGAAATGGGTTGTATGTGCCTGATCACCGTTTTCTTTGTCACATTATATTGGCTGGCTTAACAGTCGGATGGAAGATAGCTAGGGGCAATCAAACCAATACATGACATCAGTCCATAAAGTCACTGACAATTGGTACAAGCCATGTTATTAGATGCAGGCTATCTATTTGGGGTCATTGCGATAATCGTGATCAGTGGCTGGGGATACTAGGTGATATTGTAAATTTGATCTTATCGTGCTAATGTAGTAATGGTAACTTGGACCTATGCGCATACGCGTCGGGTTCTGCGTTCATGACTGACTTCATGTTTTCGACAGTTGACTGTCTAGACTTAATGTAGTAGTAAGCATTCATTAATCGTAAAGGGTCATTTCAAACAGTGCAAAATGCATATAACAGTGACGGTGCACCTAACTTATGTTGACTGTAGAATGTACATAGCAATACAATACAGCCAAAAATTGGCTTCAATACTTTACTGAAAGGCATACATGGAAGCATCAAGAAAATGTTCATGATCATCCTTTCTAAGTACTTCTGAAAGATTAGCATGAGTTTGGATACGTGCCCTTTATTGTTAGCAAAAAGACAGGTAAATTGCAGTTCTGTGTGCAAGTTAGCAGAAAATAACTGACATCTCAATATTCTCTGATTCATCCGGTTATTTTAAATATTTTCGTAGTTGCTGTTAAAGTCAGTTCTTATTTGTCAAACCAAGTGTATGTTTGATACATCGATCCCTGTCTACATAATATACACTGCTAAAAATCGAAGGCATACGGTAATAGTAATTACAGCTATTTTACTTTAGGAAGGTTTTAGTTGTAATTCTATGCATCTTTAAACAGTGACGCATATGCACTCTGAATGTTAAATGGTTATTGAACTAAATATTGTAGGTCTTTATTTAAAACTTTCGAACCATCTAAAAATCAACGTGAAATGTGTTGTTTCTCGTAAAAATAACAGATCTCAGACATTGCAAGTGAAAGTCACAAAGATATCTCTGCCCAATAGACATTAAAGGTGTATATTTTACTCTTAAAATATAATACAATTATGATCTTGACCGCGTACAAATTACTTAATTCGCAAGAGAAATAAGTGAAGCATTTAATGTATGAATTGTTTTAGTAAGTTATTCTGTTTCATAGTTTCACTGTATAGTTAAACCCGTTAATGTACAATGTGGTTTAATACATATAAGAAAACTGTCTGACTACTACAATCACAATATCCCAATTAAATTCGGCTATTCATTTCTCTGAAGAAGCGACTTGCACTAAGCCGCGAAACGTCAGAAATTTTAATTTCTACTCATTGGAATTTTACAAATATATATCACTTATTATACACAATATCCCAAGTTTGTTGTGTCTCTTTATAATTATGCTTAGACGAACATATTCGATACATCCTGCTAAGATGTGTGTTCAACGGCTACTTGATGTGTCGTCAGTCTATCATCATCCAAATTCTGTTTGCATATTTTAACATACCTTCATATCAGTTAACATTTCTCTTTCTGTACTGTTGAAAAGTATGGTATCTTTAGTTTAATCCACTTTTTAAGGTGTATATCTATTCTCTCTTCAATAAACTGATATTGATTACTTTTTCAATTCAATCACGCGGTAAAAGTTACACCTTACAAGATTTAAGTAATATGTATGTTTCTGTTGAAAATGTTTCACCTTGAATTGTCCTAGCATTGTATTTAACTTCATGTTCATTATATTTGTGCAAAATGTCTATTACATAATTATACTCAGATGGATTGTTGTGGCTTATGGCTTGAGTAAGTCTAAACCAGCTTAACAACTATGCTCTATACTGAGAGTGATCATTATTCATAGACAAGGTTCCTTTTAGTAATTTCTTATCTACCATTCAGTGTAATATTGATAAGAACATTAATACTCGGTTTAAGTAATGGAATATACCTTATATATTCTCCTAGTTATTTTAGTCATCTCTTGACGCTGATAGTATCCTGTTTATTTAGTAAATTATCAACATGAAATAGGATTTATTATGCTTTCAGTCGGGTCCAGTTTCATAAAGGTAATCGTAGTCAAGTTTGAAAAGACCTTTTCATTTATGTTTTGTTTTCTTGTATTTGTTATATTCATATATGTATTTATAACTTTTCCTTCATTGATTTTTAATTTCATTTCATTTGGAATATTTTTTTGTCTCAATTAAAGTGTGCACAAAAGGGATCGTTTAATTTTGGATTCTTATCTTTAGATGATTACTACCATTCGTGTAAGTTTTATAATTTTTTAATCATTTAATTAGTTTGTTGTTGACTTATTTAAAGCTTATAGCTCAGTTATTTGGTGTCTAAACTTTCACATGTTAAATTTTCTATCCTTAGTTTTCATCAAAATGATCGTAATTATTACCAGGCATAGATATCGTTCGCAAGAAAAACATTGAGATAAGCAAATCATCTTTTCCAGAATTCATAACCATTGTAGTTGTGTGTTGGCTGAGATACTCCCTGTATGCCCAAGCCGAAGCGGGTGGTTTTCTTAGAGGGCCACTCTCAAATCTTCTGACTTTAAGGTCAATCCACAAGGTAGCGGAATATCGTCATGGTAGCCAGTGATGAAAGTCGGTTCGTACGTTATTCGTTCGTTTTGAATTATGTTGGTAGCACTCTCCTGGCAGTATCTAGACACGTGACTATATGAGGGCATTTTGAGAGTGAGTGAACTTTAACCACTCCGCTGTATCAGGTTATTGGGGAGGGGTACCATATACAACATCCGGGAGTCTAACTGGGATCGGAGGCAGTTGTGATACACGCTGCACAACAGTTGTGGTTTTCCCGAGCGGAGAACGTTCGGCGTTTCTCTGTATCCGATCGTTGTTGTCTTTAAAGAACTGCTGACATCCACTGGATACTTTGTGTTAGTAGTGTTGAGTTTCGACATCATATTTTTTTGTCTCAATTAAAGTGTGCACAAAAGGGATCGTTTAATTTTGGATTCTTATCTTTAGATGATTACTACCATTCGTGTAAGTTTTATAATTTTTTAATCATTTAATTAGTTTGTTGTTGACTTATTTAAAGCTTATAGCTCAGTTATTTGGTGTCTAAACTTTCACATGTTAAATTTTCTATCCTTAGTTTTCATCAAAATGATCGTAATTATTACCAGGCATAGATATCGTTCGCAAGAAAAACATTGAGATAAGCAAATCATCTTTTCCAGAATTCATAACCATTGTAGTTGTGTGTTGGCTGAGATACTCCCTGTATGCCCAAGCCGAAGCGGGTGGTTTTCTTAGAGGGCCACTCTCAAATCTTCTGACTTTAAGGTCAATCCACAAGGTAGCGGAATATCGTCATGGTAGCCAGTGATGAAAGTCGGTTCGTACGTTATTCGTTCGTTTTGAATTATGTTGGTAGCACTCTCCTGGCAGTATCTAGACACGTGACTATATGAGGGCATTTTGAGAGTGAGTGAACTTTAACCACTCCGCTGTATCAGGTTATTGGGGAGGGGTACCATATACAACATCCGGGAGTCTAACTGGGATCGGAGGCAGTTGTGATACACGCTGCACAACAGTTGTGGTTTTCCCGAGCGGAGAACGTTCGGCGTTTCTCTGTATCCGATCGTTGTTGTCTTTAAAGAACTGCTGACATCCACTGGATACTTTGTGTTAGTAGTGTTGAGTTTCGACATCATATTTTTTTGGCTCAGTGATGGCAATTCCATTGGTGTCATCATCTGAAAGCACCAACGTTAATGAGTTAATTATGTTATACTAATGTCGTTCTAGCGGCTTCCATATCGTCTGTTATTTGACGATGGTGGAACTGGTTGCGAGAAGTGGAAGTGACCAGTTTATGAGATTGCACGGTTGAAAGAAAGGAACCTGTGTAGAACCCGAATCTGTCGGTCCATTTTCACATTCTTGTTAGGGTCATAGAGGTGCTTTAAATTATTGACTTGAAACCTTATCGAGTATGACAGAATAGAAGCCATGGAATAACTGATTGATTGATTTACTTTGATAAATTACCGCACAGTTGATGTAAATGATTGGAACACCCCTTACAACACTTCAGTATGAAGTAACTACATTGACCTAAGTTGATATCCTATTCATCATATAGATAAATTTAGTATTCAGAATTACCAAAATCTATTCTCAATACAATCGTTTCTCAAAATATTCACATATTTTCATTATGACATTAAAGTGTATAGTCTATAATTCATGCATTATTCTTCACTGAGTTACTTTTTCCATTATGTACGTATCATCTATCTTACAGTGATCTGTGAATTTTTAAAAGTCTACTGGTTTACATTTTCTTTCATAATACCTACTGGTTTTCAACTTGATTTGTCTCTTATTTGTTGTTGTATTTCCTGTTTCTATATAAGTATATATGATGTTCAATTCCATGCTGTTGTGTCTATTTATTTACTATATCATCCATCGAATTGCATTTCTCATCAAATATCAGAGGTTTACCACTGTTATTATTATTACCATTATTATTAGTGTTACAATACCAATCTCATCTAGTTTATAAGACTTTAAAAATAGTAAGTTAGTCCCTTCAACAAACAAGCAAACAAATAAAAACAGTAATATTTAATACTAGTAAGGTAAAGTATTCCTTTCCATGATTTATCCGCTTATAATCATTCTTCTCGTAAAAGGAAAGATGGGATATTATTGATTTCAAACCCGATTCTAGCTATTCTTCTAAATAAGAGAAAAAGAAATAAAGATTATTAACATTGTCTTTCGATGAAAAATATCTTTACTCTTTCTTCCTTTCAGTTGTCATCATTAATATCAAATTTTTATGATAAATTATATTCTACTTATTTGCTTCTGTGATTCTTTTTTACGTTAGCACGTGTTACTTTTTTCTGTTCTTGTCTCTTATCCTACTCTCTTTAGACATTCATTCCTCTCCTACTACTGTCCTTTTATGCCTTTCTTTTTTATCCTTTTTTTTCTCTCTGTCTCTCAATAAATATATACTAAGTACTTCTGTCGCTTCACTGTATTTTTCTTCTCGTTTCGTCTTATTTTCAATTCATTCATTAATTCAGCATAACAGTATTATTATCATTGTTTCTATTCACAATGTTTCCTTTGATTTTCATTATATTTTCCAAGTGTTAATGCTTCGTTTTGTTTCTCTCTCTCTGTCGTCGATTTACTGCTATCTTGTTATATCTCGTTGTATACTCACAATTTATGCATCAAAACGATCTTTCAGTGAGTTTACTTCTGACTACATTGATCCATATTAATGTAATAATAGATTGACTGGTGAATATAACGCTTCCATCCTCTAGATTTTCAGGAATTGATCTACCAAGTGGTTCATCTATTGACCTAGACTATGCAGATGATATAGTCTTGTTTGGTGATAAAATACAGTCTTTTGTTAGCATTGTGCAAGGATATTAGCATGTTCAGGTTGCGTTCTCCCTCCTTCATCTAAACGCAAATTGTTACTTCAGGACTGGTCTACATCAACCCCTGAACTAAAGATAAGGAACAAAGTAGTTGAGTACGTCAACCACTTCACTTATCCTGTAAGTGTAGTTAACTTTGATGGGTTGTCGTCTGACGAAATCTCAGCACGGATTCAGTCAGTTCAGTTGGCTTTCACCAACTTATATCACGTATGACGTAGTCGAGATATCCGTCTACAAATTAGATGTCAAATATACTGTCCAGCAATCCTTTCTGTCTTTCTGTATGAATGTCAAAAGTGACCATTATAAGTGCAGGGCATTCGTAGGTTACTAGTATTTGACAGTCGATGGCGTTTGTTAAAACCACTGAATAAATAATAATGAGGTTAAATGTAGTGTATTGGGGAAAGATAATAAGTTTACGAGGTTGTTGGGACATTTATAACGCATACTCAGCCATCGCCCACCTCGACGTTTAATATTGGCTGATACTGGAGTATAATGAGTGAAGCTACAGGCGCCCAAACTAAAATTTAGCACCAGTTCGTGAAGTCACTGACTGCTGGTCTGAGTCGTGTTAGTAAATGTAGACTATTTGGTTGGAGTCCTCACGATTGGTGTAACCAATGGTTGGAGATTATGAGTAACATGACTCAGAATTAGTCAAAGTAATTCAGGGACATTCACTTTTCATATTCCTTTAAATCGTGAGCTTGTAACTATTTTCTGCCTTTCTTCCCACGAACTAATTCTTTCTGCATATATAGCATTTCCATATGTCTACTCTTTCCCCTTACCATTATTGAGATAACTACTATTTCTACTCGTTTGGTGTTAATCTTGTTGTGCTACTGATGTGTGACAACTTGGATCGATGCACACGTGTGCCAGGTTCTATGTTGTTCATATATACAGGCACACGGGAAAATTGTAACAGGTCACTATGTGTCCTCCTCATTTTCGGTCCCTCTTTGTTTTTCATCAGTTCACTGCTACATTAATTTTTCCATCTATTATATACATGGTGCATAGATTCAATTATGTTCGTCTCTCGCTTTATCACTGGATGAAATAGGAGAAAGATTTACCTACTTGAACTATGCTGTATCACTACAGTAGATCTCTATTATTTGTAAACTTCTTGTAATTGCGCGTGCGTATATATGGGCCTCCATATATATTTTGTCCAAAGAAATCTGAAACCGTATGGCTACTTGCAGTGTATGTAGAATTTTAATAAAAGTGGTGACCTAAACGTCTTAGCAGACTGTCTCTTTTTGTATAGGATCACTCTTTTTCGCCTTTCCATTTGTATCATTTTATCTTACTTTATCTCCTTACATCAGTTTTTTGCTATTACCATGTTTAATTTCCTTATGTTTCTATGCGTTTGCATGTGCCTTAAATTCACAACAGAAGTTTTGCTTCAACAGAGTAAACTTACTTACTGCCCGTTACTCCTCGCTGAGGAGCATAGGCCGCTCACCAGTGTTCTCCATTTAACTCTGTCCTGAGCAATCCTTTGCTGCTCATCCTTTTAATGTCTGCTTCCAATTCTCGACGCAGCGTGTTCTTTGGCCTTCCTCTTTTCCGTTTCCCAGCAGGATTCCATGTCAATGCTTGTCTTGTGATGCAGTCTGATGGTTTGCGTAGTGTATGTCCTATCCATTTCCACCGTCTTTTCCTAATTTCCTCTTCGGCTGGAAGTTGGTTTGTCCTCTCCCATAGTAAGTTGTTGCTGATGGTTTCCGGCCAACAGACATTCAGTATCTTGCGTAGGCAGTTGTTTATAAATACCTGTATCCGTCTGAGGATGTTTGCAGTAATTCTCCAGGTTTCAGCTCCATACAGCAGGACTGTCTTCACGTTCGAATTGAAGAGTCTGACTTTGAGGTTAGTTGATATTTGTTTTGAGTTCCAGATGTTTTTCAACTGCAGGAATGCTGCCCTTGCCTTGCCAACCCTTGTCTTTACATCTGCATCAGACCCTCCTTTTTCATCGATGATGCTCCCCAGATATGTGAAGGTATCCACCTCTTCCAGAGTTTCCCCATCAAGTTGAATTGGGTTGGTGCTCCCTGTGTTGTATTTGAGAATCTTGCTCTTACCCTTATGTATGTTCAACCCTACTGCTGCTGAAGTTGTTGCTACACTGATTGTCTTCGCTTGCATTTGTTGGTGTGTATGTGCTAAAAGAGCTAGATCATCTGCGAAGTCCAAATCATCGAGTTGCATCCTACTTGTCCATTGAATCCCGTACATTCCCTCAGATGTGGAGGTCTTCATGATCCAGTCGACCACTAGGAGGAAGAGAAAAGGTGACAGCAAGCAACCTTGTCTGACTCCGGTCCTCACTGAAAATGCAGTTGTCAGTTGTTCTCCATGCACAATTTTGCACTGTGTTCCGTCGTAAGAGTTCCGGATGATGTTGACGAGTTTCTCTGGTACACCGTAGTGTCGAAGAAGTTTCCATAGTGTTCTCCTATCTACACTATCAAACGCCTTCTCATAATCAATGAAGTTGATGTACAGGGGCGAGTTCCATTCAATTGATTGTTCAACGATGATCCGTAGTGTTGCGATTTGGTCCGTGCACGACCGATCCTTCCGAAAACCAGCTTGCTGATCTCGAAGTTGAGTCTCCACTGAATCTTTCATTCTGTTCAACAATACTCTGTTAAAGATTTTCCCTGGTATCGACAGTAGCGTGATCCCTCTGTAGTTGTCACATTTGCTCAAATCTCCTTTCTTTGGTATCTTGATAAGATAACCTTCTTTCCAGTCTGCCGGCACTTGTTCTTCTTCCCAGATCTTTTTGAATAAAACGTGGAATATCTTTGCTGTTAGGTCGATATCTGACTTGAGTGCTTCAGCTGGTATATTGTCAGGTCCTGCTGCTTTCCCACTTTTGATTTGCCTGATGGCCATCTTGATTTCTTCCATCGTTGGTGGAGTGACATCTATCGGGAGGTCTGTAGGTGCTGCTTCAATGTCCGGTGGGTTCGGTGGAGCTGGCCTATTTAGAAGTTCCTCAAAGTGTTCTACCCACCTATTCTTTTGTTCTTCAATCTCAGTGAGTGTCTTGCCTTGTTTGTTCTTGAGCGGTCGCTCTGGTTTACCATGTTTATCTGCCAGTTTCTTCGTTGTGTCGTATAGCTGTTTCATATTTCCTTCTCTTGCAGCCTTCTCCGCTGTCGTTGCAAGGCTTTCGATGTATTTCCGTTTGTCAGCTCTAATGCTCTTCTTTACTTGCTTATTTGCTTCTGAGTATTCAGCTTGAGCCTTGATTTTTTCTGCTCTTGTTCGGCTGTTGTTGATTTCTATCTTCTTGTTCCTCCTTTGTTGAATTTTGCTCAATGTCTCAGTGGAGATCCATTCCTTATAATGGTGCTTCTTGCGGCCTAGAACCTCCTGACACGTTGACGTTAGTGCTTCTTTGATTTCTTTCCAGTTGTCCTCCATAGTGGTTTCTTCTTTCGGCAGATCTTGTAAGGCTTGGAACCTGTTGTTGAGAGATATTTTGAATTCATTGAGTTTGTCAGTGTCTCGGAGAAAGCCTGTATTGAACCGTTGTACTGCTGACACTCCAGTTGTCCACTGCTTCTTTAGCTTCAGTTTTATTTTAGAAACCACCAAGTGGTGGTCTGAAGCTATGTCAGCTCCTCTCCTGGTTCTTACATCTTCCATTGATCTTCTAAATTTTTTATTGATACATATATGATCGATTTGATTCTCAGTAGTATGATCCGGTGAGACCCATGTAGCCTTGTGTATGCGTTTGTGGGCGAATATTGTACCACCTATAACCAATTTGTTGAAGGCACATAGGTTTGCAAGTCTTTCACCATTGTCGTTTCTGTCTCCCAGTCCTTGTCGTCCCATGATTTCTTCATATCCAGTGTTGTCCATTCCGACTTTGGCGTTGAGGTCTCCCATCAGTATTGTCAGATCCTTTCCTCGACACTTTGCTATAATTGATTGCAGTCTATCGTAAAACTGATCTTTGTCTTCGTCGTTGCCGTCGTTGGTTGGTGCATAGCATTGGATAATATTCATTGTAATCCCTTTCTTCATTGTTTTGAAAGATGCTTTGATGATCCTGGGTCCATGTGGTTCCCATCCCACCAGTGCATTACGTGCCTCCTTGGACAGCATCAGAGCAACTCCTTGAGTGTGGGGAGCATTTTCCTCTTCGTGGCCGGAGTATAGTAGCGTCTCTCCCGAAGCTAATGTTTTCTGTCCAGCTTGAGTCCAATGAGTTTCGTTGATTCCGAGTATTGTCAAGTTGTATCTCTTCATTTCTGCAGCTATTTGATTTGTCTTCCCGCTCTCCCACATTGTTCGAACATTCCATGTACCTATAAAAATATTTGCTCTGGTTGTTAGAAGGGGGGCATCGGCCTCATGACTTCCGAAGAATTTCGGCTTTCATCATGAGGCGTCATATATCCTTCCACTCCCAGGGCAGAGTTTAAATGGTTTAAATGGTTTATCTTGTTTAATCTGGTTTGCGTTTTTTTAGCAAGTTTGGGTTTTTACGGGATGGGGGTGCTAGCCCCATGCCCAACCCTCCTCCTTTACCCGGGCTTGGGACCGGCAGTAACCCTAGGAGGGCTACAGGCGGAGTTAACAGAGTAAACTACCTCATTTTTATTTATTTTATGAAGGTGTTATTACCTAACACGAGAATTCAGGACATGTAGTCATGAAATTTGTAACTTTTAGTTCTTCCATCTCTATAGAGTGATTAGTGTTTATGTGTAAATTGTGCATAGTTGTTTATTTTACACGCCTGTTACAGCTGTATAGCTATATATAGTATTTCACATTCAAGATTTCTTTATAGCGCATAAATTGCATCTAATTAATACTTCATTTAAGCTTGATAGTATGCATAATGATCTTATTATCAACATTCTTATATATTGATTTCTTATAGTCTTTCCACTACCATTTGTTACTGGTTCCCCACCATTCCCTGTCAATGCTTCTTCATACGCTGCTGCTGCCGCCGCTGTTGCCGCTGCCGCGGCGGCGGCAGCCGCCGCCCACCAAGGTCAAGACCTTTCACATCAATCCTCTTATACCCCTTCGTCAGTGTCATCACATTCTTGTGGACCTGATGCATTTGGTAGGCCAACTCATGTGACAGCTGAAGGAAAAAATTCACGACTGAATAATGAGACACTATTTGATTTAAATGCGAACACTCATGCATCACGATGTTCTAATCCCTTGACAAGTCGGGTAAGATCATATATTGAAATGATATCCTACCCGTGCTACCTGTATTTTATTGATGTAGCTATTATTGTCCTCTTCTATTTCAGTGACATCTTTTTAGTTATCACTTTTTAAGTGTTGCGCGTGATGTTTTCTTACGAAATGTTAGCAAATACCATTAAATCAAGCATATAAACGTAGTGCTTGACGTTAATGTATGCTAGCTCAAGTTGTCATTTCTCTTCAGCGTGGTGAAATTAAATTCACGATATGAAAAGTAAAGGATTTCTAATAATAGTGTGAATGATTCAACATTGAAAGAAGTGATTCGATAGAATGAAGAAGATATTTATAACTCAACGAATGGTTTGAAGTGAATGGTTATACTTCACGGTTGTTGATTTTATTCCATATCATGGTAATCTCTTGAACCTTAACCACGTAGTCTATATTTACATACATAACTCAAATTAACATTCAATTGTATCATAGAGTAATGGTGAGGGATTAGTGACGTATGTCCCAGTCACCTTACCAACCGATTTTCCATCTTTGTCTAGTACTGTATGTTTATAGAAGTTGATATACATCATAATACAATATTTCAAATTTGTTGACTGGCATTAACAGCCCTCATACAATTAATACAACACAGAGTGTACAGGAAAATGTATAGTGCATACATACTACATTCATTCATTTAGGTAGTTTCATCATGAAGTGAAAATGTAGTTATAACAAGACATCAAAAGAGTACAGTGTATCAGCTGAATCAGAATATTCTTTAGAAATCGTCAACGAAAATGTCATATTAACAAGAATAGTATGTACTCAAAACTACACTCCAATCAAGAAGTGCAACCAGTAGACGAATTTTGTCGTAATTGTGCGAAGAATTTAGTAAAAAATCTGCGGCAAGATCACCATTGACTTTTATTCTCAGTCATTTTCAATGTTGTTTCAAATGCTTAAACTGCCTTGTCTCTAAAAACGTAACTAGGGAGTCAGAATAAGCCAGACAATTCTAGTTGTATACACTTATCCCTCATTCTGCGGCACCATTTCATAAGCTGACGTTTACTGCTCTATTTTCACCCAGTCTGTATTTACAAATACTGCGCAGTTTGAAGGCTACTAGGACGACATTCATGTAGAATATGCAAACCACATGATCTGATTTTTCTTGATTATGACTTATCATCTCTGGGTCCTAACAAACATTACTAGACCTTGGACTTGTACGCTGCTTCTATTCAATGTGATAAGTTTTTAAGAGACAACGTTGATCAGATACAAAATGCCAAAACGTCGTCGATTGAAGCGTCAGGATTTGTTGCATTGAATAGAACTCCTCTAACCGATACATTCTATGCTCTACTATTTCCAACGGTATCAAAAATTTTTAGGGTTGCATAAGTCGCCCTCCCAACGAATATTCAATTTATAATCAACTGTATCAAAGTATCCACTCAAAAAACCTATGTACGATGGGATGAATGCAGTTTTTAGCCTTGATTATCAAGCAAGCAGAAATATAAATCCTCTCAATTAGTTATTAGTCAACAGAATAAGAAGCTGGTAAAAAGTAGCTTATCTTGGAATATATTCCAAATTTATGCCGAAGGCATCACATATAATAGCAACTGCATCAAAATCAGCTATAAGTACCCTAGATGATTTCACTTTGTCTTTTAATCATTGTTACCTTACAAAAACTCTGTTTCGTAAATTTTATTCCTCTTTATAACCTAAAACACGAATTAGTGTACCAGACAGTAAATCAAACCGTGGTAAATGGGCTGCTCTATTTCTAATAGATAGAATAACGAAACATCAATTAAAAATCGAGAGTGATGATGTAATAAGAAAACATATTTGGTGATAGATATCTGTTTTCCCTTAACATGGCTTGTTTCTGTACATAACCTGATTTTATAAGAAACTGGTCACCATAAGAATGAAGAATCAGTTACTTGTTTTCTATTGTAGTACTAAATGAAAGTGAATGTCTACTTCCGTACCAGCAAAATACTTTATTTTTCTAGTTGAATCGTTTGTAAAGTAATTGAACAAAATTTACTAAACTACTTCTGCACACATTAACTTGTTTACTATACGTAACACATTTTGCACCATATATTTGAATGCTGAGTTTTTTGTTTATTTCTATTCATAGTTTCAATCCAGCTCTGATCCCCAAAGTAGTTGTGCTTCACGGGTGTTTCCTTCTTTTGGTGATGCGCTCACTCCATCATTGAGTGCGTTCATGGCTGGACCATTCTATAGTGTTGCATTACAAGCAGCTGCAGTAGCTGCAGCAGTTTCATCATCAACCAGTTCATCATCTAGTCCAAAACTATTACAGTCGTCATGCTGGCCACAATCAAGCATTCGATCACCTGTGCCTTTTAGGATTCCTACACCAAATTCACCTTTATCCAGTTTTACTGTTTATGATAACTTATCTTCACAAAATAAATCATCTCCTTCTGTTATAGCAGTTGCTGCAGCTGCGGCGGCTGCTGCAGCTGCTCTCACTCAATCACCGTCATCAACATCGGCTACAGCAGCAGCTACATTTCATTCAGAGTTAATAAAAGCAGCAAGTGAGTTAAATATCTCAGTATCCCTCACCTCCTTCATAAACACTTACGTTATGCTTGTTTTTCACCAAATAATCCTATTTTTTCGAATAATTTAAATTGCTCAAATATACCCAGCATCAGGGTTGTTAGGATGCATAGATTTCCGACCCATTTATAGTTGAGCTAAACGATGGCATTTTCGCTCTATATTACTTGCTGATGTCTTATAAAATCCGTGTTTAATGTTTTGATGTTTCAGTTGGTTGAAATTAGTTGGCAGAGCGTTCTAAGCATAAGTTTCGTGCTGTGTAGTAGCAACTGTTGGAGCTTACGTATCCTCATGATTACAGTTAAGCCTTGCTGATATGTATCAATTATCACAAAACCTAGATTCACCATTGTGTTCTGCTGACTGGCTCTATCGACTTATTGAATGTAATTTTGATTCAATTCAACTAGTGATCATAATGCAACTTCATTGATACAGTGACTGTCACTTGTACTGAACATACTGAGTCACTGTCTCGATTCAACTGTAATGTTTTTGATTAAAATATATGGTTTAAACACCACTATAGCAACATTATACACCAAATAATTCGGTTGGGGCCCTCGCGATTACCGTAACCAGTGGCTAGAAACACTGAGTGACATGACCCAGAATCGGTCACAATGGCGCAGATGAATTCACTCATTGTCCTCCCTTAAATCATGAGCTTTAAATTATTGCATAACTTTCTTTCTATGCTTCCTGAACTATATTCTATATATTCACATCCCTTGTTACTATTATTATTTCATTTTATTGAAGTAACTTCTACTAATGGTGGTGGTGTTAATCTTGCGTTGCCATGGAGGTATGGCTACTTGAACTGATGCACACATGTGCCACGTTCTATGTTGATTATACATACATACATAAATAATTCAATTGTTAGTTGTCGTCACAGATTGGTGTCGATTAGGTACCATGAAAGTCAGGGAGCACTAGACAGCTGTTTCATCCTTGTATGGGCATTTCATCAGTAGGCACCTTTGATTACACCAAGGAGTTAGACCTAGGGTCTTTAGGTTTCACGGGGAACTCGAAACCATCTGCACCACTGGGCCGGCGTCCGCTGGTAGAATTCCCACTTTCATCAATCCACGCAACTATCTGTCAATGCCATTTGTAACAAATTTCTCACTCCCGACATGTCTGAACTCTACCAGTTACAACTTCTTTCCAAAACTTCAGGAACATCCTGAAGTTAGTCACTAGTGAGCTGATTATTGTAGCTAAATCAAGGTGGTTTTGTGGAGATAGACATTAAGTTTAGTTTAGACGTTTCCTAGCTATGATATTAGAATCCCGTACCATTGATGTATGCTGTATCTCCGAAAAACGCGTGCAGGATCCTAGCATAGTCATTCACTTGACCTTACTTAGTCAGGGTGAACAACTCTCGCAATACACTCTTCGTTTATCTGGCGACTCAACAGCAACTCGTGGATTTGCCGGTGTAGGTATTACGTTAAGTATGAGAGCAGAACAGACGCTTCTCAAATGGATTTCCGCCAACAGTCGCCTATGTACCGTCCAACTAAATGGTTTAGTAAGAACTCGAAAAGATAGAGACACACGCCGTTGTCTTTCAATTGTTTCTGCCTACACTCCCACTGACTGCAGTTCAGATGACGTGAAAGATGAATTTTATAGAAAACTTTCTGAACTTATTCGTAGGGCCAAACACCCAGATATGATTATCATGTCTGGTGATTTTAATGCCCAGATAGGTAACTTGAAACAGTCTGAAAGATATTTGGGTGGATGCTTCAATGTCCCAGCTCAGAGAACGGATAACGTCGACCGTCTGCTACAACTTTGCTCAGACAATCGTTCATTTCCGGCAACCACGAACCTTAAACATAAGGAGCGACACTGTCTAACATGGCGACCTCCTGGCCCTACTCAACTGTGGATTCAAATAGACCACATTGCGATTAGTCACCGTTGGAGAGGCTCGATAGAAGATTGCCATTCTTTCTGGAATACATGTCTAGTTTCTGATCATGCTCTAGTACGAGCACGCGTTTGCTTGCATCTTACTACTCCAGGAAAACCCATTAGAATTCAGTTCAGCAACGACAGCCAAGAATAAATTCCAGGAACAACTGAAGCAACATGTAGGCAATTATAGAGATACGACTCAACTAGATACTGCTTGGCGAGATATCCAAACAACTATAGCATCTTCAGTGACATCCATCATGGACTTAAATCAACATATCAAGAAAAGTCAGGGGATCTCGATAGACTCCTGAAATCTTATCCCATCAGTCTCCGAACATGATGACGAGCGAAGAGTAATCTGGTACAAACTGACGAAAAGTCTGCGAAACGACCGTAAGCAGTGGTGGGCAACGAAAGCAAAGGAAATGGAAAAGGCAGCGACAACTTTTCGAGTTGATAAAAAAAACGGGGTTAAAAAATCAAGTGTTAGTGAGACGATCTTCGAAAAGATGGAACGCTTATCAGCTCTCAGTCTAGACGTTTAGAACGATAGGCTGAACATTTCAAAGAGCACTTTAGTTAGCCTTCAGCCGCTCTAGAACTTCCCACCATTTCAAGACAGCCAGAATGGAAAGTCGACTTAGGTCTCCTAACTCTAGTCAAGTCGAAAAAGCTATAGCCAACCTAGGGCGAGGTAAATCAGCAGGTCCGGATTGATTATCTCCAGAGGTGTTTAAGGATGGTGGCCCCACATTGACAACCAGACTGACTGATATTTTGACTAAGGTTTGGGAACTTGACATAATTCCGTCTGACTGGTTAACTCCATCGTTAATCGTCCCAGTATATAAGAAAGGGTCAAAATCGTCCTGCGATAACCATAGAGGAATTAGTTTGACCAATATAGTGTCTAAAATACTAGCTTCTATAATTATCAGACGTTTAACTACAAATCGTGATCTACATATACGAGAAAATCAGGCTTGTTTCAGACCCAGTCGCGGTTGTATAGACCAGATATTCACCGTTCGTCAGATCTTAGAACACAGACATACTTTTCGGCGGCCGACAATAGTTGTTTTCCTTGACTTGAAAGCGGCATTTGACTCCGTAGACCGTGAAGTTCTATGACAGTGTCTTTCATTGGAAGACGTACTCTAGAAGTACGTAAATCTCATTAAGGCACTTTACTCCAACACTATTAGTCATTCCAGAGCTTATGGCGAACTGTCATCTGGATTTGTAACCTCAAGTGGTGTCCGTCAAGGCTGCTCACTGTCTCCATCCCTACTTAATTTCATAGTTGATTTACTGTTGACAACTATACTCTCATCGTCTGACTTTTCAGGAATTGATCTTCTACCAGGGGATCCTCTTATTGACTTAGAGTATGCTGACGATATAGTCCTGTTTGCCTAAGACGCGGATAAGATGCAGAATCTTTTAACAACAATAAGCTCGAATGCAAGCATGTTCGGAGTGCGTTTCTTCCCCTCTAAATGCAAACTGTTGCTCCAGGACTGGTTTTCGTCAACACCTGAACTAAAGATAGGGAGTGAAGTAGTTGAGCACGTTAACCACTTCACTTATCTTGAAAGTCTGATTAGCCCTAATGGGTTAGTCTCTGACAAAATCTCAGTACGAATTCAAAAAGCTCGTTTGGCTTTTGCCAACTTACGTCACTTATGGTGTAGACGAGATATTCGTCTTTCAACGAAGAGGAGAGTGTACTGCACAACAGTTCGTTCTGTCTTACTGTATGGGTGTAAGGCGTGGCCATTAAGGGTAGACGGTACTCGAAGGTTGTTAGTTTTTCATTATCGATGTCTTCGAAATATCACTCGCACCAGCTGGGATCACTGAGTAGATAATAACGAGGTTAGACGACAGGTGTTAGGCAAATGTGGTAAATCACTCAATGGGGTTGTAAATCTTTATCGACTGAGGTGGTTGAGACATACGTTGCGTATGCCTAACCACCGTCTTCCTCGACGCGCAATGTTGGCTGATATAGGAATAGGATGGAAGTGAGTTAGGTGTGGCCAAGTCAAAACATGGCATCAGTCCATGAAGTCACTGACTGCTGGTTAGAGTCGTGTCGATAGCTGCAGACTACTTGGAATGGGGTCCTCGCAAATACCGTAATTAGAAACACTGAGTGACATGGCCCAGAACCGATCACAATCGTGCAGATGTATTCACCCATTATCCTCCCTTAAATCATGAGCTTTAAATTATTCCATAACTTTCTTTTTAAGCTTCCTGAACCATATTCTATATTTTCACTCTCCTTGTTACTTTTATTCATATTATTTTGAAGTAACTTCTACTAATGTAGTGTTAATATTGCTGTACTTTTGAGGTATGGTAACTTGAACCGATGCACAAATGTACCAGGTTTTATGTTGACCACACATACATCAGTTTAGACGCACCGCTGAGGAGTCCCATACTGGAGCGAAACGGTTGCTTCTTAGTTTTCAGTGGTCCCCAACCGACATCAATCTGTGACGAACAGAAACAATTAGACTTCATACCTATCTCCACAAAGCCACTTCAGTTCAACCGAGTAGGTTTATCACAGTGAATTCAGCATTCGTGATCCACATACTTTTGGTGAATAGAATATGAACCGTCAGTGAAATATTCGGTAAACCTTAACAAGATACAATGTAATACGAGTGGAAACATGCCATAATGAATGATCACTTGTAACGGATTTTATTGTGTTTTTTTATAACCTTTATGTGGATCTTTTTATTGACGTTATAACGTGATAATGATTATGTAAACAACATGTTCTTGATAATAGTAAATCTATGTTACATCACGCAACACACATTATCTAATCCTGTTCACGTTGCTGACTTTAATTTCAGATTTATATAAAACTGGCAGCTCAAATCAACGACTTATATCAATTCAGAATCCATGTCATTCTCTTACTGATGATAACTTATCATTATGCACTAATAGTGGTAGTAATCTTTTATCTACAATTAATCAACCTTCGAATACGAATAATCAATTTAATATGCATAATACCGCTTCTGATAATATGACAATTGATGGGGTTGGTAGTAGTAGGATACATTCATCAACAACAACCTTGCCTTCACGCATACCTACATCAACTGTCTCAAAACTACACCGATTCGATTCATCAGTTGATCTTCAAATAAAAAATGACAATGTTTACAATTTTACGGAAAAACACCTGTCACATTTTTCAAGCCTAGAGCCTAGTATTAATAAATCACTTCATACCAATCAGCTTATCGTTCCATCTAGTCCTTTTGGTGAAATAAGCCTGTCGTATGATTCTCAAAGAAGGCTAGGATCGTCTACAGCAGCAGCATGGACTGAACCATCGGTAAAGTCAGACTCAGTCGAACGCCAGTTAAACGGTCGTTTATTTACCGATTGTCCTCAACGTGCTGCTGCAGCTGCTGCGGCCGCCGCTGCTGCAGCTCATGTCCATTTTCTCTCAAGTTTAGCCGTCGCTGCAGCTGCCCATTCATCATCCTCATCTTCAGCGTCGTCATCATCTCAGTTATCTTCTTTACATACTACTAGTTTATCACCAGTACTACCACGGAATGGTGGTGGTTCAATCGAATCAGCTATACAACATTCCATTTCATCACATCTTGATGTAACACAGTCTTCAGTGTCATCATTACAAGAGCCATTGGTTTCTTTTGCTGCTTCTCAGTTGAAATCACTTCATACAAATGCCATGAATAATTCACATCAAGTTTCTGATCATTTTAAAGCAATCAGATCTTTTGGTTCACCCAATGATTTATGCTCATCGTCTCATAATATGTAAGTAAAGTTGGAATTTTCATGTTTCACTTATATGGCTTTGGATAGATTTCAAATGTACATTAAAGGCTTTATTCCGACAGTCACAGATCAGGTGTTGTCTTCTGATACTTTTGTTGATCATACGTTACTCAAATTAAAGCATATGAAGTAGATTCAAATGAGTCAAGTGCAGTTATCTCTCGCATTTTATTTATCGGTGAACTAGCATTTAGCCTGGAGCTTAATTGGGATTGATATTCAGTTATAATAGAAGCTGTAGCCAGTTTATTAGTATCAGTCTGTTTGGATCAAGACGTTTGCCTGCTACTGAAACTCAAGACAAGTATAGCGCAAACTAAATCCTTGTCAGAGTGCAGTTAGGTGTTCTTAGAAGAACAACAATGTGGGGCACAACCACACCGGCCTTAACGGATCTCGATGTGACTAATCTTTGTTCATTCTTAGGCTACAGATAAAGGATGCTACATAGCACGTTTTCGGTGGATATGCCGGAAATTGGTGCTGGCTAGAAACAGGTTGTGGTCTACTCCGTGCTTCGTGTGACAGTTATTTGATCTGCGACCGTCGAATCTCCACTGGCCACTTAGACGATTCTTCTAACCTCATAGGTGTTCATAATACTAGGATAAGTCTATACCTTATACATAAGTTGTCGACCCTCAAGACAGTCGGTTTAAGTAAGTTGTGACGTCTAAATGAAAACATCTACAATTAGGATAATACGTCACAGAGCATTATGTCTTCACTTGTTGATCTTCAGAAAATATGTCATCTACAGTCGTTATTAGCCATCAGAAACCGTTCAATTTTTGGTTTATTTCTTTTAAATTATGATTAGTTGATGAAATAGTCTGCACTATTATGCTGATGTGAATACATGTGTATATATGCCAGGTTCTACATTGTGTGGTTGACTGGCAACATTATCATAGCATTTTTCAATTCTAAATATGCTATTCTATTTTCTACCATTCCTCTCTAGATCGTACAAATCGAGTAATGATAATTATAAAAACGAATTACTCTCTACAGAGATGGTCACATCTACCAATACATTGTCAATTTCTTTTCCTTTATCCATGCCTTCTACGTGTTTTGTTAATCCATCATTTTATTACAACTTTCAACGAACTTCTCCTGTGATATCTATAGACAGTGAATTAGAGCTTCATAATCCATTACGTAATAATCGAGTGTATTCTAGTCCCGTTGGAGCTAATCCATTGAATTTGCCTACGTTAACATCTAGTACAAATAATAATGCTACTATTAATAGTAAAAGCACTCCTATCAGTATTGCTCATAATCACATAAGTAGTTTTAGTAAGGATAATAATAATAATAATAATAATAATAATAATAATAATAATAATAATAATAAAACTCAACAACAAATAACAAATACAACATCAAATACAAATCCAACTAAACGTGTTCACATAAAGAAGCCTTTAAATGCATTTATGTTATTTATGAAAGATATGCGACCGAAAGTACAAGAAGAGTGTACACTAAAAGAGTCAGCTGCAATTAATCAAATTCTAGGCAAAAAATGGCATGAATTATCACGTGAAAAACAGGCGAAATATTATGAATTGGCTAGAAAAGAAAAGGAACTTCATCATCAGGTATTAGGTTATTCATTTTCATTTTGTTTTTTATATATGCATTATTGAATGTTTCTAACTTCATTGAGATCATCTTGTCTTTTTTTCCTTCCACGTATAAGTAGTTTTTTTCAACTAATATCTCTAGCACTATTATCATTAATAGTAATTGTGATGATAATGCAAAAAAAACAAAACGAATGGAAGATGACGGTTGTATTAGATTATTTTATATGAATTATTTTTATAGTAATACTTTGGTCGATAAATTACTGTTACGCATAAAATGTTTCTAGCGTTTATATATGCATCATCAGGTAGGTAGGTAAGTAGGTGTGTAGTGGATAGTGATATAGTACTGGTATAGAGTTAAAAATAATATTACGCCGTGTATATAACTAGAAAAATGACATGTTACATAACTTCATTATATGACTTATAATTACCGCATAATTCCTTATCGTCTCCCAACATTATCGTTGATAAATATTGATCATCGAAGTGGATACCACTCTTGTAAACAGTTAATGTAATTAATGTAATGGTATCGCTACTTGTATATCGTGATGATATAGTTAACCTGTATTGAATGGAACGCTGATTGTTTTAGGTCCTACCACTTCATACAGGTCAGTTAGCTCTAAATAACGTAGACCTTAACACATTAGTACCTTTAGCGACAAGATTAAATTAACAAGTATATAATTCAATAAGTAGAAGTAAAACGAAGGTACATATAAAACAATGATGGAATCTAAAATGTAGAAGATAAAGAGTACTTACACTACGCTATTTCTACCGATTTTCAGCTATGCCAGCCTATGCTTCCAACCAATTCCAGTACTCTTGAATTTGGTCCGACAATTTAATTTCTGTCTGCTAATTGGGGCATGGAAACTTGAACTGATGTATACATGCGCTAAGTTCTATGTTGTAACTGACTGACTGCCAATCAGTTATTTCGATTATCACATGAACCCTAACAAAGTAATTTGCACATTCTAACAGTTAGCGATTTCATTGACTAATGACGTGCCTTGATTTAACCACCCCCATATTTCTTCCATCTTACTCCTGTGCCAGTGATCAATGCTCTTATTCCTACTGGCGGTGGTTTGACATGGGTAATTCAGATCCCAACCACTTCCTCCAGTGGACAAAGATTCACATTTTCACAAATTGCCATATTTCCCTAGTATTATGTACCTAACCTCACTATTACTTACTCAGTCGTTCCACAACACGCGAAAGATGCTGCGAAGACTTGTAGTCTATACATGTATTTTATTTTTATAGTCATAAGTTAGTATAGAGCGAATTGCTTAGCAGTATACTCATCCTTTGGCTGGATGATAGATATCTCACGTTTGATTCAACCTATACAAGTTGTTAAAAATTACATCAGCTTACTAAATCCCTATTGAGATTCAGACACTGGTTCAACACAGAGTATTTGACCAGACCTGGAGTCACATTTAGCAATTTGAGTTACTAGAACTCATTCTAAACACGTTCAGAAGACTGCATATTATCAGTGTTTGGATCGATGATTTTTTTAAGATTTCATTAACGAAATTGAACAAAATGAGAGATAAGGAACATCAATGGTGAGTGGTAAGATTGATAACAGAAAATGTGTAATCCAATGCCGATATCATACTGCAGACTGTAGCTCCGTGTGACAGTAGCAAAGAGTTTCTGGCATTCGCAATAATGCCCCATTCTATGGACGAATTAGAAAATGTTGGCTCTGAAAATACAATCGTCACCTCGTTCCTTGGAGGTTAAGCCTTATATATAAGAGGCTTACGAATCCAAAATTGCTCACATAAAGAGTGCGTATGTTATCTGTTATGACCCGTTGTTCCTTGGGCTCTAGGCTCACGTTTTCGTATGGAATATGTAACCACTAATTCAAATTACTTTTCAAGCACCATAAGGAAAACTCTTTCACATTGCAAACAATTGAAAAGTGGTAACTGCTTATATATTGCTTACAGCATCCGATATCAACTTGTTTACAGTCATATTTCTTTAATGCTATTCCTGGTAGCTTTGTATTTTAAATACGAGTGGTGTCTTTTGAATGTTTGAAACTCTCTAATTTATTACTGTTATAAGGAATATTTCTTCGCGACTAATATGAGTGAACATATTTCGACCTACTGTACTGTATATTGAAATGTTATATAAACTATGCTGCAATCCTTACCAACCAACGCAATTGGTTTTTTTCCTATTATATCTGTTTATGTTGTGTAGTTATTTCCAGGTTGGTCAGCGAGAGATAACTACGCTATACATTCAAGACGTAAAAAGAAGCGGAAATTGGCAGCAGCTGCTGCTCAGTCTAAAATGCATTCCACCAGTAGTAAAACTTTCGGCAACTCCTCTGGTCATCGTTTATCTTCAGAATCCGGTGGGGATTTCGGCAATTCCGATTCAAATGAAGAACGCAGTAGTCGTCTTCCATTATTAATGGCTAATGCCACCTCCACTGATATAAGCAGCGCTAAAAAATGTCGTGCCCGTTTTGGTTTAGAACATCAAAATCGTTGGTGTAAACCATGCAGGTAAGATGAATACTAGTATTTTTTGTCGCTCATATATTTGATTCTAACGAGTCATAATTTGTTGTCATTATCGAGTTCTGTGAGATTTCAGGGCAAAAATGTAACGTCAGTGTGAATCACCTTAACTAATTCGAATCAAGTTGTTCAAAATTGTTGCAGTCATTGGTAGGCTACTGAAATCATAATCTTACAAATGCTTTCCATAATTTTATTTCTCTGTCTATCTAATATTAGTTCTTGTATGTTTAATGGATTTTTCTACTATCAAATTGTTTTATTCAAGTTGGATATCGATAGGTAACCGTCATACTCCCGACGTAGTTGTACTCCGCTGGTTATGTCTTTTTACTAGAGCTTCAACTGACTTATCTCAGCCATGTTGGGCCAATATCTAACGAACTCTGGACACAGTTTCAAAAATTTCGAGTAGCTTTTATCTATTTCGTTATGTCTAATGATAATGAACTGGATCTCCAGTTATCCACAACGTTCCCGATGTTAACTAAGGGCATTATTTAGAGCATTTTCAGTAATTTATTTGTCTACTCAGTGAGTGAGTACTTTCAGTAACTGAAAATAGACATTTAATGAACGTTGAAAACGTTGGGGAAAGGGGGGTAATCTTTTCATGTTATTGCTATTTTCCTATGGATTTGTTTGTATGTGTTGGTAATAAAGAAGAACTTTGCTTACATTCGTTCTATTGTGAAATCTGTTTACATCACCTACAAGTAACAGTCAATCCAATTGAATAATGCACTTCAAATAAGTTGTCGCAATTATCATTAATAAACGTCACATGCCTCATTATGTTACCAAATATAATCTTTATTCTTTTCATTGTTTTATTTTGTTGAAGGTTTTTCCTCGCATTGATCCTCTTATATACTTATGTACTTTGTACTTGGAAGGTGCAAAGTACTTCTGCACGGCTGACAGTAATATGAACCCGCTCCCACTTCTCGTGGTGAATAGTTAGTAGTCAAAAAGTTCGTGCACCTGCGTAGAGTTGTATGAGTGGTGATAGTAATATATCAGGTGCGACCATTCTATACATAGTGAAAGCTTACACAATCAGCTTACAACAGGCTGGGAGTTATCATAATGTTAGTTTGACTGTAAGAAGTCGAGTTTATAACGTTTTGGTGAGAACGATCCTACTGTTTGCCTGTGGGACCTAGTCACTCTGAGCTGAGGATGTTCGACGTATGTCTGTGCTTGATCATCGTTATCTCTGGAGAATTGTTGTCATCTGATGACAACATCATGTTAGTAGTGCTGAGGTCAGGTAACATGTGTTTGTGAGTAGCGGTGACAACTAAAGTGGTGTCACCATTTTTGGGAAGCCGGCTTTGGTTGCTTGGTTTTGTTATGTGGATATCATGTCAGCAATTTCTATATTATGTGTTACTCGTCGACAGTGGGGCTGGTTGTGAAAAGCAGAAAGGTGACCGGTTTATAATATTAAAGAAATACTTAGTAACCCACTGAAAACCAGGGAACATTGGACAGGTTTTGGGTGCGTTTCTTTATGGGATAGTGGGTGTTCACGTCTCTGGAATCCTACACTAACATAAAACAGCTATTTATTTCTGATTGGTTTTCAATGTTGCTTAACTGAAATTTACGTATTCCAAAAATTCATGCTATTAAATGCTGCTACCCTAAAGCCCCCCATTTTTTGATCTTGAATCCCATTAATAGTTTGACTACATGTGTTCAGTCACAATCTTTTCAAAATATATCAGTTAATTAGATTAGAAACTTGTTCAAACTAAATATGCAATAGCACTAAGACAGATAACATTTCACTGTACTTCGTTCAAACACTAACACTGATTTAAGAAGCCTCAAGTGAGATGTACAGTCCAACTAACTTATGTTGCCTGTTACTCTTTCTATATGAAACGTGTTTGTAGTAAACTAAAACAATTTGCTATTACACAATGTTAAGTGATTTCGGCTGACAGTTAAGATTTGCATCTACTTCTCCTTTTCAAGTAATACACCAAAATTGTATGTCGATTAGATTACATTCAATGAGTATTATATTGAAACGTGCAAGGAAATTGAGGTAATACCAATATTAAAGATTGTGTTTGGTGGTAAGAATGTTAAATTCAGATCCATAGCAATAACTTCTTTTCCTTAATAGTATTCCTACTTAATCATCAGCTTCCACTACTGGAGAATATTCACTCTTATCAATTTCCTTAGCAAATTCGATAAAATCACCATAGATTCGGTAATTATCTTGCATCATATTATAGTGCTTAGTTTAGATAAGAGCCGTAAGTGCGTCCGAAATGTTTCTCAACTGCACTTCTCTCCTTGACTTTGTCTGAAGATTTAAATTACTGAACACATTTGATAGTATTAACATAGAAACTAAACAATCCGCTGGTTGTTTTCGTATGTGTGTGGGAGCGAACAGTATACTGTATGTTAGAAAAGTGCTTCATTCGTCTGTTAACTCTTTTCACTTCTTTTTTATCCTATATCTTGCTCGGTATACCATTTTTTATAGAAGAAAATGCATTTGTTAAGTGTACGGATTATCTTGTGTTTTATACTCCTGTTTCTTTCTTTTCAAATTGTCTTAAAATCAATTTTCTATATCAACATTCGTTGATATAGAAAGCGCATGACATTCGTATCATCGGAGATTGCTTAAAAATGTCAGTAACCTTAGTGCGATTTTCGCTCCTGATCTATTTTCTTCTTCATGACAATAAAGTATTACTGA
Organism: Schistosoma mekongi; assembly: GCA_034768735.1. Lineage (NCBI taxonomy): Eukaryota > Metazoa > Platyhelminthes > Trematoda > Strigeidida > Schistosomatidae > Schistosoma > Schistosoma mekongi. The sequence continues at coordinate 5,790,431 of CM068311.1, read as the reverse complement.
AATAGGAACTTTAACTAGTTGTTATTTTTTTTTGCTCTAGCACTCAAGGGAATTGTTTTGAAGTTTTCTGTCCATTTCATGCTGACAGATTTGATCTTATTATAATTCAGTTCCTTGAATGGCCTGATATTGCTAAATGTAGTGAAGTAAGTTGCATAATCGATTACCATCAAGGTAGTTATTAGCCCACCTCCCCCCTTCCTGCATGTATATAGGGTTTTATCCGTATTGCTTAAATAAATCCTGAAAGCGAAGTACCATAATACATCATCGGGCTAGAACACTCTCTTTTCATATTTGTTTGTTGTTGTTGATCACTTTGTCTATTTACACGTTGAGTTGAATGATCAGATATATACTTGTATTATGTGTAGTTGGTGAGTTGTATTATTAGATTAGTACATTCTTAAATGTAACACAATCATACTTTATTACGTATCAAGAAATTCTTCCACTTTCTATTCAAATTGCTTGGATTCATATGATGAAATCTGAGTATCTTACAAATATCTCTGAATTGAAGAATAACCTCTTTATTAGTTTCATCTTCAAATGGGCTTCAACTGGTTCCGAACTATACTCCAAGTGTGATAGCTGATATTAATATCGATGTGTCCAGATTAATGTAATTAGGGTGAGGTTGTAACTAGAAAATTAGCGGCTGAAAGTCTAACTCCTTAACCAGTCATAATATCGTTTGTTATTATAAGAACACCTCAAAATAGTTAATCATCCGCCTAAACTGCATTTCAATAGATCCCTGGAGATCTTTTATACTTAGAATTATATCATTAATAAGGTGATTGTGCTAATCATTTGTTCTTCTGATTGTATAATCGCCTGTTATTACCGTTTGTAGCTCCTTTTGTTACTATAAAACCATATAAGTAGTATAACTTGCTGGCATAAATTTACCATTTAGGTGGGTTTACGAAGTTTTGCTTACATACTTTTGAACAAAAATATTTTTTGAACCTTTCATTAGAAAGTATACACTTTAAGCGTAATGTTTATGAGTATGGCATACACTGTATACCTAAATTCAAAATATTTGCATGAACCTGTGCTTTCACTGTTAAAGTTAGTGGTGTTACAAATGCGATTAATCTACGCATAATAAATCCCAAATCACCAGCAAGCCAGTCTGACCTACCTTTCGTGTAATGTATCCTGCTGTTAATGGTCAGGTTTACAATGTGTCTGTAAGAACAGTTCTTTTTTATACTTGTGATATCTGGCAGAGAATGTTGGTGCGTCTCTGTGTTCGATGATTGTTGTTTCCGAAGGGTTGCTGACATCTGGTGGATACATTATATTAGTAATGCAGAGGTTCGGCATTGTATGTTCTGGTCCAGTATTGGTAACTCATTTAGTGACACCATCTTAACGTCGGGCTTCATAGCTTGGTTATTTTTTATGAATGTCATCTCAGAGGTTTTCATATCATCTATTATTTGTAGACTCTAGGACTAGTTGGTAAAAGCGGAGTAGTGGTTAGTTTACAGCATAAAGTCGTAATACGGAAAAAAGCTATATAGGACTGGTTTCTAACGACCATTCGACTCCTCAGTTAAGGTAGGTATAGTACAACTTGACTTGAGATTTTGTCAGATATGACTCTGAGTAAAAGCTAGTGTTGATCCTCCTGTGATTTTCTGCTTCCTCCATAATGTGAGAAGAATTGTTATCTGTATGTGACGCATAGACTTTTTGTGCCGATATTTTATGTGTTTAAATGATTGATTTCAAGAAAATTAATACAGTTAGTCTTGGATATATTACGCACTTTGCATTTCTGGCGGTTAATCTTTCATATAGATGTTAACTGTAGTTTGTATTCCTTTGAAGAGTTATGAGCTTAATGTAACCTTTTCTTGCGTGAAGGAGAAAAGATTATAAGTCGGCCCTTATTTTCTTTTGTTTATTGAGTTCACTACCAATACTTTGGATTACGTATGTTTTTTTTGTACAGTTGTAATGTATACTTTAATTTTACGTACCCTTAATGCTTATTTACTTCTGGTAAACATATACATTAATTGTGTTTTGTAAAGTCGCTGACAACATGTAAAGTATTATTATCCAATTCTACAATAACGTAAGCCTGTTTTAAATGAGTTTCTCCCTTTCTAAGCGCGAAATGTTGCCTCAAGATTGGTCTACCTCAACAACTGAAATGATAATAGCGATTATACTAGTGGAGTGCGTAGACCTCCTAACCTCACCTGCATAGATATCAGCCATCGGCTATAAAGGTATATGGCATTCGTAAGATACTAGAGTTTGATCATAGATGTTTTCAAAATTTTGCTCGAGTTTGTTGAGAGTCGAATTAGCAATCCTTAGTTTGAATTCAGGGTACCTAAGATAGATGACTTGAGGTTTTCATCGACCAAGGCGGTTGAGATATGTATCATATATGTAAAACGACCTCTTACCTGTAAGCACGATGATGATCGAAACATCGTTCACGTTAACTTTGATCGTTAGGTAAGTAATAATGAGGCTAGACGCCAGGTGTTTGGGAAAGATGCTAAGTCAATCGATGAGATTCTAAATCTTTAGTTTATTTCATAGCTTCCTTTCCACGAACTAATTATTTCTCCGTGAACCATATTTTGTATATCCACTCTTTTATTTTTATTATTAGCAATGAAGTAACTACAACCTCTACCTGTTTGGTGCTAATCATGTTTTGTTGCTGGGATGTGACAACTTGAACCGATGCACACATATAGGTTGTGTTGTTCATACATACGTAAGGTGATGGCTTGCGTAGAATTATAGTGGAAGTTACGATCAGCCAAAGCAATACATAACGTTAGTCCATAAAGTCACTAACTTTTACCAGATCCAGACTACTTCGTTGGGGTCAGCACGACTTGTCGTAAACAATTGGTGGAGACTATACGTGATATGGCTCCTAATCGATGGCAGTGGCCCATGTATATTCACTCTTTACTCATCAGTGCTGTTGAATGAAGTCGCGAAATATTGCGAACTAATACGAGTTAAGAATATAAGCCTACTCCGTATTCTAAGTGTTAAGCCTGAAGGTCCTTGGTGTCAGCTTCTGACGACTTCCTTACTAAAAATAAACACTTATATATAGCTTCATGTTTTTCACTACCGATGTAACTATTGTTAATTCGAAGTACTAAACTTCAAATTCAAAAGTCTACCCAACTTCCAACGTACATGATGTGATTCGGATGTTTTGTTGGACAACTTTATTTGTTCAGTATCTTCTTATTAGCTTTAATATATTTTTTTAATTTAAATTTTTAGACGAAAGAAAAAGTGTATTCGTTTCTTAACAGATGCTGAATTCGAAGAAGAAAATAATTTCACAGTTTCACCTGTTTCATCACCTTCTACAGTAAACAATTCTAAGAAGCCTACATCATTGCCTACATCATTAACAACAACAACGACATCGTCATCATCTCAACTCTCAAATCTTCCTAACTATTTTAAACCGAAAAGTTTTAACACATCTGATGATGTGATATACAGTTCAATTAGTGGATTATATCCTAGTAATACTAATAGTAATAGTCTATGGTCAAGTTATACACCAAATATACATTGTATCGATGAACAACGATCATATGTTAATTCTTTAACACAGAATAACAATAAAATGAATCATCATAACTTAGTCAATGAGTCTTTACTAACGTATATGTCAAGAGGTTCGCATAAGTTATTAGATCATACAGTTTCAACACCATCAATGAATTCAACGATTATTCCAGACATTATCAACTCAAATGTTTCATCTAATAATCAATCTGAAAAATCTTCCACAAATTCCTCTAATCTACCATCGAAATGGTCTCATAAGCATCTGCTCAATTTTACTACACTTCAGAATATTACGTCGTCGTCATCATCATCACTATCAAAGTCTTCTGATTTATTACAATTTCCATTGTCTGCAAATACAGAAGCATCCATAAAGTCCAATATTTTTCAACATGAATTTACAACAGCATCGTGTCCTTCTTCACCTATTCCTTTACATTCTGCACATTTTACTCCTCCTCCTCCACTGCCTCCTTCTACACTACGATTGTTATCAGAAGAAGGAAATTTCAATTTCAGCTGTTGTACATCTTCATTACTGTCAGATTTATCACATAGTAAGAATATTGTCAATAATCAAAAATGTTCTATTATGCCTATTCACAGTTTTGGTCTTCATTTGAATACATCTGTCTGTTGTACAACTAATAGTAATCATATTACTACTATGCTTAGTAATAATAGTAGTATTACAAATTTAATCGATAGTCATAAAACTATTTTCTCATTCAACGATAAAACTTAATGTTAATTTGAATATTTTCACTGAATACATTGTTCCTCTTTACAACTTCATCAATAGGATTTGACCTACAACGATAACGACAACCATAATGATAATAAGTCGTTGTCCTCAGTAAATACTTTGATTCTGAATTGAAAAATGATACACTTATAATTTGTCTCTTTTCTTCTTTTTATAGCTTCTGTATGCAACATATCTTAAATATATGCCTTTTAATAAGTGTAATGCAAATGTGAATGACTAATTACAGTCATCATTTGTTGGCGCCATATTCTTTTCCTATCTACCGTTCTTTTTTCAACTTCCCTGTGATGTGTGTATGGTCTTCATATGAACTTTTGAATATTCATTATACTGTTAAGTGTTATTAAGTTGTGAATGTTTAACTTGTAGCCCAAATGAATTCTAATATTACCTTGACAACATACCGATTATTGTCCAGTTTGTTTTATTTCTTTTCTACTTTATAGAAGAAAAAAAGCGCCGAATATTTTGGCCATGTTTTATTCTATTTGTTTTACTTTATACTCATTCACATGAATTATGCAATTGTCATTGTGTTAATCAATAGTTTTAATGATACACTCCCCCACACACACACACATACATATTTGTGAGCATTTTTGTTTTCTCTGTTTACCATTAAGATGTTGTTGTTATTTCATCGTAAGTATTATGTAATGGTAGTTTATCATTTGTTTATTTATTTTGTTTTCTTTGTTTCTGTCTTTTTGACTAAAATATACTTCAGTCATTTGTAAATACAATCATTCTATTGCATGAATGAATGGAAATGGATACATGTACACGTATATACACACACACCATCGACTTTCAGTTGAAGTTGAAGTATTCTTCAGTTTTATTTGACTATCGACCACGTTGTGTATGCCTAATACTTCTTTATGATGATAACGATAACGATGATGTAGGCAACAGTTAAATAGAGTAAGTGTCTTATCTTCACATCAGTATACAACTATTGACTTCACTGTGTTGATCAGTTAGTCAATCGTCAATTCATCCATCATATTCAATGCTAATCTAATGATTTCTTGTAATTTGTAGTTTTATTTAATTTTTTTTCCTTTCTTTTTTATATGTATAAAAACTGTAATTTCATTTCACTATTCATTACAATGTATGTATGCTAATAAATTAATTGATACGATTTGTCTGCCTATTTTCTTGGCATTCTGTTGGTTGATTTACTTTCTTTCTTTTGTTTTCTTGTACTTGGGGAACCGGTTGTTTGGATAGTGGCATAGTTCTGGATTACAAATAACTAAAATTATATGCACAATATGTTATAACGCTAGAAAAGGACTGTTATGATGATTGCAGAGAATATAACCAATCAGTATGCGCCCACACTCGTACCCTGTGATTGCTAGTTGCCCCCCCCTCCACAAAAGTCAGAATAGAGAAGACCAAACAATTAAGCTAACCACTAGGCATTCTGTTATTTTTACCCAAAGCCAGACCATAAGAATTCGACATTAATATAAAACAATCGAGATAGTGGTAGTGAATAACAGTAACGTGTACACAACTAATTAACTGCAGTTCATGAATAAGTGATAATACGTTAACAGGATAGGGCAAGGGGAACGTAACAATGATAGAAATACTGTGTTTAAATTACACACACAATTGAAATAGTTTTGTAAAGCATAGTTCTGGATTACAAATAACTAAAATTATATGCACAATATGTTATAACGCTAGAAAAGGACTGTTATGATGATTGCAGAGAATATAACCAATCAGTATGCGCCCACACTCGTACCCTGTGATTGCTAGTTGCCCCCCCCCTCCACAAAAGTCAGAATAGAGAAGACCAAACAATTAAGCTAACCACTAGGCATTCTGTTATTTTTACCCAAAGCCAGACCATAAGAATTCGACATTAATATAAAACAATCGAGATAGTGGTAGTGAATAACAGTAACGTGTACACAACTAATTAACTGCAGTTCATGAATAAGTGATAATACGTTAACAGGATAGGGCAAGGGGAACGTAACAATGATAGAAATACTGTGTTTAAATTACACACACAATTGAAATAGTTTTGTAAAGCATAGTTCTGGTAGTGCGTTACTCTATCTTAGTTGCCCAACATAATATAACGTAGGTAGGAGCTTTCGATTATTCTTTCAAGGGTTAGACATAAGAGTGTGTGGTGAATACATTTTGTGTTGTAGATATACGAATTCCATCTGATTAGTCTTGATTGCTAATCATTCCAGTGTAAAATAGAGGACTAAACTTATGTTGTAGTAACCAGGGAGGAATTAGCTTGACTAATATATTGTCTAAAATACTGGCTTTAATTATTTATCGGACGCCTAAGATAGACTTGTGAACTGGGTTCGTTTAAGACCTGGTCGCGGTTGTGTCGACTGAGCATTTTACCATTTTCGAAATCTTACGACGTAGATATATATTTTTCGGCTTCTGATACACGTGGACTTTCTTGAGTTGAAAACATCATTTAACTCTGTAGACTGAGGCTCTTTGATTACGTTTTTCATTGGAATCACATGAACTTTGTGAAGGCTCTTTACTCAAACTCTATTAGTTGAGTCAGAGACTACAGCGAGCTGTAATGTAGATATGAACCTTTTTTACCTACTTATATAACTCGCTTAATGAGTTATCTGTTTCACTTAAAGTTTAAGAGGAGGGTGTCTATAAACGACTGATGAGTTATCATGGGTCAGAGGTGTAGTGTATACCCAACACTTTTCCCAGTTATCATCCAGCGTTTATCACAAGAACAATGCAGTAGGCGAGATACGAATAAATACCAAACTTATTAGGATATGTCGGTATTCCTGCTTATTGATTTAAGTGATTCATCATCATTAATGCCTGTTACCCCAAGTGGAGCGTAGGCCACCCACCAGCATTCTCCAACCAACTCTGTCTTGGGCTTCCCTTTCCAACTCTTCCCAAGTGCTCTTCATGTCTGCCTCCAATTCCCGACGCAATGTTTCTGGACCTTCCTCTTTTCTCTTGGCTTTTAGAATTTCAAGTTAGTGCTTGTCTTGTGACGCAGTTTGATGGTTTCCTCAATGTGTGTCCAATCCACCTCTAACGTCTTTTCCTAATTTCTTCCTCAGCTGGAAGTTGATTAGTTCTTTGCCACAGAAGGTTGTTGTTGATGGTATCTGGCCAACGAATTCGAATAATCTTACGCAGACAGTAGTTTATTAATAATTGAATCTTCTGAATAATGCTTTTCGTAGTTCTCCAAGTTTCAGCTCCATACAACAGAACTGTCTTCATACTTGTATTGAAAATTTTGACTTTAATATTGACTGACAGTTGGTTTGAGTTCCAGATGTTTTCCAGTTGTAGAAATGATGCCCTTGCCTTACAAATCCGAGCCTTCACATCCGAGTCAGACCCTCCTTGTTTGTCGATTATGCTGCCCAAATGTATAAAGATTTCAACGTCTTCCAGAATTTCTCCGTCAAGTGTAATTGGGTTAGTGTTTGTTGTTTTGAATCGGTGGATCTTGCTTTTTTCTTTGTATATGTTGAGGCCTACTGCTGCTGAGGCTGCTGCTATATTGTTGGTCTTCATCTACATTTGATGTTGTGTGTGAGAAAGAAGAGCTAGGTCATTTGCAAAGTCCAAGTCATCTAGTTGCGTCGATGTTGTCCATTGTGTTCCGAGAGTGTCTTCAGATGTTGCAGCCTTCATGATTCAGTCGATGACCAGTAGGAAGAGGAAGGGCGAGAGTAAGCAGCCTTGTCTGACACCGGTCTTCACTTCGAATGAATCTGTGAGCTGACCTCCATGCACGATTTTACAATGTAGTCCGTCGTAAGAATTCCGTATGATGTTGACTATCTTTTCGGGTACGCTATAATGTCGTAGAAGGCTCCATAATATTCTCCTATCCACGCTGTCGAATGCCTTTTCATAGTCGAGGAAGTTGATGTAAAGTGGTGTATTCCACTCAATTGATTGTTCAACAATGAACTGTAGAGTAGCAATTTGGTCGGTACACGATCTATCTTTACGGAATCCGGACTGTTGATTTCGGAGTTGGGCTTCGACTGGGTTCTTTTATTCTGTTCAATGGCACTCTGTTGAAGACCGTTCCTGGTACTGAAAGTAGAGTGATGCCTCTGTAGTTCTCGCAGTCGCTAAGATCGCCTTTCTTTGGTTTCTTGGTGAGGTACCCTTCTTTCCAGTCTGCTGGAACTTGTTTATCATTCCAAACCTTCCTGAAGAGAATGTGGAGTATCTTTGAAGTTGCTTTTATATCTGTCTTCAGTGCCTCCGCTGGTATGTTGTCTGGTCCTGCTGACTTACCATTCTTGATCTGTCTGTTGGCCATTTTGATTTCTTTGACTGTTGGTTGGTCTGTGCTTATAGGGAGATCCGTGGCTGCTGCTTCGATGACTGGTGGGTTCAGTGTGGCTGGTCTATTCAAGAGTTCTTGGAAGTGTTCTACCCACCTGTTTCGTTGTTCATGCACTTCATTGATTGGCTTTCTAGCCTTGTTCTTGATTGGCCGTTCTGGCTTATTGAATTTCCCAGCTAGTTTCTTCGTTGTATCGTATAAAAGCCTCATGTTTCCTATTTAAGTGATTAGAATTATAAAATTCTACATTTTAGACAAATAATCTGTATCATGTCAACTGTTTTCTGGGTTAACGTGATAACAAATCCATTAAAATAGATTGAATTATACATGGCATCTTAATGGTGATAAATCAGACTCAGCTGAATTATTGGAATCTATATGATTTCTTTTGTTTGCATACAAAGTAAGGTATATTTGCACACTCAACAGAAAACCATATCGAACCCAATGTTATAGAACCTTACCTACATTACTATTATGCTATCCAAATCATTAAGGTTTTCTTGATCAATCATTTAGTGTCGTAATCATACGATTGCTTGGTAGCTCTCTGAATTTGATACCATTGATTGAACTAGGTTAACGTACTATTGAAAACTAAGAAGTATTGGACAAACATTCTGTTCTAGTGTAAGGTACCATGGATTTGAACCCAGGACCCCTAAAGTTCCATAGCGAACCCATAACCGTTAGACTACTTATCTAGCATCCGAGTAGTCGATACTTCTAATTTTAGTCTATCCGCGATATATTTTGCGACCTCATCCATCTGGACGTGTGAGTGGCTGCTTCACACTTGAGATGGTCGAACCGTACTAGTCTCATGTTCTCATTAGCTCCCATGGATCCACGCTGCTGGAGAGTATTACACTAGGGAAACATCTCTTCAGTACATACTAGTTTTCAGTAATTGTCTAATAGAGATCGATTCGTAATATCAAGTTTAATAATCTCAGCAACGTCTAATGACAATTAGGTAGGTTAATGTGAATCGGAAAGTAAAATCGTTCCTTACTCGCCTAAAGTGCTACCCAAGACTAATGTACACAGAACTACATTATTAAAGTTGAATTGTGACTGGCAAGCGGAATCCCGGACATGTGTTTAATCCTATTTGACACTCATCAGAGATTGACCAGTTTTAGTCCACGATAAATCAACGGGAAGACCCAAATGTATCCTAATTGTAGAACATGGTTAGTCCCTACTCATTTGTTTTTCTTCATCTCAGTTTATGTTGACCTGAAATGCCTTTATTAATAGTCTACTTGTATGCCATTCATGTTGCATATTTAGGTGTTGTTATATACTATCAATAGTTCGAAATTATGAATACTTTATATACTTCAGAGATGTTCAATTGGGATAAGTCAAATTGTTCTGTCTATTTGACTTTGAGTATTTTACGAGTTCTCTTATATGAGTTATTAGGAGATGTTTCTTATATAAGTTGGATTGTGACTGGCAAGTGGAATCCAGGACGGGCGTTTCGTCCTATTTGGGACTCATCGGCTGGATGTACCTGCATCCCAATGTTGATGATCACAGTGGGATTCGAACTCAGTCCGTTTCGTGTCGAACGCCACCACGTTCACCACTAGACTGCTGAGTCCAAGTTATGTAATACTTGTAAAAAATTCTCTATATCGAGGTAATCCGCTCAGGATGCACAATAGCAACAATGACTGACCAGCTTCAGTCTATAACAAATCAACGGGAATATACGAGATGTCTCTTGTTTATCAATGGGTAGTTTAGTTGGTAGAACCTTGAATTTAATAGCCTAGAGGTCAATGATAGTAACGGTGACCCATGTTTCCCTTCAACATCAATTTCAAAGTTATTCTTACTTAAATATGAAGGTTGCCGTTCATACTTTAATTGTATTGACTACTACTGATAGTAGATAGTCACGTAAAGCGACGTAGTTGGATGGGCTGGGGGTTGTGTGTGTGTGTGTACATAAATGTGTAAGATAGGAAAGTAGTCTTCTAACCCACAATTTACTAGTTATTAATTAAACACCTTAACTACTGATTCATTCATTTTCTCTTCATATTTCACTCATTAGTTAATATCTTCGAATAGTATATCATTTTATCGTTTATTATCATTTTCAATAGTAGTACGTTAACATTGTTTAATCAAATTTATTGATTGTCATTTAATTGATTTTTGGATAGTTTACTTTCATTAGTAGTTCACTGTCCTGATTATCATCATTTCAACAAAATCTATATGTTTCCATAACTATTTAAACGAATAGTTTAGAAACTATGCTATTTATATTCACTATTTAACTGTTGTTATCATTGTTGTGTGTTACTTACCAGTTTAAGAGCGAGGTGGGAGGGGGGAGAATAACAGGCGACTTCGTTACACATACACATACGCTTACACGGAATTCGTTATGTTGTATTAGCATAGAAAAGTTGATTGTGTTAAATTGTAATCAACGTTGAATAAATTATTGTTTAAAATGATTAAAATGAGTTTACATTCTATTAATAGAATAACAATCATCTAATAAAATGTGAACTTATTTAACTTTGTGTTTAACGTGTAGTTGATGTTAATGTTCATTAGTTTATGATCGGATTCATTAGCTGTCATATGAGAAGAAGAGAGAGGGAGAGAAAGAATGAGAGTGACGTGATTGAAGCTAAGAGGTGAACACTTTTCAAGATTTTCTATTTATGCAGACAGACTGTAATGCCTACTTAAATGTGCCATTTTTTCTGTGTATTACTCAATTGTAAACGTTTCATTTAAACTATGAATCTTTGCTATACAACATTTTCTATTCAGAAACTATAACCAACTTAAACAATACTTATGATTTATAGGTGTATCGAGGCAATCTGCTCAGTATGCACTCATACCAACAGAGACTGACCAGCTTCAGTTCATAATAGATCAACAAGAAGATACTAGTTTATCCTAATTACATATACACTCGCTGCACAAGTGAGATTGTCTGACTCAGTAGTCTAGTGATAAACGTGGTGGCATTTGGCACAAAGCGGTGTGGGTTCAAATCCCGATGTGAACAACAACATAAGGATGCAAGTACATCCAGCCGAGTCTCAAATAAGGTGAAACGTGTGTCTTGGTTTCCGCCTACCAGTCCCAATTCAACTTAAATTAAAATCGATTGTTTATGAAGCGATTACTCAGTTTTCATTTCCTATTCAAAATGCTATTGCTATATTATCATTTAGTCTGACGAATCAATGATCTTGTAATCTTACTCTTCTATTTGAGTTAACAATTCAAGATAAGTTAACAGCCACGTGGTTAATGTTTGCTGTATTAATTTTAGCAAAGTTATTATTTTCCATACATTTTCCGTTAGATCAAGTTCAGGATTGGCTACATTAGAAATTATACTACCATGTTGGCAATATGTAGTGAAGTTCATGAGAATGTCGATAGTGCATTTGTTATGATTGGTGAAACTATACGAATAATGTTTGCCTGAAAATGTACTTACTTTTGTAGAGCTTGTTATATTGGCCGTGCAAAACAAACATTTTCCAATTATATTTCAGAAGATTATTCTGTATGACTTATAAAAGGTGACTGTAAACCGATTACCAGCTCATTACAGGGATACTGTGTCAAGTCGGGTTACGCCAACCCCTTTCCCGGAACCGTCATTCAGCGCCATCTTTTGTTAAACGAAGGAGGCATGAATGGACATCCTATGTATTAGAAAAGACTTAGTAATACAGCAGTTCAAACCTAATCTTTACATGCAGAAACAGTACATACAATCCTTGAATTAACCCTAGCCCTAACACATCTATTTAGCTATTACTTTTGATCACTTTTGATGTTTATCTTGAAAAGGTGTTTTGGTGGTAGTCGGCAGGAAACTTCATACCTAGGTTCCATGCTATTTGGCATCCGTCATCAAGGCCTACCTGAAATCTTTAAGGAAATTTATGCTTCAATGTGTGTTCGCTCCCGTTGTACACAGTCCACAGTCTGCCTCCGTTACCGAATTGGTCACTAAACAATGACCGACCAATAATGTTTTTTTCTCTTTAATTTTTCATACTTTATTGCCATTTTCAGAAACTCCTATTTTTCATAATTAGTACTATCAATAGTACATACCTTTTTTCATATTGATCAAGTAGTTAATCATCGCTCATTCTCCTAGTTCGTTAATCAGAACACCCCATCATTTCGTTCGTTATGTAACACATTTTGTGAATGCTTGAAATTTCGAAATACCTTTGTGATGTAATCTCTTTCTGATTTTTAAACAGACAAATGGTTGTACATACGATTATACAGCTATAGTAAGTGATACCATTAGAAAGAAGACAGTTTCTTCTCTGAATCGTCTTTATTTCTCTCGTAAAAACTTATTATGGTACAGTGTTCTTTTGTTGCTCTAAGGACACAGTTTTGGTACCAATGTGATAACAGAAAAGAAATGAACAATCTTAGATTTAGTTGTCTGTATAACTGACTAGTTAGAGAGTGAATGCCTCTGTGTCACTGTAACTTCCTGGACGTTAACTAGGTTGTTTTTGTTTTTCATGTCTATGATTTCTCTGACCGGTAAAATACTTCATATACATTTAGATTTAATTTACTATTTTATACAGGTATCTAATTGATTTGTCTTGAACTACGGCCAATCACAGTATAGGGAAAACAATATTCATGCTAGAAACCTGTATAGCGAACTAGACATAATGACTATTTGTTTTATGCTCATACATCTGCCCTGAGATTATCCATCCTTAAGACGCATTGAAGAGCACAATGATAATTGAGCCAACAACCAGAAAGAGAGAAATAAGGTTTTACTCATTCTTTTATATATATAAAAACATTTGACTAATTGAGTAAATAACATTCATCAAAACAATGACAATAATAATAGGAAACTGGGGGGGGGACAAATACGCAGTTACTTAGTTGTAGTTTCTGACTAGTAAATGATATTAAAACAGATCATAGAGTCTAATGGGAAGTTAAGACCAGGGAAACATAACAATAATAATAGAAATGAAATATTCAATTTAAATATACTCAAAGTAGTTGAAATAGTTCTGTTGCCAAAAGACTTCTGAAAGTTAGTTGTTATTCATTAGTCTCCCAGTATATCACTGATAACGTTTCATATTCAATAGTTCTACTATTGATAGAAAGAGGTAAAATAAACTAATTGTGATTAAATGTTTAACCGTGATTATGAAGAGGATGTCTAGAGTACAGTCGACCACAAAGCATAAAATTAGAAACCCAATTTGATCCTGTTATCACAAATATGATAGAGTTGAATAACATTAGAAAATTATTAAAAATGGTCATTGATAGCTTACTACACCGGTAAAACAATCGTCATTAAGTCACTATCAAAGTTTGTGCAATAAATTATATTCATTCATTGTTAGATAATAAAAATTAGATATTAGTCCATCTGTTTAAGTGATATTCATGTAGAATGTGTTTGTTGAGATGGCTGTCAGAAACTTCAACGAAGCCTCCAGAACCCTTGAAGGAGCTGGAGACATTCCGTCCAATCACTGGTCGATAGAACCTTCTAGAATCTCGACGTGGAGCGTTCCGACTGGGTAGCAGTTGAGACTTCTTAATTCGGATTGGATGGATCATAATAGTGATTTATTTGTTCCAGAAAACTATAAATATACGAATAATTTGTGCACGACTCACGTCCCATTTTACTGGAATAAAGTTTCCTGTCTTCTCGTCTTCTGAATTTGCTACTAGGAGGGTTCAAGGAGTTCAAGTGATAAGATTGCTTTGCGGCTGGTCAAGTTATCAAGTACGAGATATAACAGTGTTATAGTTACATACGTGTCCTTAGGCATGGTAGGTACTTTGCATCTGTAAAGTGAAAAAGTCGAAAAGTTTGTGCACCTTCGTAGAGTTTTGTGAGTGGTGATAGTAATATATCAAGTGCGACCATTCTATACATAATGAAAGCTTACACAATCAGCTTACAACAGGCTGGGAGTTATCATAATGTTAGTTTGACTGTAAGAAGTCGAGTTTACAACGTTTTGATGAGAACGATCCTACTGTTTGCCTGTGGGACCTAGTCACTCTGAGCTGAGGATGTTCGACGTATGTCTGTGCTTGATCATCGTTATCTCTGGAGAATTGTTGTCATCTGATGACAACATCATGTTAGTAGTGCTGAGGTCAGGTAACATGTGTTTGTGAGTAGCGGTGACAACTAAAGTGGTGTCACCATTTTTGGGAAGCCGGCTTTGGTTGCTTGGTTTTGTTATGTGGATATCATGTCAGCAATTTCTATATTATGTGTTACTCATCGATACGGGGACTGGTTGCAAGTAGTGGAGAGGTGATCAGTTTATGATATGCTGCCGTAAAATTAGAGACCTTTGTCAGTCCATTCCAACTTTATGACTGGGGTTCTAGAAGTGTTGGCAATCACTGTCTTGAGTCGTTTTCAGATATTACCGAGTAAAGAAGCCACTGTCACTATATCTTCCCTGACTCAGTTACTTGTTTCGAAGCTGGTCTGTAGTAACACAGAATGATATGCCAATTAGATAACAGTTATACATTTCAGTAATTCTCTTATATACATGCAAAACGTGATCACACTGCAAACCAATTAGAAAATCGACATCAAAGGCAACAATAATGATAGAAAACTGAAGGAAGGGGTAACACATAAGCAATAATGGAGTAATAATTTGTCCATGATACAATAACAGTTAATATGTCAAACGAGGGCGTTAATGCCTAGGGAATACACAAATAATAGAAATGAAACGTTTAGTGTTTATCTAATGTGTACAACATATAAGCTGGCAAATATATGCATAAGTCTAACTTGACACATCTCATTATCATGAACACCAAATTAGTTGCGGCAGTTGTTAAGTTAATGGCAGTAAGAAAATGTGTGAACAAATAGATTATAGTACTGGTAGAGGAAGATAAATTAGTTCGTGGTAAAAAGGCTATGCGACCATTTTAAACTGATAACATAAGGGAGAATACAGAATGAATACACCCGGTCCACTGCTATCGATTTCCAACTGTGTTTCTCAGAGTACCCAACCATTGGTTACGACAAACTCCCAACCAAGTAGTCTGCAACTATTAAAATGACCCAGACCAGCAGTCAGTGACTTAATGGAGTGATTGTTTGGCATGATGTCTAAATGACCAAATACTTCCCCAAAGGTATCACTAGAAAAAACAAACATCGATGGAGAATGCGAGTAAACACGGAGTTGCTTACTGAGTGAAAACAATGACTTTTATATATCAGATACTCGATTAACTAGTAACAAGAAATACAATATAAGCTGAATTAGAGAAGCTGTGTACAAATTTCAGGATGATAAGATCACAATAAGGTTACAACAACTCGGGAAGAAAATCACTTATAACAACAGTTGGTAAGTCTATGAAAAGCTTACAATTTAATCAATGCAAATAACATAGTTCCTAAATGTTCAACGAATATAGTGTAACAGTAGGTGTCCCGATATCACGAAGAATAAAGTTAGTGGTTTTATGAAGATTCGTATTATGTTTAATTGATTGAATTCGTCACAGATTGATGTTGATAGGGTGGCATTGAAAACCAGGGAGTATTGGGTAGTTGTTTCATCCTCCTCTCCTAGAGGAATCAAACACAATGCACCTTGGTCTTCAATGGTATCCTACCGACATCATTCTTACATTAATTCAATCTTGGTATTTTTAGACGAATTCACTCTATTCAACTCATTGTTTCTAATGATTTCTCTCTCTTTATATTCTATAATAATGGTAAAGAAAAATTCACTTTAATAAAAAAAAACTCTAGAAGTGAATATTTTAACAACAGCAACAACAACAACAACCATGAAAAAGTTTTTAATCAACTTGAACATTTAAACAGAATGGAAACAATAATAACAACAACAACAACAAAATCTAGTTGATAAGCAGAAAATTTGAAAATTATTATTTGTCAAAATTTATCGGTGTTTTTTTTCCTAGTCGGTATTAACTTTCATTCAGTTTCAAATGAACACAACTGGTCAACAACTATCGGCAGATAATTCTGTTGTTGTTGTTGTTGTCGTCGTCGTCATCGTTGATTTCAATGAAATGAGTTGAATGACTTCATTTGAATTGTAAAACGGAGATGAGTTTTTGTTTCCTTTTGATTGTTTTATAATAGGCAATGACTTAGTTAGTATAATTGACGTCGGTTAATGTAGATACCACCATTGATGAAGGAATATTTCAAGCAGATAATCTAAATAGGCAACAAAACAATGATTATTTACTATTTAAATTAATTCGATGCATTGATATACGTAGAAACTGTTCACTGAAAGTGACTTCTTATTAAGTCAGATTAAATAATGATAAAATAACTTACTGAATGATTGATTCAATTGTATGTTTCTCCTTTTTCTAGGTTTACTACTAATGTAACTGACTGTTTTGGTACATTTTGCTGTTTTTCTTATTTGTTTTCATTTCACGCTTGTTTTAAACTAGGGAATGTTAAACTTAGGAAAATCAAGTTGGCTTCAGACCTGGTCAAGGATTTACTGGCTCGAAATGTAGATTCTAGAACATAGTCATAACCATCATCAGCCAGCAGTAGTAGTATTGATGTTCTAAAAGCAGCGTTAGACTACGTAGAACGAGAGATTCTGTGCCAGTGTTTGTTATTCGGAGGTTAACCTTAAAAATGTTTAGACTTAATTAAAGCTTTATGTCAGGATACCATTAGTTGAGTGAGAGCTTATTGCGGACTGTTTGAAGACTTATAAACTTGTAGTGGTGTTCGTCATGGTTGTTTCTTATCCCTATTTTTATTTAATTTCGTCAAAATGTTTTCATGGAAACCACACTTTCTTCATCTGACTTTTTTGGAGTTGGCTACCTTCTAAGAATACGAAGACAATACGGTTCTATTTAGTGAATATGTCGACAAAGTAGATACTCCCGAACACCTTGAGTAAAAATAGAAGCATATTGGAAATGTTTCTCTCCCTCTAAATGTAGAATTTTACTCCAGGACTGGTCTGTATCATCGCCTTGGTTGGTCGTAGGGTGTAAACTAATTGGGTGCAAAAACTATTCCACTTATTTCCGAAGTCTCACCTGCCTTAATGGATTGGTGTTTAACGAAATCTCAGTAATGATTCACAAAGCCCGCTCGGCATTAAATAATTTTGCCACTTATTGTGTAGGCGCCATATTCGTCTTCCAACGAAAGGCTGAGTGTACTACCCAACAGTCTGGTCTGTTTTACCCATGGGTACAAAACATGGACTATGAAAATAGAAGGTATGTATAGGCTTCACGTCTTTGGTCATAGAAATCTCCGAAGTATCGCTGGTATATCATAGAATAGTCGAATAAGGAATATAATTGTTAGATATAGTGTATTAGGAAGTAGCAAATTAGTCAATGTTGGTTGGCGTATGAGTAGGATGGAAGAATATAGGAGGTGACCAAACTAAAACACGGAATCAGTCCATGAAGTCTTTGACAGTTGGTTCAATCCATGTTGGTAGATGTAGATTATTGATTGTGATCAGTGAGAATGCCGTAAACAAGTACAGGGAACTATGGGTAGTACGGCTTACAATCAATCACAGTGGGAGGGTGAATTCACTCTAAATTCTTTCTCAACTTGTCAGCTTAATATGGTTTTACACCTTACCGTAAGCCAATTCCTTCTCCCCGTTCCGTATTCTACGTGATCACACATTCTCTTAATACCATTGAAGAAACTACTACTACTTATTTGGTGTTTATGTTGCTATGATAATAGGGTGCGTCATGTTGGATTTATGAATCTATGTGCCAGTTTCTATGTTTTACATATATACACAGTTTGATGTTAGTTTGCTACCACTGAAAACCAGGAAGTAATGAACTGCAGTTTTATCCTAGTCTAGGACTCCTCAGCAGTGCATACTATTAATTCCACTAGCGAATTCAACTCAAAGCCTTCCAGGTCTCGCTGTGAAACTCTTAATCATTTACCACTATTGGGTCGCGTTCGTTGTCTCTTAATACCATTGAAGAAACTACTACTACTTATTTGGTGTTTATGTTGCTATGATAATAGGGTGCGTCATGTTGGATTTATGAATCTATGTGCCAGTTTCTATGTTTTACATATATACACAGTTTGATGTTAGTTTGCTACCACTGAAAACCAGGAAGTAATGAACTGCAGTTTTATCCTAGTCTAGGACTCCTCAGCAGTGCATACTATTAATTCCACTAGCGAATTCAACTCAAGCCTTCCAGGTCTCGCTGTGAACTCTTAATCATTTACACTATTGGGTCGGCGTTCGTTGGTGGAAATCCCATTTTCATCAATTTGTGATACGTCGCAAACACTAGTCAATCCCATTCGTAACAGCTGTTTCACTCCCCATGTTTGAATTATACCAGTCACAATTTCCTACTTCAGGAATATTTTGAATTTAGTCACTAGTTATTTGTGTCTTCATGTTGATGTTGCTAACTTCGAAATTTGATCAATCACAGTCACTATATATGAATCTTAAGAGAGTTACTACGATACGGAGTTAATATACAAGAAAGATTAAAATTGGGTTGTGGATGGCAAGTGGATACACGTTCCTCAGTATTCGGGATTTGCCAGCTGTATTTGTTATTGATATTAACATCCGTAACAAATGCTTTTCAAACGCCAAACAATTTATATATATTCATCGTATCTAATCAATTCGCCCAGAATGCGTATGTAGCAACAAAGACTGATCAAATTAAAATCCCAACAACATCGACCAGAAGAAATAAACGCAATCAATTTACATATGCATCCTCGTTACATTAGTGTCTACCTGGACTTAGTAATCCAGTAGTTAACGCGATGGTGTTTAAGACGAATGACCCAGACTCGAGTTATAGTGTGTACATCAACACGGATATGGTAGTTGCGTCCAGTTGACGAGTTCCAAATGAGACGAAATGACCCTCCTGGATTTCATTTGCCAAACACAACCCAACTTTAACCTCACGATTCTGTCCGATCCTAGTACTTATGATACAGTGCAGGTCATCGACAAATGTTCGTATAGTGCTCAGTAATTGGTTTCAGCTTCTCAATTTCAATAAATAAGTTACAACTTTGCTGCATCTAAGGAAATTTTGTGACTACTAATATGTATACAGTGTGTTCAATAATTATTTATATTACAGAGACAACTCTATACATTAAAAGCATATAAGTCTTGCTTGATACAATGCCGTCAGAATGTCCTATATAAATAAAGCGATAATACGTAACTAGTGGAGATCAACCATAACGGGTATGAGGAAGTTACCCACGGATGATATCACGAAAATATATCGTGGATTGATTGAATTAGATATACTTCCCATTGGGAGTTGGCTAACTGGTCTAATGGTTAAGCGTTTTCCACGAAGTATGAGGGTCTTTTGCTAAATTCCTAGATATAGTCTAGAATGCTCCATGCTGAATAGTTCCACACCGGTACGAAACATCTGTCCAGTGACAATTCCTGGTTTTTAATTGTTGTCTAACCCAGGTCGTTTCGTGATGTCAAATTGCGAAGCGATAATATTACGACAAAATGAAGGCGAGAAGTGTGACACAATAAACAAGTAATGGAATAGGAATTGTATCCGATAAGAAACTAAATTCAATCATAAATGCTCTCAAGGAATATTCCTTTCAGTCTGTAGTATCATTGTTTGCATGTTTTATTTCTGAGACAGTAATAAATACCAAATTAATTATTTTCTGTGTACACGCACTAAACTGTTGTTGAAGCAATAAACATTGTTCAGTTGTTGCACTTATATGAACATTGAGCACCTTGATTTCAGTTGTAGATTATTTAACTTTCGACCTCACGTACGATAGTTGTTATATTAGTAAATATCTCACCTACTCTTTGATCTGACTTTTAATATACATGGATTGTTGCCTGTGCTTTGTCAATGTTAGTCAATCGAATACCAAAGTATGTAGTTCCTGGAATATAATACTCGAGTAAATCTTCTCATAACAGCAACACTCCTACCAAAGCTCTCTCCGTCATTTCTACAGATGCTACAAGTTAAAGAAGCTCATCTCTTTAATAAAGAATGTAATATAAATCTATAACAGAATCGCCACTAGTTTCTATTCTATGCAGCCTCTGATAACTTTGGAAGTCATCTAGTAGTAAAAAATCGCTCAACCTATATAAATATATACTGATTAATAACTGTTAGAATAGGGTAGAAAGTTCTAAGCACGAAACATTAAAATACAGATTTTCAATTGTTCGATGTGGCCTAAAAAACAAAACGCATTTCGTTCCACTTCAATGAATTTTCACATGCATCTGGGTTATTCTGTTAAAGGATGAATTAAGGGATAGTTGTGAAAATATTAGTTTAGATGTAACTGTCGTCAGTTGTTTTCAAGATTTCATAAACTTATTCAAAACTATATTACTAATAAAATCAAAAAGTTTCGCACCGACTCCATTAACAGCTTACATAATCTTACATACAACATGATCTTTTCTCAAAAGGTTGTAAATGAATAGGCTGGAATAATGAAGAAAAAATGCATAAGGAACAGGAATTGATACAATCTCAAAGTACAAATAGCATATAACCTTTGTAATATAATAAACTTAGTTAAAAGTTTTATTTACAGTTAGTCTGCTTTTTGATAATACGGTTCTCCCAGAAACAGGTGATTTATGCTTATTTACATAAAATTCATATTCAATGTCCAGAAGTTACGAAACTTGTCATAACTTTATTCAGATTATATTATTATGCATAACTATATATCACTATTACACGTATTGCATAATCTGTATGCTAAATGAAATAGTTTAATAAAGTAATTCCAACATAAACGGCATATAATATCTCTTGTTTAAATGAATGTGATCTATTGTATATGTACACATACATGTTTAACTGTTTTGAAATATACAAACTTTCATTCTATATGTAAGCTACAACTTCATACACCAAATACACTTCTAAACATACTCTATAAATGTTTATAGATATGTATGTACAGTAAGAAACTAACAAATTAGATATATTAGATAACAGATAGTATACAGTGTAGCTTAATAAGGTGAATCGAATTGTCATTGGAATGAGTCTGTAAGTCATATAGGTGTTAACTTGATTATCGATACACTATACTACATTATAAATTAATAAAACTTTATTTCATAGACGTACTGCTGAAAAGAGAATCAGATGGTTCATCGCAAAGATCGATGAACAGAAAGCCAACACCAAATGAACAATATGTGAATTTTCATATTTGAAACCCATGAAACAGGGAAACTTAATTCACTTACTCTACACAAAAGCCACAAGAATATAAAGCAAGGATACCATTGGTGTAGAACCATCTAAACTATGACAAATATTCAGCAAAAACGGTTATCCAACAGCCTTAAACCTAAATTGCAACTTAGAAAGTCCCTGGCAGTACTAAAGAAGATTCTCATCGTGAATATTGAATTTCGAGAAGATAAAGCAGTAGTTTTGGAAAATCGGATTACAAAATCTGTGCTTCTAAACGACTGGGTTTTAAAGGGACACGAATGAGCACTCTATGCACTACCAGGGACTTAGCAATTCAGCAGTTCGATCGGAATTTTCGCATTCAGAAACAGGACGAGTAATTCACGAGTTTACCCTGGCCATAACACATCAATTTATCTATTATTACTTCTGGTCTGTTTTGATGTTTTCTTTTTAATTTTTCATACTATAGTTAATTTAAAGAACCTCTTCTATCTATTCATAATTGGTACTACCCTCGGAACATGTCTCTTCTTTATATTGATCAAGTGGAAAATAACTATTCATTCTTCCAATTTGTAAATTAATTTCATCTTAGAACACTTCTTTACAATTTAGACCATTACATAACATTGTAGTGATCCCCTTGTTAATTGAAGTTCTTAAATACCTTATTATGTGGTCCTTTTCTATTTATCAATACACTAATATCATGTAAAAAATGACAATGACTATACATATGGTTGTACGGCTATAGTAAGTAAAATCGCACAAACTAAAATCTTCGCTGGATTATCATTATTTCTCTCTCAGTAGATTGTATTTACATACACAACCCTTGTTAAATTAAAAAATTGACTTGTCTAACATTTTTAGTGCTTCAACAGTGGCAACTTGTTTAGCAGTGATTTACAGACTTTTCTGGTTCTAAATACTTGTTTACAACTTGTTTTCTAAAGTTAAAGTCAGCATAAATACGTTCATATTATCCATAAAACGCCATTATTTCAGAGTTATTCTTGTTTTGTTTCATTCGACATTAGATTTTAGTCTAGTAGATAGGTAAAAGCCTGGTATCATGTTTAACTTCAACACTGATCACTTAATGGCGCCAACATACACCAGTAATACTTCGGAAACACTTGTGGTCAAATGTAAATAATCTAAAAATGTCATGTAAACTTAAAAGACAGGTATCTCAGGCTTATATTAAGAAATGAGTCCACAGTTGAAGAGCATACTTATCATTTTGTCGACAGATAAAATACTCGCTTCCATCACAGGTGGCGTCCAAATATCGCTGCCAACTTGAAGAGGTGGTTGGGCTTGCCTATCGTGACGAGCCAATCGAATCATACTAGCTGGAAAATTCTTTAATTAGGATTCTATCATGACACGATAGTCAGCTAATAAGACTAAAAGTGGTAAACCTAAGGTCTGAGAGTGAAGTCATACTGCCGACTGTACAGACGTGTAACGACAGTGAAATGTTCCCCTCAGACAATAGTGTTGCCCTTCCACAAAGGGTGGGTTAAGGAAGGTTGGTCTTAGAAATGTACAGCATACCTTACTCTGTAGACTTTCGTCTCCGACAGTAATGGTCTAACATGGCAAAAACCACTGACACAACGTAGTTGCTCCTTGAGCACTTTAGTCACGACACTGGGTCATGAAGCCCAACCAAAACCTAATTTCCTCTTCAGATACCACAAGAGCCCTTCCCTAGTGTGGGCAAACAGGAAGTGGAAACCACCTGTATACCTCGGGCAGAACCATCCGCAGGTGAAGGAAGCTGGCAAAAGCCGGGCAGGCTTACTAGAAAGTGTTCATGAAGCAGATAAATAAAGCCGAAGATGTTGAGAGACTCTACTGTAGTTGGCAGTCCTGATGACAGTTAACCACAAAGTCTGACTGAGTCAGTAATAGACAACGTACAGCCTCGAACAGTTGCCCACTAATCCAAGTCGCTATACCACATCGTCATGACGAGATTAAATAAAATGAGTGAATAAGTAGGAGTGACGTAGTAATAATGGGTAGGATAAATTAAATATCAAGAACTTAGTTCGATAAAAGAGAATGTCGTAATTAGGTGTCATGAAGATTGTTGACTGTCAATTTGGTATCGTGAATTGGTCTGAATTAGACAACTATTGATCACCTAGAAACACTGGACGGCTGTATAGGACTATTCAGCAGTGAAGCCTTTTCTGCGGAGACAGGGGGTCTCGGGCTCGATCCTAGATTGGGTCAGGGATGCTGAAGAGTCTCATACTAGGACAAAACGGCTGTCCAGTGCTTTCAGGTGATCAATGGCTGTTTAATTCAGACTAGTTTGTGGTATGAAAATAGAATATGTTGAAGAGATTCTGAGGCAGAGTGCCACGAAGAAGTTTACGTGCTGCTGTTATACCTGTTAATAAAACACTAGCATGAAGACTCATAGACAACAGAGTTGAAACATACCTTCAAGTCAATAAATATTAATATGCCAATGTTCCGTAACTTGACGACTGTAGAATATTTGATCGAGACACCAACACTCAGGTTTGAGACCACAACATCCGTAAACATGTCAGTTGACACTGATTTGATCATGCAGCGTATCACAGCTCAGAATATCTCAATGCAGGGTGACGACCAATGCATTTCAGCTCATAGTCTAGTGTGCATTCCCACAACGAAACCTAAAGGTACTGGATTCTGATCGTCATCAAACTTCTGAGGAGTATCCAATTACGATGAAGTGTATACTCAGTTCTCCAGTTAACGTTCCTTCGCGCAAATAATAGATTTTAAAAATTTCGCTATCATTTCCAATAGCAACTTATCTGTCTATCCAATCGAAGCAGGGCTGCACAACCAATATGAAGGCCGTCGATGTGTAGTCTTCCCTACTTCGAAATTATTTGGGAACATTTAGACAGACGAAGCACACACAATAAAGATCATAGTGAATCTAGGTTTATTGGTATTTGTAAAGGCAGATACATTTGATATCACCTTATCTGTGACAACTGGGGAATTACGTAATGTTTCATGACGTTCCATTTCAAATGGAATAATTTACAGAAAGTTTTCTTGAGATCTCTAAATATTGCGTCTAAATGCGTGTTATCACAAGCTGTAACTTGACTTTCACTTTCAAAAAGGTTTAGCAAACAGTAAGGTACTGTACTACAACCTTAGCTAAAAATAAACTGTTTATTTTCACGAAACTAATGAGCAATATATACACCCGCCATTACTTAAGTATAAGTCAACGAGCAAGCACTTACTCGCAATACTATTCCTCCTGCTTCGGAAAGCTAGATGACAGTTGTGCTAATATATACTAGCACATTAAGCATGCTTTATATATCACAAGCAATCTATGTGAATATTAAAATATATTGGCAAATTAGAAATGATAGTAACATAACAGCGAAAAATATTAATTAAAAATACTCCAGAGCATCGTTTTTCTTTTTGTCTTTAAGAACCGAGTGCAACTGAAGTTCTTTGCCATGACACGGTAGTGGTTCAAATATACGAGCATGGACATACTCGTCATCATCTACATGTACCTGCATAAGGTCGGTAAAGGAACACGCAAATATCACTTTAACGAAGTAGTTTGTCCCTGCAACCACCTGACTAGAGAGTTGCACAATATCGCATAAGGAAGGCTTCCGTCCAATATGAGCCTCCAAATTATTCTCCAACTGAAAACATTAAACGATGAATATAAAATTCTACCAGGGTCTTAAGCTTCTGTTTTTCTTCTGCCGACGGTTCGCGTGGTGCTCCAGTACCACCACAACATAAAGGCATTTCGACAGGAGTAAGTTGCAGAAGGAATGTGAGATGTCAGGTTCTGGGTAATCAAGAGTATTCGAGGCGATTAGGCGTTAAAAGTGCGCTCCAGACACCCAACCCAATATCCAAAATAACTAAAGACAGTCACCGTCGAAAATTGCGCTCAAATTCTATTTTGATTCCTATTGGTTGGTTTCTTTAGGTAGTTGGAGGCAAATTCAAGGAATATGCCACTCAATGTCAATCCCTGTTAACAAATTACGACACTACCCAAACAACCAGTTAAGCGTAAATAAAAGCCAATTTCAATGTATAAAGTCAGCCTAAATAGTCTACTTAAAGTGTAAATAAAGGCCAATTTCAATGGTGAACATAGGGTAAATAAATACGACAATGTAACATTTTACGCCTGTCTGGTGTAATAAATAGACATGTGTATTTATTTACTAATTGACCTACCATAATTTGTCTGGTTTGACAGCAGTACATTCCAGGGTCGTGACCTGGGCATACTTTGATGCGTCACCTGTCTATAAAGTCAGCCTAAATAGTCTACTTAAAGTGTAAATAAAGGCCAATTTCAATGGTGAACATAGGGTAAATAAATACGACAATGTAACATTTTACGCCTGTCTGGTGTAATAAATAGACATGTGTATTTATTTACTAATTGACCTACCATAATTTGTCTGGTTTGACAGCAGTACATTCCAGGGTCGTGACCTGGGCATACTTTGATGCGTCACCTGTCTATAAAGTCAGCCTAAATAGTCTACTTAAAGTGTAAATAAAGGCCAATTTCAATGGTGAACATAGGGTAATAAATACGACAATGTAACATTTTACGCCTGTCTGGTGTAATAAATAGACATGTGTATTTATTTACTAATTGACCTACCATAATTTGTCTGGTTTGACAGCAGTACATTCCAGGGTCGTGACCTGGGCATACTTTGATGCGTCACCTGTCTATAAAGTCAGCCTAAATAGTCTACTTAAAGTGTAAAATTTGTAGACATACGCCTAAATAGTCTATCTAAAGGCAAATTAACGATAATCCACACTTTGTTAGCCTTGATTTACACTGAGCTCGCCTTTATACACAGTTGGTTGTTTGGGTTTGGTACATGTGAATTTTTGCCTTTAATTCTTGTCTGTTAAACCGATAATATGACACTTGGATACTTTTGGACGGTTTGAAATGTCATTTCTTCATAACTACTATAATTAATGTGTATTCCTGCAGTTGAATACATCCACACTGTTTGACATGCCCTTTTCATACAGCTGTGTGCTAGCATTAATATTTTTAGACAGTACATAGCTTTATGAAACAATGGAGTGAAATGTCTGTTTGGTGACATCCAGATGATCAATTATGTAATTTATAAATGTCATCTCTAAATGCAGCCTCGCTGAACCTCAGATTTTTGACTTTACCTTTATGTGCACAATGCCAAATGTTGCCCAGTATTTTGGTTTACTGGATCAAGAACCAATCAACATCAATTGGTGTTAAGTGTGCCTGACAGTGCTTTGTCTAAGCATGGTATAAATTCAACTGGTTTATAATGACTCCCATCATTAAGTATTGTTATAATTTGGCTGGATGTTGCCTGAAAACAACGGTGAAACTAAACTACACCGCTGACCTTGAGGTACCTTTTAGCCAATGAGAATGCAGTGGTAGATAAAATCATTATTTATTATGAAAAACGAAATTTTTTAAAGACAATTACACAGGATATACTGTTTTTACATGATTTATGAACTTTTGCAAGTTGGAGACGGGTTCATTTATTTTAAATTCAAAATATGAACGATATAAGAATTCATCCATATGGCTCCAAATCATGTTGTTTCTAGAACCTTTATAAGGTCTAAGAAACTCCTTCAGACGCGACCAGTATCCCTCAATGTTTTGTGTGTGAACACCAGTACTTGGGTCCACATAATGTCTATGGTGAACTACGACATGGTGAGCATATCCGAGTCTACGGAGAGGACGATATGCTTTCCAGTCGTCAGTATAAATAATGGATCCTGGTTGAACATACGTTTGGATTATTGGTATTAGGGTTCTTGCATTTCGGTTTGGGACATACTGGAAATGTCCCTTTCCTAATGTTCGGTCATAAATACCAAGAACCTACCAGTAAGTTTAAAGTAATTATTACTTACCCATTCGGTTTTTACAGATCTTCCACTATTATATTTTCTCTTTCTGATGGCCGATTCATCTATTTCAACTATTTTTCCGACGCCTCCGAGTGATAGATTCAACCGCAACATCATTTCTGAGCATACGTCTCTGCAGTGTTGATACCATTGCACCGCTGATACTTCGCTCACATCTGTAAGAGACGATGCCAGAGTAACAGGCAACTGCATATTCCACAAGACAACTAACATGCAGGTTTGCCGCAGTGTTAGTTTAGATTTACTAAAAAAACTGCCTGTTCTTATTGACTTTCTTCGCCAACAGCTATTGCATCGAAACGTTACTCCATCCCGACTGTCTCTGTACGATATTTGAGTCATATTAAGGCCACAATCACAAATTAACTCTCTCCTAAGTAGTCCAAAAGCTTGTAGATTAGAAATAATATTGTCCTCACTAAACATTTCAATAAGCCGATCCAAAGTAAGCATTTTGAACTTAAATGCGCGCGCAACCTTAAAAGTAATAACTTGATTCTCATTGGTCATTTCAAGGTCAGCGGTGTAGTTTAGTTTCACCAAAACAACTTGCCGAGTGCTAGCTCTAGTATTGTTGTGGGCGGATCGTCCAGCGTAGGTGAACTTTTCCAACTAATTATTCTGTCTCGAACCTTTCCTACTTGGATACAGTTTCATCAGGCACTGGAGGAGTTCATGAGTGTAAGTGTTATTAAAATTAAGTAATCTATTTCAGGAGTCGAACACTTACTACGTTGTCACTTCAAGTCGTTACCTAGACAGGTCCGGTGACATGAAGTACCAGTATGCGCCATACCAATGCACGTTCGGTATCTCACGTCCTCCTCGGGGTGCTGGACTTCGTAATAAGGGGCGAGTTTGTTTGCTCTTATGATACTAATGCTCTATTAGGTGTAAGTATTTAGGTTGCCAGTCAAAAATAAGAGTGCGGTACTCTCCAGCTGGATATGAAATATCACACTTCCAGACAGAGCATAACCATCCATGCACTACCACCTTTATGGTAACAGATTGCTCGAGACGTAGATTGTGCGATACTGAGCGTTGTGTTATTCAACCTTTTGTCGAGAGGAACACGGATCCCCTCGAAGTTATGGATCTGGCGCATTCGGAACTTGGCAAGGTCCTCCATTACAGTGATATCAGAAATATGAGGACAAAGGTCTACGAACGTAAGATTTATGTATGTGTAAATTGTCCAGGTATTGGTAATTTTAATGACCTTATACGACGTTCAAGTACAATTGGGAAGGTTGAGGTCCTTCGGGACAGTGGTGGTAATGTTTCAAAAATCATCTTTGCACGGAACGACATGGTTAGTCTTTATGGAAAGTTCCCAGAGGTTGTTGGTATAGAATCCACATATAAAACCAATAAAATGGGGTATGTCTTATGTAGTATTTTTTATGAAAACTTATAGGTGGCCTTTGTATCAGTTTGTAATAACTGATGGTTTTGGCAGAGGACGAACTGTATTATTCGCATTGACGCGAACCGAAAAACGAACAGACATAAAGCAGATTCTCCAGTCGTTCAAAAATATATTGGGTGACACATCGAAAACAATCACTTTTACTGTTGACTGTGCACCTGGACAACTTCGTGCTCTGAACGAAGAGTTCCCAAGAGCCTCAATCATTCTATGCTTGTTTCACGTGTGCCAAAGCTTCCGGAAGAAAGTAAGTTCATTATATGGACAAAAGCTACCGTTTAGTTTTCAAGCCCACTTGTCAAAAAATGGTTGTATCGAATGGCTCATACGCGTAGTTACGCCACGTATGTTACTTAATGTTAAATTATTGTTTAGATTTTGGCATTGCGTCCGGATTATAGACCTTATTGATCGGGCTGCTGGCGCATATATACGTTCATATTGGTTGAGGTCACGGACATACTGGGCTGCTTCTCACAATAGATTCACCCTATCGATGGGTAACAATACCAACAACCGGGTGGGAAACTCTCATCGACAACTGAAGCGTTACTTGAGGAAAAACGACCCCATAGAAATGACAGTCTGGAAAATTTGGAGATGGATTGACCATGACACACAAAGAAAACATATGCAAGGTACGTTTATGCTTTCTAAATATTACAGATATGATGTAAGTCCTATCCAGATACCGTTATTCCATTTAGATTCCTGAAAGCCTTAAGGTTATATTAAGGCGCCTGACACCCTTTGCAGAAAGAAAGGTTGTTAAAGACTACGAGCGTCATCGGCTTGACGATTTCTTTGCGAACGTAACTACCGCAAAGTTTAAGGAAGGCTACCACAGATTTTTTGTCGATCTCCATCTTGTTACTTGCACGTGTTGGTTTTATTGTGCATACAGACTTCCGTGTAGACACATCGTGTCCACGTTTTTATCCTCACTATTGCATTCCGGTACTTTAGTTTGTTACAGTTTTTATTTCTAGATATATTATGCAATAGTGAACGCTGGACCAGAAGTTATAATGTTTTTCATGAGTTGCCACGAGTTGTCCGTCAAGTACCGGAAGCGAGTGTTGAATTCCGCAATAAGTATCAGCGTCTTCGTGCACGCATCGCACACCTAAACAAAATAGACCCAACGCGAGCAATCCAAGCAATCGATGGATCACAACGAATCGTCGACAGCTTGTTCCATGAAGCTACCAACAATGTTGTAAGGTTAAGTCATGCCCCAACACAACGCCGCTCGCGATAAAACGTTCCTTCGCTTATGGAATTAAAGACCTTTAGTTCCAATTTTTTCCTTTACGTATTTTTTCTAATTTGTAATACCTTCCAAATAAACTACTTCGTCACATAATGTTGCCCTTAACTTCTCTAATGGCTGACTGCCATATTGGAATGCACATAATCAGATTTCCAGGAAGTATCTTATTTTAAGTGGTGCTTGGTACAGTGGGGTTATGTCGTTTAAATATCATTTACTCGTAGTGTTATGCTTTCGATAATCAGTATTTTTCGACAGCACCACCAAATAAGTTAAAGTCAAGTTTTCTTCAGACTGCATTTATTACAAGGCCGTAGACTGTTTAGAAGATAGCCACTTACAGCTATTACAACCGAAACGGAAAATATGCGTGATAAACTGTGCTAAGGAAAACTAATCAAAGGCCTAGCTGATATCACATCTTTTGAACAATCTCATGTGCATATAGAGTTCCATTACCATATTTTAAGTGCGAAATACCGATAGCTAAGTGACCTTTGCTTTCCAAAAGTTATTCATAGACACGATAGGCGGTATTCATTATAGTCAGCAAGTTTATCACCGTGAAGCATATGGCAACGTATGTTAGTTATCATTATCTCCTATGAGGCTCGTTACTTTTCTAAATTACTAACTAGATTAAGCCTGGCCAGTATCCATTAAATTGACTGTAGTTAAACTAACTTGAATTTTATAGTTACAATACAACCTTAAATGATAATATAGTGGTCTTACTACGCGAAATTCATTGACATTTCGAGGTGGTGAGGATTCCGTTTTATTTATCACTTGTACTGCGAGTTGTAGTACGAGGATTTTTTACGTCTGTCCTTTTAAATTGTAGAATTTTTTTCTATATCCTCATCAATCAAAACAAAGGTTTATTTTGCAGTCTTTGAGACAACTTAGTGACGTATGTTTGGATGAAGCGAACTAGTAACCTCATTGTTATCAATAAATCCGTAGGTGGTTACATTGGGGAACTCTTGATTTAAGATGCTTGAAGTTGGTTTCTTGGCTTTCATGAAAGATGTGGTTATTTTCAAATCAAAGTTTCTATAGATAAAATTACACTTTGCTTCTTGCCTCTAATAAGCAAGTAAGGGACTTAATATTTCAATAAATCCTTTTAGTTTCCGAGTTGAAACATACTTTTATCACTGGATTTAGAGGTTTCTTATCCCAAAACTTTATGGGAACCTTTAATAATGTTCTTGTAATTGTCAAACTTACGAACAAGAAAATATATGGCGCGCAATTATAGCATACCACTACACTCTATTTATTTCAAACCTACCAGATAAAGTGACACTAGCCTCTGTTTTGTTCAGAGCTCCCTTATCAGTTATATCTTTTATTAGAGCAGAGGCAATATAGTTATAATTAGCTCAACTCAACGATTTGTTTGCGTAGTAATCATAATGACTGGACAAAGCATAAAACAGGATCCAAAGTAAGCATAAAGAATGGTTTGCTTCTAATTAGCTTGTGTTTACTTAACGATAATACTTGTGAAAATCCTTCAGTAGGCTTAACTGCTGGACCCGGTTTTAATATATCTTTGAAGACTTACTCGGACCGTCAGCACTCACCTTACGTAAGCTCACCACTGATCTTAGCCATCAACCATCGACTGACATTAGTAAATCTGCACTACAAGACACTCAACGATATTCATAGTCATCTAATAAGGTATCCGTAAGTTCAGCTTCCTTTTCTGTTTGCAGACCTTTTACGACACACTTGACGGCAAAATTAATTTCTGCACTTTGGTGACCTTGGCTCATCGCACTGTGATCGTACTCATGGTTGTTTTGTCTTATTTTTTGATAGGCAGAGCACCTAAAGAAGATTGATTATCTTCAAAAGATATTTGTCTGTAGACTAATTCGGTATTTTAGGTTATATTCAAGGTAAACAATTTATCTCTATTACCATTCAGCTCCCTTTGCCCTGTCCTCCCATTTGACACATTAACCACTGTTATATCGTTTGTCGTCTATGAACTATGGTTAATTGATTGTGTATACGTTACTCCAGTTCACATCCACCATTGCTCCTATTTTGTATTGATGCTAGTTACCTAATTGGTTGACTGTGTGGTCAGGTTTTGTGTATATGTAGAGGGATGTCTGAAATATAATATGATTTAGCCCGGTTGGTCTGTCGTCTTGTGTTTTATCTCCGGCTTTGGACCGAGTGGGCATATGGCAGACGTGCATAGATCGACTAGACACCCCAATCACGTTGAGATATCAACGGTTTTTCCATGCGTTATAACATTTTTATATTGCAAACTGTGTCTCTAGCCTAGGTATCATTTCTCGAGTTGCTGACTGAATTTATTATCTAATTTTATATCGACGAGACTGAACTTCCTAAGTTTAGCAAAGCAAAATCCACTATGATGTTGTTATGTACAGTGATTTCGCCCTAGAATGTTGCTTGATGAAAGCGAACTTTGACCTAAATTGACCAAGAATTTTAGCTAACTAAAATTTAGTATCCGATATATTATTTAAATGATATGAACTTCGATGAGTGCTAAATAACAGCTGCATAAACGTCTAATACAGTGATCCAACTATTAAAATAATACGTAAAAGCTGAGCATATAGTAACATGTGTTACGATATTACTGCATATTTACGTCATTAATGACATAAATATGGGTGCACAATTGTGCACCTGACCCGATCATAAGTTCTAAACATAAGTCGTTTAAGGTTAAAAGTGGAATAGAACCAAAATATAAACGTTAATTATAAAATGTTTTAATTTACTTGACGCTTCCTTGCTTTTAAATACTAAATTCGGGTTTAATCAATATTTGGCAACTTAGAGTTTGCAGTGTAGGATAAGATCCCTTTGTTTAGCATGAAATGAAGCATATAAGCTTATTGATGAAAAAAATGAAGATTAGAAGATCAAAATCTGCTGAAAAATATATAAACAAGCATTTTCTAAGATGACTCGATAATGCATAACATGCGCGAAAACCGGAGACCCGGTGTTTAACCACATACGCGATAACTCATACGTGACCTTGATCTTCCCATAGTCTCTTTCCCCAATATCCAATATCGATGTGACGTGCTAGTATAAAATTGGCGGCCACTTTGTAGTCAAGTCTTGATGTTACCATTTTGGTTACAGGTCTTCGGTGGTATCCTATGGTAGTTATCTGGCTTTCCGACCGCACTGGCCCTAGTAAAAAAACAAGTGAAATAATCCAATATCTGCATGACGAGCAGGTTATATACCGATTAAATTCTTTGTGCTTGCGTCTTTAGTGTTACAGTTTTAGTTCCTAGTCTTCGGCTTCTTCCTGTAGTTGGCTGGATACACGGCAGCTCTTGGCCTGGCAGTTTTGGCTAGTTTTTTATTATTGTTATTTTTCAAATTTTTCCTCCTGTTTCTAATTTATTATTTATTTTTTGCTGTTCTATCTTTTTCCTTTCATTTTAAAAAAACCCTTGTAATGCACTAGTATTTGTCTCTTCATTCCATACTTAATAGTCTGGTTCGTAAGGCCTAAAAGAATACGGCAGAATAAATAAAGGTTGAGAGTTCGAAGGCTCAAGAATTGGAACTAATATCAAGTTTTTAGCCTATGTTCCATGAGGCTTTATGTACACCATAGTAGTACAAATAGCACTCTAGATGATTGTTGAAACGAGTCGAGGTTGAGGCTATGATCACTTCCTCTGGCAGCTCGTTTTTAATATAACATACTGAAATGCTGGGCACCTATCGGAGATTGATTATCTTCGAGAACTGTTTTTCTGTATACTGTTTCTTTATTTTTGGTTGCATTCAAGGTGAACAATTTACTTCTGTTATAATTCAGCTACCCCTGCCCAATCCTCCCATTTGACACAATAACTGTTAGTATATCATTTCTCGCTGATGAACTATGATTATTTGATTGTGTGTACGTACTCCAGTTGACACCCACTATTGCTCCTACTTCGTATTGATGTAATTTCTTCTTAATTTGTCCGCTGTATGGTCAGGTTTTATGTATATGTGAAGGAATGTATGAAATATAGTATGATTCTGTCTGGTTGGTCTATCGTCTTGTGTCCTTCTATCTTCGGCTTGAGACTAAGTGAGTGTAGAGTAGACGCGCACCCATCAACTAGGCACACTTAATCGACGTTCGATAGATCAACCATTTTTGCGTCATAACAGTTGGAGACGGGGGGTGAGAACCGTTGAACCCAAACAAGCTCAGCAGTTGCAGGTAAAGCAAGATCTTCCGGTTATTGGTGGAGAAGTCAAGTCACACTATGGTCCAATCACCACCTCGGATTCTCATAATTGACCTTGCATCACATTTTTCTATTAGCTGGGTCAGTATTTCCAGCAAATCAGCGTGCCGGCACTAAGTGAACGTGCAAACCTACTGATGTATGAGATCTATATTACTAAGCGCTAGAGCAAACTGGTATCCAAGTCAGCAACATCAGCCTACCTATAGTAGACGAAGCAGTGTCTAGGCCCACATTTAAAATTGACTTCTAAATTCAATCAGAATGTACAGAGGAAGTATCTCTGTCCCACGTGCCTAGTATTGCTGCTCCAGAGGAACAAGATGACACACTGGAGACATTTATCCAAATCATTCCAATTGTTGAACAACTGTTAGGTGATAAGCCAGCCGCGGTCCCACAGTTTTCCACAAAACTGAAAAGTACTTCTCCCAATAGATGTGCGCACAGCACATCTACCAGTCCGAGTCAGGAAGTCATTTTGAGCGGCGTGCCTAGGCCGTCTGTCGAGCTCAAGAGGCCAAAGAATTTACTAAAGCGAAGCATTAAGCGAGGTCAAAATGTTACAGTCGTCAAAAGACATTCCAGAGGTGATCGCATCATCGTCTCTCTCATTCGTGAGTGTGATAAATCGAGAGGTAAGCAGACTGTATTGGAGTCAACAGATGTCCAACGTAATGCTATGTTGTTCCTGTTACCACACAAAGATCCCACTACCTTCCGTGGCTGAGGAGCACAAACTCTTCATGACAGAAATTTGCCCTCAACTGTGGTTGTGCTCTCTGATTGGCAATAGTTTGTAGTTCTCTTCGAGGTGTATTAACGAGTAGGTCTGCCAGGATGCTTTTACCTGGATGTCAAGTCATTCTTAATATGTTGTATACGGTGATCAGGTCTCCCCACAACCCTCTGTAGCTCAGGGTGAAGAGTCTTAGCTGTCGTAGCCTGTCAAAGTATTTTTTGTTCAGGCGTCCGATTACGCATCTTGTTGCTCACCTCAAGATTCTGCCCATAAGGTCGGCATCCATTTTGAGGGTTGAGGGTGCGACGACGTTGTGGTTTTATAAAAGCGGTCTTGTGTGTCACAAACATTGTGCGGAAAAGGCCCGGTGTCAGCATGCCTAGCTACCTATGGACTTGGTGCCAGGTGGATTATGCTTTTGTGACATCCGAATGATAGTTCTCCTTAATTCGCAACCCGTCGGTGAAGGTTAAGCCTAGGTTTCGTTGTAAAGGCACTAGTTATTCGTCACCTGTTTAGGTAATAGGCCAGTTGACTACCATCTTGAGTGCGGCAGTAAATTACACGGCATTTTTGTATACTTGGTGTCAAGCTATTGTTGTCTGTCCACTTCTCTATCCTAACCGGGTCTTGTTGTAAGTGTTTCGTGTCACCGTCCTCCCACATAGCTCTCCACAGTTTTACGTCATCCGCATATATAAGAATGGACAAGAAATATTTGATGAGAGGTCAGTAATGAAAATTAGGAACAACAGTGGCCCGAGGAACGAGCCTTATGATACTCCAGACACGGCCCGCCCCTCCCCCAAGTCTGAGTACACTCCATTCACGACAATACAGAACTTCCTGCCCAGCATGTAATTCTGTTGCCAGGAAAGTAACGGTTCTGTGGAGTTGATTACCACTGCTTTATGGGTGAGCAGGTTATAGGATACAATGTCAAACGCTTTTGCAAAGTCCAGGATATAGTGTGAACCTTGTTGTTTGTGTCACAACAGGTTGTCCAATCATTCGAGGCCAGAAGGGTATTTGTGTTACAGGGCCTGCTTCGCCTGAATCCATGTCTTGCTTTGTTAGATAGATCGCCATTCACAAGGGGCTCTCGCACTTGAACATCCACAATACTTTCTAAAACCGTTCATACTATTGGTGGCATCGCCACCGGATTATAGCAATCGGGGTCCCTTCTGTCCCCGCCCCTTCAGATTGGGGATAAGGTCGCCCACTTCCACTCCACTGGTAACGTGTTGGATCACAACGAGTGTTAAAAGAGATTACTGATTAGGTGGCTCAGTGCCACAGCGCACTGTTTTAGAACCACCAGCTTCATGTCGTCGTAGCCCGGCGATTTGTTGGCCTTAAACAGTCCTGAGTTTTCTCAAGACTAACTGGGCTTCATTTCGATATGCCGACCCCTTCCTTAGGATATGTGCTTGTTGGGTTGGTGATTACTGCTGAAAGGAAATTTAGTTGTCTGCCGAAGTGTGCTTTGAAAGTTTTAGCTGCTTCGGCGTCGTAGAGAGGCTGCGATAGTTATGAGGTTTGGGTTGGTAAACGACCTCCAGGACATAATCCTATATATCTGTTTGCATTCGCCTGGAGCATTTCAGTTAGATGTTTTTGGGGTTTTCGTTTGTTGCTTCTGATACGCACGTTGTACCTATCCCGTAGACATACGTGTGAATCACGGTCGGAGGCCTTCCATTTAATTCTCCAACTGTACCGGCCTTTTCTTTTAGATTAAGGAGGCCTACGGTCTCTCTTCCTGACCACAAGGTCATTTTAGCTGGTTTACTTTACATAACAGAGGTACGCGGTAAGGTTGCTTCATTGGTGATACTTTTGGCGGTATGCCAATGATGGTTTATGGACAAGTCTTCCCACTCGATAGGCCGCATAGCCTGACTTTTATATTCGTTTAGGGACTGGTGGTCTGTGCGAGCATAATGGAAACCTGGCGTGCTCTCATTCTGCAGTAGAGTTTCACTTGTGATCATTTCGAACGTTACCAGGGCATGATCGTTTTTCCGTGTAGGGGCGTTAATTTCAATATTTTCCAGTGGGAGTCTGTCATTCGAAAATATTCAGTTCAACTATGAGGGTTTACCCTTCCTTCCCATGGCAACCTACCCATTATGTAAGTCCCATCTCTTTGATGGCAGCCTTAAGCTTGCTTGAGAATTATTCCATTAATAAGACTCCTCGGCTAGGTTCATTGGCGGGGTGTTTAAGTCCCTCGCAACCATCAACTTATCTTCCCTCTCGCTCGAGTGCTGTCCGATAGGGAACTGTCTATCGACTTGACTGCAGTAGTTCTATCGTCAGAAGAGACCATTGCCACTAATTCCTTTACACATTATGTATTACTTACTCTCACCTTTTACAGGTACAGATTTTTTTTATTAGAAAATAATGAATATTTACTTGTAGCAACTTAGGTTGACTAGTTAAAAGTTAACTTCAAACCTTAAGCCCCAGTATTCATTTACTTCCTTATTCTGCATAGGGTTTACATTTCCTATTATCTTATATTGAACGTTAAGAGGTATTTTGTGTGTGTGAATGACTAGAACCGCGCTCCACTGACTCCTGCTTACATCTTGAGTAGTTGCGGTTCTTGGTTTCCGGTTTCTTCCTATAGCGGTTTGGCTACACGCCGACTTTGCTCTAACGTCTACAGTCGGTTTATTATAATAAACCATAGCCCTTTTGTTGTAGCAGTAAATAATCCCCAAAATGAATAGTTACATAGGTCCTCGATATTGATGCTGACCATGTTTGTTATGGCCGACGCTACTAGTTGATGGCGCTCGGTCACGCATCATCACCAGATCACGTCGCGCCGCACCGTGGGAAGCATCTCTCACCAGTTTGCCAGCCTAGACGATGCTTTTCGATTGCTACTCTATTCCCAATCAAATATAACTTCTTTTCCATCCTTTATGCCTTCTGATTTGTTCTCATTCGTAAGGGTGGGTTCAATCGTCAGAAGTTGCCCTGGTAATACCACAAACGTAACTTGGTCATATATTGGGTGCACTTCACTGTGATAGAAGGTTGACACTTGAATTCCTTAAAATACTAGTTCTATATCACTTCACTGGTCTTTTAGTCATTGAATTCTATCTCCTCTATGCCGTATCCATTCTATGGTAATCTAATAGACCTCATTCATGCACCAAACAATCTAGGACTGCATACAGGAGAGTGAATGCTAACATTAAAATGTGCGCAAAAATACATAGATGTAAAAAATATGAAAAAATTTATAAAAAAATAAAAATAGAAAATTAGCAGAAAAATGAAACTACAATAACTGTATTATAGACGAAAAAATAATATCAAACGGAGAATGCAGCTAGGAATAGAGTGGTTTTATAGGTTTTGAAGGAAACCACAAAGCAACAAGGAAAGTAAGGTTCTCAGGAATTGAGCATGCTAAAATCACTGTATTCATAACAGCTAGCCACACAGATATTGGATATAGGAAAGATTCGGCGGGCACTAAAAGTATTTTAAAGGTCACTCTGTACTTGTATATTTTGACGTTGTTCATTGGCCTTATACAATGTAAAACGAGCAAACATACATCCATCATTTAAATACCTTATAGAGTCTTTGGCGGCTTTCCATAGTAACTTTTGGATCGTTTTATGCTACTGTTGTGACTGAAAGTAAATTTAATCAGCATTCGTATGATTATTATAATTACCAATTTAAGGTTAAATTAAGTTTTAAGGTTGGATGTCTTTTTTGTTTTTATAGGTATTCTCTGAGGCTTAGGGTATATATTTATGTTTTCGAATCCTATAGGAATCTACATTTAGGCAGGACATATATGTCCTGCCTAAATTACCAGGATATTGCTTAAAGTTCCCATTCTAATTAGTAAGGGGTTGGGAAAAATTGTTTCGCTGTTAGATTCTATGTTCGTTTATGGTAAAGTTACATCTTAATCACTCCAGCATCTCAAATTAAGTACTAAATCGTCTTTACCGTATCTATTCTTGAATTGTTAGTTGTTGCCGATCAACTGGTGATGATCTTCTGTATCTCTCATGTAGCCGAAACTTCTTATAGACTGAACAGATATAACAAATTGTCTGGCCATAAGAACAAAATAAACATCCGGTAGACAATTAGCTTTTAGTTATGCTTTCTAACATTACATTTAAATTAATGAGAACGTTTATTAATACTGCTATTCTACGTCATATACAGTTGCAAATTCTTTTAGCGGGGTAGAAACATTGTTTATGGAGAGACCCTTCAAAACTTGACTAACTTCATTACGTAAAAAAATGGAACTTCCCTGATATGCAGAAATATCCCTGTAGATGTGATTTTTATTAATCTCAATGAAGCTTTCGCTAAGATATCTCATATAAGTTTCAAAGTAGTGCTGGATAGTTTTAAGACCCACTGTAAAGTTAGATAACAGGCTAATGACTTTATCACTGACAAAATCCAATGTATAACAGTGGATAGCGCTTTATCTTGATAATCCGTGAAAAGTTCGGCCTTTCGAGTGTCAGGATAAGTATCCTCACAATAGCTTATCCCGAAGGTATCTTAATCTTGTGAGGTATTCGCAAAGCATGTTATAAGTTAGGTGAAGTTCTTAGAATATTATGCTTGACGTGAGGCCACAAGTATAATATAGGGTTCAAACAGTTAGTCCTCATTTTAAATTTGCTTTGTTAAGTTCAACGTCGGGAAACTAAATGGTTAAAAGACTGCATAATACTAGTTCATCGTTTACTTAACGACGTATTTATCTTTTTTTTTTTCATCTTGTACTGATCGATAAAGTTGGATATCTCCAGAGGCTTCCGAAACAAATATCAAGTCATTTACTCCCAAACATCTGTTTCTCTCATCAAATCATAATTTGCTGGAGTTTTTTTATTTATCGAAATGCTTAATGTCAGCAGTGTTACAAATAGCAAAGATTAAAATACGACTTCCTATCATTACTTCTGGGAGCTGACTAGAGACCGATTAACAACTAGCAGTCAAACAACTTTTTAATTTACTTTCAGTTGTTTGAAATGCCGTATTTGAATATTAGGTATCCAGATGGTCGCATAGTAACGATTAAGATTTCGAAATCAGCTGCCTTGTTTCAGGTAATTGTTTAGTTATAAAGGAATTGTCAGGTCCTTAAAAGAGCATGTGTGATCGAAAATCTGGAATTTTCAAAATGTAGCCTGAGGTTAGTAATATATCTTACGGATGTGTGTTATGATGATTTTCACCACACAAATTTGTCGTTTTAGTTCATCCTCACAATTTAATTCCCACTATACTTGTGATTGTTCATTTGTTACAGTACAAGCCTAATGTCTACTAATGCATAACCCTTACCAATTGTTAAAGTACAATTATCATTCATGTTAAAGTTTATGTCAAATTAAAGATTTGGTGACACTACAGAACATCTACTAGATAAGTGTTTTATATTTGTAAACCTTGTTTTAGCAACCCTAATCTTGGTTTTCGATCTTAATTGCGTGGTAATTTATTGTACACGTTAAAAACTAGCCAATTGTCACTGATTTGTTCCACTAATTGACTTATAATACACAGGTGACATAGACCTATTCTGTGAAGACGCTGATAAAATGCAGTATTTTGGTAGCATCGAGCAACAGTTCAGGCATGTTCAGCATGTGTCTTCCCCTCTGACTGCGAATTGTTGCTTTAGTCTGCGTCTGCTAGTCTGCGTCACTATCTTGGACTAAAGATATGGAGCTAAGGGATCAAGCATGTTGACCACTTCACTTATCTTGTAAGTATGATCAGCCATGATAGGTTGGTATCTGACACAATCTCTGAACAAATTCAAACAACTCGCTTGACTTTTGCCAACTAGTGTCATCCACAGCATAAGTGAGATATTCGTCTCTAAAAGACAGCGCGTATACTGCATGGCAGTCCTTTACGTCTTATTTTATGGATGGCATCAGTCCATGTAGTGGCTGGCTATTGGTGTGAATCGTGTTGGCAGATGTAAACTATTTGGTTGGTGTCTACTCGAATGTTGTAACCAATGGTTGGAGACTGTGTTATGACACAACTCAGAATCAGTGGTAGTGGCTGAGGTACGTCCACTCTTTGTATCCCTTTAAATCGTAAGTTTAAAATTATTTTATGCCTTTCTTACTACGAATGAATTCTTTCTCTCAGTCCCATATTTTATATTTCCACTCTTTTTTGCTTTCATTACTATTATTATCATTAAAGTAACTAGTACTTTGACTGGTTTAATGCTAATCTTGTTGTCCTTCTGAGTTGTGGCAACTCTGGTCGATGATCACTTACGCTAGATTCTATGTTGTACATGCATATATACACTCGGCATATAGTATAAACAGGTTAGGTTGGGGCATTGTCATACAGGTTTAGAAAGCAAAGTATGGGAGTTTGAAATTGGTTATTCGAAATGTTGGTTTTTCAGTCGTGTAGAAAGGCCATCATGATAGTTCACAAAAATCGAAGCTCGTTTCGAAAGTTACATAAAATCTACATCCAAGATTGTGATTACAGCATCTCGTCTATTATGGCTTTAGTGGAATTCAGTATTTAAGTAATGCATTATGGGTTTCTGAAGATGGTCCATTGATGATTATTTAAATTTGTATATGTAGTTTCTGCATTACTCCAAATGGATGAATTAGTTTCAGAGGTAACAACAGTAGTTGGAGTCAAATTAAACTCGTTCTGCGAAGTTTTTAGTTACTACAACTATCATGTACTCGGATTATAGTGATCCAATGTTTGGACGATAAATTTGCTCAAATTCTTCGGGAAAATTTCTGTGATTGCTATGAGATAGTTTTCACAACAGTGAAACTAAATGATCCGCGATCAAATTCACCTCGGTACATCCGTCTCCTCAAGTTTACAGATGTACTTTGCAGACGAGTGCTTTTTATCACGAAACCTTGTCCACATATGGTTTGTTGCTATCAACCCTCAGCCATCTTTTATCACAAAATAGTACACACCATGTCGAATCACTTACACCAGCAAATTTGTTGCACTTTGGTGGGCAAAATTTCGTAAACACTATTTAAGACTAGATAAACACGACATTGTTCTCCACTCAGTGATTAATCCGAGCAGGTATATGCTCATGTAGATTGTAAGGCTTATTATCACTTGTAATTAATTCTATTATTGTAAACAGATTAATTAATACTTTTTTATCGTTCTGCATTATTATGTTTGCCTTTATGACTCATTCCTGTGTTCATCTGAACTGCATAGTCATAATCACTGTCCGATAGACTTATCTCAATCATTCAGTCTTTCTGGTCTCACCAATCATTCAGATCTGGAACTCATGCACAGCTCTGACTCAGATAGAAATGAATCTACTGTACGAATCTGTTTTCGTCTTGATAATGGTCAACGTTTAGAGTGGAGTGGATGTTCCGACTCACCAATCTGGTCAATTCTTGAATGTCTGGCGTCAAATAACTCAAGGTACAGTCTACCTATCGTTTATTCATTACTTTTGTTCTTGTGCCTGCAAATTATCTATTTTGAGGTTTTTTTCTTTTGTCATGTGATAAACCATTAGACTTTGTCTGTAATAAGTACTATTAGTTGTTGTTATGCACTTTTTGTCCTCAGGCTTAAGCTTATAACAACTTTTATTTTGTTCAAGACTTCAGAAGCTTTATTTTATGACTTGGCATTATTTAATGCAGCAGATGCATTCTTTCTTCTAGATTTATTTCATTGTTTTGATACTACTGAAATTACTATTACTTCTACTATTTTCATATTCATATTGGTAATTTCGTCACTATGTTGATGTAGTGTGGCAACGTGGATGGATTTTTGTGTTGGGTTCTATATTCTTTATAACTGACTAGTTGCAGATAATTTTCATCATTGAAAGTTCATCTCTCACATGTGAATTACATGCATATTTCTAAGGTTATTGTTACTACGGCATATAATTCATGGCTAAATTGAATTTTTTTATTATGTGATACTAAAACGAAGATCATTATGGCCGGGTTAATTTACACTATGAGATGTGACGAAATCAAACTTCTGTTATCAGACGCTGTAGTAAGTGATCAGAGATATAACGTCAAGAAAACTTGTTGCTTAACTTATTTCAAGCAGTTATTGATCAGAACGATCATCAGATTAGTGTCGGTTAAGTTGGATTTCATACGTTAATACCTGTTGTTGTGTAGTGTGTAAATTGCTGAAAGACATGATCTAGTTGTAGAAAATATGTTACTGACTAATTAAATAAATTTTAAATTTTAGCCACTTCCATGAAATTCGTGTTATTCTTATAAGCATAATCTCGTCGTGCTAGTGTAATATGGCGACTTGAATATATACGCATATATGCCAGGTTCAACGTTGTTAATGACTGATTAACCAACTTGGTAGTACGAGAGTATGTAACCTTTATTTGACGTGAATCTATTTAGGCAAATATTTACAAGTAATAAACTACCGAAGATATCAGTATGTGAGTTAATTGTTCCATTGTATTTTTGTAGCGTTGCAGATATGTTATCATCAGAGCATAGTTTATCTTCTGGTGGTGGATGTCCTGCCGTGATCCATTTTCAAAATAAGGTATTTGTTTTATTAGTGTTGAGATATGCATTTCACGTAATATTTTATTGATTGTTTCGCAATTTATAGATTCATTTCAAAACAACGAAATAAAAAATATACTGGATATTCATCTCTGATGGTCATTAGATATATGTTCCAGTTGTACGTCATAAATCCCAAAAGATGAGGCGTTTTTGCGGTTGCGTCTGTCACTGAAAGACAACAGAAAAACACATTTACGTAATAAGAGGTTCTCTTCATATTCAATTAACAGTGAGGTCCCCTCTGAATTTGTGATATCAGCGTCGCCTATCAATAAACTGTGAAATGTGGCCTCTAAATATTGCTGTTTTGCGTAACCTGTTAATCTGTGATCATAAGTCTATTCGAAGCATTGCTCTCCAATAGTGGGACACAGATGGCATTGTCCTTAGGTTAGATATAAAGTATCCAGGATTTATTTTTAATTGTTTTCAACTATGAATAA
Organism: Schistosoma mekongi; assembly: GCA_034768735.1. Lineage (NCBI taxonomy): Eukaryota > Metazoa > Platyhelminthes > Trematoda > Strigeidida > Schistosomatidae > Schistosoma > Schistosoma mekongi. Next base: position 5,745,597 of record CM068311.1, on the reverse strand, counting down.
CTTCTAATTATTATCCTTATTTTTGTTATTTAGGTTATAGGTGAAAGCAACTTACGTGCAATTTCATTGGCTAATTTGGGTATCCATCGCAGTTCAGCATTATTACAACTGACTATTGTTCCACGTAATTCTGAATCTATGTTGTGTAAGAACGATACTTCTTATGAAGGTACGGAACATATATCAGCTTTCAATATCTCAGTGAGTCATGAAACAGATCCAGCAACATGTAAAACTGATGATATCAGTAAGTTTTTGCTATACTTTATATTTGTTTATTAAGACGTTTCAGAATGCCAAAAGACTGTGAAACCATTGAATTCATACAACAGTGAACCACTATTGGAAACTCCCTCCAATAGTAATGATTCTGCGCATCCAAGTAGTAACCGAGCTCGAAGTAAGTAGTTCAGTGATATATTGTATTATACTATTTCGGGTCATATGAATTTATGTTACTCAGAATTCTATTCTTTAGCTTAATAAAGGCTTTGTGATACATTAACACGTGAGAGTTGACTATGCTGGTTAATTCTGTAGTCCAGAGTAAGTGAAATGAGTTTGAGCACGTGATCCACAAGTTGTTAGTTGGATCCCTGCACTACTTAGTTCTAACTCCATATGCACACAGACACTGATTGCCGTTATCAGAAGCTATTATTATTTTAGAAATTGTTGTGTGATTAAAAAGACCATATTTGACGGTAGATTTGCAGTTTTCTGAAACATGTTTCTACTTATACACCTTATATGCATAGTGTATATGTTTTAGAAGTCAACTTAAGTTAGGTGAGTGGTATAATTCTTCTGATCGAAGATATTGAAGAGATTCAGGATTTTCTAAAAACTTTAAGAAATGTTAGGTGCATTTCATGTATATCGCGTTACTTATTTTACCGTTCATTAACTCTGGTGAACTTTGTGGAAAGAAACAAATATTTGTTTGCGGTCCTCAGTGGAGGCTGGGTTTATTTATATTTGTCTGTTCAAAACTGTAAATTGCAGCCACCCAATTTGTACTGCTATTTAATAACAATCGGATTCTAAAATGAGGATGCTATGCAAGTGGTATCATTAGTTATGAAATATAGTGACTGAGATTGCAACACAAAGAAATATGGTGGTTTTTTTTACTACATCTTCAACCTTACATTACTCCACTCAGCATCATTATAAACATTTGAAATGTGAGTAACTACATAACAGGACTTTTAATTTGAGGATATTTAAACAAACTTATACAAATTTGTTTAAGTCCTTATATGTAATATAGGTTGGGTGATATAACACTCAGACCATTTGGTTTCTAACCACTGGAGTTAGGTGAGTCATGTGCAACGCAAAACCTGGCATATATTTGCTTCGGTTTAATTTACCGCATCACACCACATCACTTACCAATATGGTTTAGATCGACTGTCGGTTGCATAGACTGATGCTACCTATTGGTTTAGCCCTCTTAACTTCATTCTATTTTACTCCTGGTGCAAACATTACCCGTTTAGGTTAATGTGCTTAAACCTAAGTATCCCTTACCCGAGGGTCCCAAGAAATGCGAATAATATTTCGAAGATACATATGATCAAACACCAGTAGCTTACGAATATCTTCTACTTTTAAGAGCCGCCATTAAGTTGAACGTTCAAATTTCATTCAACTTACTTTTGTATAGGCAGCTGGACGTTACCATCAGCCCTTATATCAAAGGAAAACCGGTGGCTTAAATCCAAGGCAACGATCTTATACCAGGCAGGCGTCAGAGGTGTATTGTTTGATATACAATAAAGCTATTCGCTGTCTGTTAGGTTCTTTCACCAGTTCTCTGCTGTCACTTTATAGAATAGAGAATATTTTTTTACTTATTTTGTTCAAGCTGACATCGGTTGATCACTGTATAGTGATCAATCTGATCCCAGAATCGGTCACAATGGCGCAGATGTATTCACTCATTGTCCTCCCTTAAATCATGAGCTTTTAATTATTCCATTACTTTCTTTCAACGCCTCCTGAACCATATTCTATATGTTCACATTCCTTATTACTATTATTATTTTATTTTATAGAAGTGATTTCTACTAGTGGTGGTGGTGTTAATCTTGCGGTGCCATGGTGGTATGGCAACTTGAACCGATGCACACATGTGCCAGGTTCTATGTTGATTGTACATCAATCTGATGTTTATTAAGCCATTTATAGTGCTGATCGAATTCTGTCGGTCGGGTTGTAATGTCTCCACTAATCTAAGTAACTGGACATCACTAACATTATGTTCAGATGGAGTGCCGAATAGAGCAAAACATAAGTACATGGTTTGTTACCGACCACCTCCAAACAACCTTTCATTTAAGCATAATTTTTGATTATCTGTAAAAAGCAATAAATCCTTATCCAAAGTGACATTTTATTCACTTAGTATCTTTATACTTTCAGACAAAATAGATAATGGAGGATGAATCTATACTTAACGTTTCCTATATGTCTGAGTTGTACTAATAGTAACCAATATATCTGCTAACTGACTTAAGACCCGTTCCATATCTGCTTTGGATAACCCCAGGTTAAATTTACACTGCGACTTAAACACAGAAAAAAGGCGCGAAACATGAGATAAACGCTTTATTCCAGGGTAACTTTTTTTTACATAAAAATGAGGGTAATTAGAGAATTGCAAATGACCTTGGGATCCTGAAGAGTCCAAGATCCCTACTGAATATAGTAGTTGTATTACCAAACACCCACTCAGAATAATGGAACGTGATTCTGTATTTTCCAGATGTTACAGCTAATGTTCTGCTTAATGCTGATTGAATGAAACGTTTCCTGACGTTTCTGGACTTCTACAGACTTCTCTGAGGGATTTTTCAAGTTTCCCTAACAGTAACTGTGTATTAGTATAAAAATTCAGCTCAACCATAATTGTGCTCAAATACATTTCTAGAATGCTGTTAGCTCAAAGTACCCAAAATATGGTTCATAAATAATGTTAGTAATGTATATTGAGAAAAGTTTTTTTCACATTTCATTCAACTTACTTTTGTATAGGCAGCTGGACGTTACCATCAGCCCTTATATCAAAGGAAAACCGGTGGCTTAAATCCAAGGCAACGATCTTATACCAGGCAGGCGTCAGAGGTGTATTGTTTGATATACAATAAAGCTATTCGCTGTCTGTTAGGTTCTTTCACCAGTTCTCTGCTGTCACTTTATAGAATAGAGAATATTTTTTTACTTATTTTGTTCAAGCTGACATCGGTTGATCACTGTATAGTGATCAATCTGATCCCAGAATCGGTCACAATGGCGCAGATGTATTCACTCATTGTCCTCCCTTAAATCATGAGCTTTTAATTATTCCATTACTTTCTTTCAACGCCTCCTGAACCATATTCTATATGTTCACATTCCTTATTACTATTATTATTTTATTTTATAGAAGTGATTTCTACTAGTGGTGGTGGTGTTAATCTTGCGGTGCCATGGTGGTATGGCAACTTGAACCGATGCACACATGTGCCAGGTTCTATGTTGATTGTACATCAATCTGATGTTTATTAAGCCATTTATAGTGCTGATCGAATTCTGTCGGTCGGGTTGTAATGTCTCCACTAATCTAAGTAACTGGACATCACTAACATTATGTTCAGATGGAGTGCCGAATAGAGCAAAACATAAGTACATGGTTTGTTACCGACCACCTCCAAACAACCTTTCATTTAAGCATAATTTTGATTATCTGTAAAAAGCAATAAATCCTTATCCAAAGTGACATTTTATTCACTTAGTATCTTTATACTTTCAGACAAAATAGATAATGGAGGATGAATCTATACTTAACGTTTCCTATATGTCTGAGTTGTACTAATAGTAACCAATATATCTGCTAACTGACTTAAGACCCGTTCCATATCTGCTTTGGATAACCCCAGGTTAAATTTACACTGCGACTTAAACACAGAAAAAAGGCGCGAAACATGAGATAAACGCTTTATTCCAGGGTAACTTTTTTTTTACATAAAAATGAGGGTAATTAGAGAATTGCAAATGACCTTGGGATCCTGAAGAGTCCAAGATCCCTACTGAATATAGTAGTTGTATTACCAAACACCCACTCAGAATAATGGAACGTGATTCTGTATTTTCCAGATGTTACAGCTAATGTTCTGCTTAATGCTGATTGAATGAAACGTTTCCTGACGTTTCTGGACTTCTACAGACTTCTCTGAGGGATTTTTCAAGTTTCCCTAACAGTAACTGTGTATTAGTATAAAAATTCAGCTCAACCATAATTGTGCTCAAATACATTTCTAGAATGCTGTTAGCTCAAAGTACCCAAAATATGGTTCATAAATAATGTTAGTAATGTATATTGAGAAAAGTTTTTTTCACATTTCATGCCAATTTTACAAACACTGTCATGTTCAGTAATTGTTATGAAGTTGTTCATCTTGTTCAATTTTTACTGTTGCGTCTAATTATGATAGTTAATATCATGTTAGATTTTTTAGCGACCTATTTTATATGTTCTGAAATGTAAAAACCACTAATATTGGTGTATTTTCAGCTTGGACTGATGTAAGTACCGTCTCAGGTTTTGTCTCACCATTCAGTGTTTTTTCGGATCGTCCATCAATTTCTGCATTTCAAAATGTTGGACAAGTTGGGTCCACACATCGTCCAACAGAACAAAATCAACAGGTGAGGCTGGTTAGCAGCTATGGCTATCTGATAAGCTGAAGCTCGATTTAAATAATCGCTGTTATTTGTGATGAGATATCTTTCAAATTTCTAATAGGATCTATTCATTATTAATATTCAGAATTGTCGTTAATAAGTATATGAAACGTTGTTTATTAAATATTACTTTGTGGCTGTTAGTTGGGTGATGATGATAATAGTATCAACATTATTTGAACGAGATTGGTATATGATGCAGTCTCTGGACAAATTCAAACAACTCGCTTAACTTTTGCTAAATAATGTCATCCACAGCATAGGTGAGATATCCATCTCAAAAACATAACGAGTAAACAGCGTAGCAGTCCCTTACGTCTTACTGTATGGATGTAGAATGTACCGATTAAGGGTAGATGACACTTGTAAGTTATTGGTATTTGATCACCAATCTCTTCAAAATATCACCCATGTTATCTGGGACGATTAGCTATGCAGGGTTACATGGTTAAAAGCAGAGTATTGCGGAAGATGGTAAATTAGTTGATGAGTTTGTGAATCATCATCAGTTGAGGTGGTTATGTCATATATGTTAGGTATGGCTATACACTGTCTCCCTCGACGCGCGATAACGATTGGTATTCAAGTGGGATAGAATGAAGCTAGGTGCGATCAAATGTACTATTGCATCAATCCATGAAGTTACTGGCTACTGGCGTGAATCGTGTTGGCAGATGTAAACTATTTAGGATAAACTTGTATATTCCCGTTGATTTGTTATAGACTGAAGCTGGTCAGTCATTGTTGCTATATGTGCATCCTGAGCGGATTGCCTCGATATAGCGAATTTTTCACACGTATTATAAGTTGGATTGTGACTGGCAAGTGGAATCCAGGACGCGCGTTTCGTCCTATTTGGGACTCATCGGCTGGATGTACTTATAATACACAGGTGACATAGACCTATTCTGTGAAGACGCTGATAAAATGCAGTATTTTGGTAGCATCGAGCAACAGTTCAGGCATGTTCAGCATGTGTCTTCCCCTCTGACTGCGAATTGTTGCTTTAGTCTGCGTCTGCTAGTCTGCGTCACTATCTTGGACTAAAGATATGGAGCTAAGGGATCAAGCATGTTGACCACTTCACTTATCTTGTAAGTATGATCAGCCATGATAGGTTGGTATCTGACACAATCTCTGAACAAATTCAAACAACTCGCTTAACTTTTGCTAAATAATGTCATCCACAGCATAGGTGAGATATCCATCTCAAAAACATAACGAGTAAACAGCGTAGCAGTCCCTTACGTCTTACTGTATGGATGTAGAATGTACCGATTAAGGGTAGATGACACTTGTAAGTTATTGGTATTTGATCACCAATCTCTTCAAAATATCACCCATGTTATCTGGGACGATTAGCTATGCAGGGTTACATGGTTAAAAGCAGAGTATTGCGGAAGATGGTAAATTAGTTGATGAGTTTGTGAATCATCATCAGTTGAGGTGGTTATGTCATATATGTTAGGTATGGCTATACACTGTCTCCCTCGACGCGCGATAACGATTGGTATTCAAGTGGGATAGAATGAAGCTAGGTGCGATCAAATGTACTATTGCATCAATCCATGAAGTTACTGGCTACTGGCGTGAATCGTGTTGGCAGATGTAAACTATTTAGGATAAACTTGTATATTCCCGTTGATTTGTTATAGACTGAAGCTGGTCAGTCATTGTTGCTATATGTGCATCCTGAGCGGATTGCCTCGATATAGCGAATTTTTCACACGTATTATAAGTTGGATTGTGACTGGCAAGTGGAATCCAGGACGCGCGTTTCGTCCTATTTGGGACTCATCGGCTGGATGTACTTATAATACACAGGTGACATAGACCTATTCTGTGAAGACGCTGATAAAATGCAGTATTTTGGTAGCATCGAGCAACAGTTCAGGCATGTTCAGCATGTGTCTTCCCCTCTGACTGCGAATTGTTGCTTTAGTCTGCGTCTGCTAGTCTGCGTCACTATCTTGGACTAAAGATATGGAGCTAAGGGATCAAGCATGTTGACCACTTCACTTATCTTGTAAGTATGATCAGCCATGATAGGTTGGTATCTGACACAATCTCTGAACAAATTCAAACAACTCGCTTGACTTTTGCCAACTAGTGTCATCCACAGCATAGGTGAGATATCCATCTCAAAAACATAACGAGTAAACAGCGTAGCAGTCCCTTACGTCTTACTGTATGGATGTAGAATGTACCGATTAAGGGTAGATGACACTTGTAAGTTATTGGTATTTGATCACCAATCTCTTCAAAATATCACCCATGTTATCTGGGACGATTAGCTATGCAGGGTTACATGGTTAAAAGCAGAGTATTGCGGAAGATGGTAAATTAGTTGATGAGTTTGTGAATCATCATCAGTTGAGGTGGTTATGTCATATATGTTAGGTATGGCTATACACTGTCTCCCTCGACGCGCGATAACGATTGGTATTCAAGTGGGATAGAATGAAGCTAGGTGCGATCAAATGTACTATTGCATCAATCCATGAAGTTACTGGCTACTGGCGTGAATCGTGTTGGCAGATGTAAACTATTTAGGATAAACTTGTATATTCCCGTTGATTTGTTATAGACTGAAGCTGGTCAGTCATTGTTGCTATATGTGCATCCTGAGCGGATTGCCTCGATATAGCGAATTTTTCACACGTATTATAAGTTGGATTGTGACTGGCAAGTGGAATCCAGGACGCGCGTTTCGTCCTATTTGGGACTCATCGGCTGGATGTACTTATAATACACAGGTGACATAGACCTATTCTGTGAAGACGCTGATAAAATGCAGTATTTTGGTAGCATCGAGCAACAGTTCAGGCATGTTCAGCATGTGTCTTCCCCTCTGACTGCGAATTGTTGCTTTAGTCTGCGTCTGCTAGTCTGCGTCACTATCTTGGACTAAAGATATGGAGCTAAGGGATCAAGCATGTTGACCACTTCACTTATCTTGTAAGTATGATCAGCCATGATAGGTTGGTATCTGACACAATCTCTGAACAAATTCAAACAACTCGCTTGACTTTTGCCAACTAGTGTCATCCACAGCATAAGTGAGATATTCGTCTCTAAAAGACAGCGCGTATACTGCATGGCAGTCCTTTACGTCTTATTTTATGGATGGCATCAGTCCATGTAGTGGCTGGCTATTGGTGTGAATCGTGTTGGCAGATGTAAACTATTTGGTTGGTGTCTACTCGAATGTTGTAACCAATGGTTGGAGACTGTGTTATGACACAACTCAGAATCAGTGGTAGTGGCTGAGGTACGTCCACTCTTTGTATCCCTTTAAATCGTAAGTTTAAAATTATTTTATGCCTTTCTTACTACGAATGAATTCTTTCTCTCAGTCCCATATTTTATATTTCCACTCTTTTTTGCTTTCATTACTATTATTATCATTAAAGTAACTAGTACTTTGACTGGTTTAATGCTAATCTTGTTGTCCTTCTGAGTTGTGGCAACTTTGGTCGATGCACATTTGTGCCTAATTCAGCATGCATAATCGTAATCAACCAGCTATTAGCATGTCCTTGGATATTATATTTTTTTCATAGTATTGTACTACTATCGTTGGTCGAACTTCATAACACCAACTGTAGGATTCACCTGACATCGCGTTAAATTCACCGGAATAACGCGCCCGAAGTCGATAGAGTCAAAAGACTGTCTTGAGTGTTCGGAATATTTATATTTCAACAGATATAAATATCTAATGTGGTTCTACAAGAAATAATTATTAATTTACTGGTCACTTACATTCAAGGTGATTAAGCAACAACAACAACAACAAACGGTTACAACAATCTGCCTTATGCACAAATGCACTCAAAATTAATGCCAAACAAAATGGCTGGCTAAACGAACACTGTTCCTACCAATAGAAAACAGTATCTAGAAAGTTCGGACATAACGGACCAATGAAATGCAAGTTACAAATTTTGTAATACACACTCAACTACTCCTGAGTAGTATGACGATTACAACTAAATCCGACACTATCAACGGTATATGCTGCGGATATTACACAATACAGCGCGACATTCTATTTCATTTTCGTTGTTCTAGATATTACATCTTGTTATCGAGGAGTAAATAGTATACGTTAGAGTTGTGGATTATATAATAACCGGATAACGAACCGGGAATCACATCCTATGGTACTGTCTCTTATTTGTTGGTGTCTTATTTTCTCACTACTTCTGGGCTTAGTCACATTGGTTCCGACCTCAGACAGTCGGCGCCTACGTAATCAGCTCGCATAGATTAAAGGAGCAAATCCAGTTGGCCTGTTCTGACGATAGGTCAGTTTTACACTTATCTCTGTCATCTTGTATCTTACTTTCACACCAGCAGCCTCTAAAATCATTTCAGTGGCGACGAAGTGACAAGAAAATTTTCAACCTCTGCATCGAAACTCGGTCATTTTTAACTGCGTCAAATCCTAATCTTACGATGTCTATTTTTTTGGATAACCTTAAATCACTTCAGGATGCATTGACTCGTAAGCTATCTTCCCAGTCCACTTCTATTTCTTCAACAAACAAATGTAAAAATATTGTTCAATGTATTAGTAATTTTAATTATAATCTCTAGTCTAGTCTTATATTTAATTCTTGGTTTCATCGTTGTGAAGATATTTCTTCACGTTGAATTTTCTATGACCGAGAATACAGCTAAAGTTCATCTCCTACTCAGTCGGACATAATAAGTATATCAATTTTCTTTTACTGAAACATCCACACGACTTTGCGTTTGATGAAATCATTCATACACTATCTCAAATGTTTGGTGGACAAACGTCTCTATTCAATTTTTGTTATAATTATTTCCATATTTCCAACTGGAAAGGCTAATCGATAATCTGAATGTTTCCAAATCAATAATATTAGTGCTAATAAGTTCAGTTGTTTAATCGTTATCTGTGGATTGACAAATGCTGAAGACATGGACATACGAACCCGAATCTTATCTCATATCTAACAAGATCTTACCATGGCATTACAATTGATTATTGCTGAATGTTAGCTCATATATAGTCTTAAACATGATACGGCTATGGTGGAGAGTAATGTGACGCTTTCGGACTTGGGAGACAGTCAACACAGTTACAGTACCTAGGCCTCACATTACACGAACAGAGTCCGCCTTCAGTTCATATACCACTAAATTCCTACTAAAATACTAGTGTTACGGAGGTTGGCATTTTATCAACTTTTATTCTTTCATGCTGCATAAGTGCCATCGGTGTCATCAAGTCGCATACAAGAAGGCTATTGCAAATCCAAGAGAAAATTTTTTCGGAAAGCGAGACAGTTTGCGGAAACCTTATAGTCGTATTATTAGTATTTTTACAATGTCTAGAGTTGATTTTCAACATAGACGAAAATGTGTTATTACTCTAGTTGAATTGAGGTGGTTTTGTGGAGATTTGTTGAAATTTGTGTGTATTCGCCACTAAAATACCACTAGATAGATATCTAAGTAAAAATTGCAACTGAGTGCATTAATGTTGACTGGTTTCAGTTTAGCAGTAGTAACTTTATGGAAAGTGACATTAGCAACCGACGCATTACATACTAAGCGGTTATTTTGACAGGTAACACCGTTAAGATATAGTTTGATATGCCTACTTTGATTTCAGTTTTGTAAGTCGGCTTCTATGTCATTATATTGTATCCTATTATGTAACATAACTAATCCTTTCTATTTTTACCTCTTCTTAGCCACGAACATTGGGTGAGATCTTAGGTGTCAGCTTGCAGACATCATCACAGTTTCATATAAATAATGCACAATTGTCTACATATCCATTCAGTGAATTTAAGGTAGATTTTCTTTGGATTATGTCGTTTTTGCTTTTTAATTAGAATAGGCTTTTTATTATTAAGGAATGATGGTGATCTTTAGTACTGTTAGAAGCACGAGGGTGATTATCGCTTCTCAGTCGCCTACACTATTGAAGAGCTCTTCTTCTTCAGGTTCCTGCAAACAAAACTGGGTGAGAGGTGATATTGATGAAATGAGTGCATGACTACATCGCTTGAGAGATGACTGTCTGAAACTAGTCACACAGAATCTTGTTATGAATAGTTTCACGTGTTATGTCTGTACTTCTCGAAGTCGTACTGCCGGAGACTGAAATTTGTGGAGTAAGGTGTGGAGGTAACATCATTACAATGTTGGTTGTATGGGTTAAACATCTTACTACCCTCACATTTCTTTACAGTCGGCGTCTGGTCATAATTCTCTGCAACCAATCTGACTTCCATAGAGAAACCTTAAATAAAGATAATTCTAGCATGTATTGCCCTGTCGTCTTATCATTAATAATCAAGCACTATCACCACATCATTGTGGCAACTACAGTTGTGAGTGTTTTATAAAATCTTGGTTTTATCTACATGATCGGTTTAATGCAAGTCAACGGTTTACTGTTGTTGAGGTCTATTATTGTTTAAGCATGCATAATTCATGCATTACATTATCTGGATATTTGTGGGAAATAATGTGTTCTATTGAGAAGTGACATTACTTTTGAGGTTCGAGATTACTGACAGTTACACACAGTACTGTTCATAGATCCTATAAGAAGAAAATGTGTTTGGAATAATCAAAACGATAATGTAAACATAGTTAGGATGAATTTGTATCTTCCTGTTAATTTTTTATGGGACTGAACTGAGTTCGAATCCCGGTGCGCACATCAACGTTGGGATGCAGATAAATCCAGCCGATGAGTCCCAAAACAGAACGAAACGCGAGTTCTGGATTCCGCTTGCCAGTCATAATCCAACTTAAATAAGAATCATAGTGTTAAACTTACTAAATGATCAAAACTAATTTAAGACTGCCTAAAAGACTATCTTTTTATATCTACAAAGAACCAAGAATGTGGCTTTTATAGATTTGTTAATATAGAAACAGATGTGTTACTGTTCTTTTCATTTTCAAATAGTAAAACTTTTAGAAGATTTTGACAACTTTAAGCACTTAAAATTTATATATCTTTTGTAATAGTATCGTTTTTGAATAATGCAATATTCATTTACCATTATTATCTTCTAATTAGCTAATGGCCAGTGACATGTGATGATAAAATGACTCATTGGATTACCCAGATTCTTCAGACCGATCCTAATTTGCTGCAGTAATTACTCTTTACGAACAATTTAATAGTAGATAAACCTAGTCCTTACATTAAACTAACCAACTGCATTGCCTACACGGTGTAGTGTGCCTCTGATGGTAAAGATGTAACATCTCCCATTTCAAAACAGACATGACGTTGAGGTTATGGCATTGGTTCTCTATATTTTACTATGTTTACATTACCATTTTCATTCGTAGTTTTTATTACCAAAAATTAATTTTCCTCATTCGTTTTCTTTAAAACGTTATTGAGTAGTATATAAGTAGTAATTGTTGATGAAATGAGTGCATGACTACATCGCTTGAGAGATGACTGTCTGAAACTAGTCACACAGAATCTTGTTATGAATAGTTTCACGTGTTATGTCTGTACTTCTCGAAGTCGTACTGCCGGAGACTGAAATTTGTGGAGTAAGGTGTGGAGGTAACATCATTACAATGTTGGTTGTATGGGTTAAACATCTTACTACCCTCACATTTCTTTACAGTCGGCGTCTGGTCATAATTCTCTGCAACCAATCTGACTTCCATAGAGAAACCTTAAATAAAGATAATTCTAGCATGTATTGCCCTGTCGTCTTATCATTAATAATCAAGCACTATCACCACATCATTGTGGCAACTACAGTTGTGAGTGTTTTATAAAATCTTGGTTTTATCTACATGATCGGTTTAATGCAAGTCAACGGTTTACTGTTGTTGAGGTCTATTATTGTTTAAGCATGCATAATTCATGCATTACATTATCTGGATATTTGTGGGAATAATGTGTTCTATTGAGAAGTGACATTACTTTTGAGGTTCGAGATTACTGACAGTTACACACAGTACTGTTCATAGATCCTATAAGAAGAAAATGTGTTTGGAATAATCAAAACGATAATGTAAACATAGTTAGGATGAATTTGTATCTTCCTGTAATTTTTTATGGGACTGAACTGAGTTCGAATCCCGGTGCGCACATCAACGTTGGGATGCAGATAAATCCAGCGATGAGTCCCAAACAGAACGAAACGCGAGTTCTGGATTCGCTTGCCAGTCATAATCCAACTTAAATAAGAATCATAGTGTTAAACTTACTAAATGATCAAAACTAATTTAAGACTGCCTAAAAGACTATCTTTTTATATCTACAAAGAACCAAGAATGTGGCTTTTATAGATTTGTTAATATAGAAACAGATGTGTTACTGTTCTTTTCATTTTCAAATAGTAAACTTTTAGAAGATTTTGACAACTTTAAGCACTTAAAATTTATATATCTTTTGCTATTAGCTATTCATAAGTTTTCTAGCTAAGTGTTATTTGCTTAATGATGATGTAGGTATTGCAAGAATAGCTAAATCTCGTCTATAAATTGTACTTTTACTGTTCAATTTTATTTTTAATTCAGTTTTTGTGTTCAATATTTAATGATAGTTATTGTTAATGTTTTGCGTTACAGTGAGTTAAAAAACCGTTACACTTTAACAAGTAGTCTTCACGTACAATTGGCTATCTGGAATCTTTAATACTTTACTGAAGCTAGTTAGTAATAAAACAACGAATGTTTTCTATGTGCTATCAATCTCAGATAATTATAATTTTAATCAAACGTTATCAGGATTTAACAATTAGAGGGGATTTAATTGTAAACGGGGTGATCTCGAGTGCGTTTAGATATATGACGGCCCGTTTGCACACACTGTGGATGAATTATTCTTCTTGGCTTACCTGAAGATCAAATTGGGTTACGGCTGGTCTTAAAGACCTAGGATCGTGACCACAATACCCAAGAGACAACTACTTAAGTCCGGTCGCACATAGACTTTTTGGGAGAGGTTTTCATTTTGTCAGCTCTGTACTTGTTAAGGCCCTGCCACTGAAGAAGATAATCTGTGGAGTAAAGTGAGGCGTGCGTCTTTAGTGTTGACCTTTTCTAACCTCTCCTTTCCTTTTTGGGAAGGCAGCATCACTATCATACTGGTTGTCTGAGGGAAACACTCTACTGTAAAGTCCGAAGTATGGCTTCGCTTTCGAACCTTGGGTTTGTTGCTTTTAGTCTCGCCGCTGTTCAACCTATCTGCCTGGCCATCGTAGGACCTTCAAGGTAGATAGTTTCAGCCAACATAGTCCGTTTTTGTTGTAATGATAATCAAGCCCACGTCACCATATCATAGTAACAGCAACTTTAGGGAATTTAACAGTTAAGACATAGTGTCATTTTAAATTATGGTAAATTGTGCATTTTATACATTTGTTCGTAATTTTTATTCTAAACCAACGCATATCAATGATGATGCTGCATTTTTGTGCTATCTGTTATCTGTCAATAATAGCTATTGTTGTAGACTGCTTCGTTTGTATTTTGTCGTTTTAGTTCCCTGTTGATACGGAAGGACAAAATTTAAATGCTAAGATGTAAGCGTTCATTTTTTCCTGATTATTCCCCATTTACCTGAACAAATTATCTTATTTTTATCTTCTCTCTAAGTAAATAAATGTTTATGTAAATAATCCCTGTATATTTTTTTCATTTCAATAAGATATCTCTTTTAGACTGAGTCTAAAAATAAAGACTAACTGTATTCCGTTATTCTATCGATTCGTCCGTAGTACCTAGTTATGCAATCTAGATATGTCACATAGTGCTTGTTCTCATAATAATCTTATTTGGAAACTTAGCCAACGCTGTTTTCCATTCTCTTGTGTAAAATTAGTGTATGTAGGAGATTTTCAAAATCCAGAGTAACGGCTTCGTTTAAATGAAGTTTAAGAGAAAATGAGAGAATTACATCCTGTGTGTTTTTCCGACTAAGTCTACTGACGTCTACTGATATAATAATACCCTTAAATAGAATGCGATATTAAACTACTAGATGAGTGTCAGGCATTTGGACCCTTTAAATGTTCAGTGGTTCAATAGGCAGCACTAGTAATCATTTCTAGTTAGTGACCTAACTAATGCATATTTAATAGAGCTCGTTCGTGCCAAGTTTTGTGGTGTTCGTGAATGGCATTGAATAGACTGAGATCCTTTTACTGCAACGGATTGCTTCGAAGCGTTTCATACTTTACGAACCGTACTAGTCAGTCATGCAAAACAGTACATATGGGGTTAAGTCTATGTTGCCATATCCTATTAACATAACGAAGTGAATACCAAGGTAGCAGAAGTCATAGTAACCTCAGTGATAGTTAAAAAAGGAGTGGACTGGACATGAACTATATGACTCGATAATAAAGAACTAATTAGTGGAAAGGCATTTAAAAATTCTTGATTTAATCGAGTGAATGCATCTGCACGATTGTGACCGATTCTGGGAGGGGCGGGATGTTTGGCAATTGATTCGAATAATCACGTGGACACTAACCATGTAGTTTACATTTGGCATTACATTTCAGATCAACAATTATGGACTTCATGTACTGTTGATGTTTTTTTGTTTGACCTTTTGCAGCATTTTTGCATCCTACTTCGACACTAGTTATCATGGTCTGTAGAGGTGAATAGTGTAAAGGATGTAGGTGAGGCATTTATGTTGGTCTATATAGATTGTAGGAGAAATCAGTTATACTAGATTTTAGATGAATCTACATAAGTGTACAGGCATAACTAAGTGAGTAAATAATCAGACGATGAAGTTTCGAATTGAACGTATTACCTTTTTTCTACTGAATTAGGTTCTAACGTTCTAGATTTCTGATTTCTACTTCATGAACTGATACTATGGTTTGGTTTGACCACTCCTAGTATTCACCCACTTATTCTTCTTCTACTTATACGACAGTTATCGTTTGCAGTGGTTAACGAGAGGTATTCTTCATCGTTTAATGTTGCATACTATCACTGACAAATATTTCTATTCTTTTTTCATTCATCTTGTAAATTTCATCTCATTGTACTTATGTGGTATATGGTAATTTGAACTGTCACATAATTTAGCCGAGCATACATTAATTATAACATTGAAATTGCTATGCAAGCTTAACATTACTTATTAATAGCATTCAATTTACTTAATTCCGTTTTCTTGTTACTCTTGTTGTAGCTCCAGTTCTGCATACGAGATATCTGCAGACCGTAGTTTAGACCGTGAATTAGTTATATTTCGTCGACCATCTAACATGTCCTCTAAAAGACGTAAGTTAAATTCTTATGGACATTTATCATGGTTTCATATCCTCCGATTATAAAAATAAGATCAATTGTTTCGCATACCTTAATTCCAACATCATTGACTGTTTTTGGGTTTGTTTCTGCTTTCAATCTACATGAGTGTTTAAGCTTTCTGAAGGTCCCAAATACTCCTTACTTATATGTTTCAAGCGAAATACACCATAGATTTAAGAATCCTTGATTTACCTAACAGCCAGTCATACACAACGTAAAGCCTTACGCGTATATGCGTTAGGTTAACTCTTTATACCACCACATTAAAATACAACGAGATCAAACTAATAAGATTAGTGCGACAACATAACTCAAAAAGGAGGAATGAAAAGGTATGCTTGATAAGATTGTGGAGCTTAGTATCTAGAAGATAAACGATGAATGCACCTGTGCCACTGCTACTGATTTACAACGATGTCGTCACCTGTTCTCTCCTATCACCTAGTCTACACGTATCAACACAGCTCAGAATAACATTCGACGACTTCATGTAATGACGTCACGTTTGGTTTATTCATCTCTACTTTTCCTCTATCGTACTCTTACACCAGCGAACGTTGTATATAGATGTAGGCAAGCAGTGGTTAGCCATTTGTAATATATGTCTCAACAACTTCATTCGATGAAGTTTCACAACCTCATCTACTTAATCTCATTAAATTATCAAAGATCCTTTCGTTACAAGTGTATCGAAGTAGTTATCGAATTCCATTAAAAGACAAGTACTTAATTTTTGGTTATTTAATATTATTTAAAAATTCCCATGCTTATTAAAACAAAGACGTTTGAACGAAGAATATTCTTTTCGATAAATGCTCATCAGGTTCTACATTTATTAGTTCAAAATTATCAGTGACGCAAGATCCGTTAAACCATTCTCCAATTTAATCACACGACGATTTAAATTTAGTAATGCATATGTGTCTTTCCCTCTTCATATGTGTATTTGTACCCTGTCCAAATACTACTCTCTTTGTTCACATATATGCATATTTATTATTAATAGTATTATTATTATTATTATTATTATTATTATTATTATTATTAATGTTATTAATCAAGATACACAGAATGAATTTGAATATCACTCAATCTTCTTTCCTAATTTTATTGACTTTACAACATCTTAAGACCGATCAAATGAACTGATTATAATTTTTTCTATTATTGTTATTGTTACTATTTGACGAATTTGGATTATCACTTACTCCATTTTGTAATTTCTTACCTATTCGGTTACATTTTAAATAGCATTCAGCCTTTGTCTAATCACATTTTGTCACTACCCCATCTCCTAGGTCACCCATATACAGAGACACCTATACATATATATTAGATTAATAAGCTTGTTGTTCATTTCAATTGTCGTTTACGTTTCACAAGTTACATGATAATGATGACTATTTCAACATTAACATTCGTATCTTACAAATAATCTGATGAGACAAAAAATGTATATCCAAATTATCCTTTATATTTAAATGATGTTATACCCGCCTCAGAACTGGCTATTTTTGTCACTGATAATTTTGAACTAATAAATGTAGAACCTGATGAGCATTTATCGAAAAGAATATTCTTCGTTCAAACGTCTTTATTTAATATTAAATATTAAACGCCAATTACAAAAATATAAATCATGAAATGCACAATCTTGTTCTGTACAATAACGTAGTTTTTCTTGACGTTCAATTTTGTATACTTTATCATACTCTGGAAGGAACATATAATGAACAATTTATGATGGATTTCTTATTAAGGGCAAATCACGAAGAATGTTTGAAACGTCAGATGTGATTATCAGAATATCATCTTATTTACCTTGATTGGTACTTATTAAACATTTAGTTTCATTTATTTTCACATTCTCATTATCCTGACCTCCAATTTAACCTACCAACTATTATTATGTCATTTGACAATCATGAATTACAGCTAATTAGTTATGTACCTTATACTCTGGTTTTCTATCCTTCATGTCTTTGTTTTTATCTTATCTAGTCGGGTTTGCGGTCTTGGCCTGCATGTATATCTATCTATCTATCTATCTATCTATCTATCTATCTATCTATCTATCTATCTATCTATCTATCTATCTATCTATCTATCTATCTATCTATCTATCTATCTATCTATCTATCTATCTATCTATCTATCTATCTATCTATCTATCTATCTATCTATCTATCTATCTATCTATCTATCTATCTATCTATCTATCTATCTATCTATCTATCTATCTATCTATCTATCTATCTATCTATCTATCTATCTATCTATCTATCTATCTATCTATCTATCTATCTATCTATCTATCTATCTATCTATCTATCTATCTATCTATCTATCTATCTATCTATCTATCTATCTATCTATCTATCTATCTATCTATCTATCTATCTATCTATCTATCTATCTATCTATCTATCTATCTATCTATCTATCTATCTATCTATCTATCTATCTATCTATCTATCTATCTATCTATATATATATATATATATATATATATATATATATATATATATATATATATATATATATATATATATATATATATATATATATATATATATATATATATATATATATATATATATATATATATATATATGATTGCATGGAATATATTATTAGTCCGTATTATTTGGCTCATTTCGGTGTTCCTCTTACTGTAGCTTGGGACTGAGAGTCGGCTGAAAGTACGTTAAGAATACCTGGTTGTTATTAAATATCGTGCGTCGCTTCCATAGTTGAAGCCTCTCATTATTCTTTGCCTACTATCAGAATGTTTGTATCAACAGTATTGTCGGTTAAAATGATGAAAGCTTCACTATCAAACCATTCTATTCAGTCAGCACAACTTGACTACAAGAATGCAACAACTACTGTTACTTTCTTGCTCTCTATTAATTAAACCATCCAGCCAAATTCGGCTATTCCTATTCGGTCAATCAAGAACTGTAATATTTATTTCTGAAGTAAATCGCTGTCTTTACTTCACATATGTTGATTGAATTAAACTGTGAAATAGGAATTTTTCATCTTTTATTAGCTCTGTGATTCAGGTGTCTTCCGATAATCATTTACTTAAGTTAGAATACGGAACAGGTACTCATTGACAGTATTCACTAACAGTTATGTTGTATCACTGGAGATCCTGAAGTGTGAATCTGTCGGCTACTGTAATAAACATAGCCTTTCCTCATGATTACCGTTTGCTTTTTTTCAGAAATGTACTGCTGGTCATATTAGTGGATTCAAATTAATAATTACAGTCGTAAATGTAGGTACTTTTTGAGAAGCGGAAACTATTGCATAATTAAAATTCGAATTGTGGCTGGTATGTTGAATCCAGATATCACATTTCGTCATGATCGTGACTTATCAGCTGAATGTACCTACATTCCAGTGCTTATGTCCAGGCAACTACACTTCCGGTTTTAGCGGTAACATTTACCTCAAAAGGACTGGACTGGAGTCCAGGTGTGAACACCAGCTAAGTAGTATTAAGAAGATGGATGCAAAACCTGAATTTGTTCATTGTAATGTAGGTCTAGGCACCTTAAAGTGGCACATCTTACTAAGTTCTTTGTTTTGGATCTATTTGCTGTATCCTACTTATTTTGTTTAGATTATAAACTATAGTTCGAATAAGCTATGCTTATTAGTCTAATGTATATTCACTCTTTATCCTCTTCTTGAGTTTGATCTTTCGTACATATGTTTGCTTCATTTGTACCTGTTGAATTATACTACCGTGTTAATCTTGTAAATTTGATCTCGTCGTGCTAACGTGGTATAACAACTCGCCCCTATGCTCATATATGACAGATTCTACGTTGTTCACGAGTAATCTAAAAGATTTAGGTTCTTGAACACATTTGTATTCCAAAAAAGACATCAAAATACCGATGTATCATTTTGCTAACAACCTTTTAATCTTTCCTCATCTTTTTTGTTAACATCGTTATTGATGAATAGCTGTTGATGATGATCTACCGGATGAATTTTTCGAGCATACTGAAGAAGATATTCGTAAATTACTACGTTTTTATCATAATGAATGGTAAGTAGTAGGAGAATAATCATTACTTGACCAGAAATATGTTTTTCATGTATTATTCTTGTCGCTAATTAAAAGGAATATTAATTAATCTCAGAAATCAAGTCATTTTCTGTATACATTAAGCGGATTGTGAATAAACAACACCTACGCGAAGGATTGATGTGAACTATTATTTGTATGTTTTCAGTTTATCAGATAAATATGTTTTACTTTTCCATAATTAATCGGGTCATCATATTGTTATCGTATATCTTCTATAGCAATCATTCATTTTTATTGTTCGTGAGAAAATATGAACGGAACTTACCCATTGAATTATGAAAAATAAGAATATGCTTCACTAAAAAGTATCTTGACAATTACAGTATCAGAAGCATATTCTTGTTGTCATCTCAAATAATATAGCTTTAGACTGAAATCTAATTTGATCAGTTCATTGAATATGTTTCATTATACTTTTTACAGGACTGAAAATAAGCCTTTTCAGACGTCAGCCATGCGCTATGAAGCTCGTCGTCAATATTATACTAAATATTCTAGAGCTGTTGTTCAGTTTCACTGGGTTGATAATCTTGTTATTCAAGCCTGTTTCGTGCCAAGTGAGAAAGGTTAGCTTTTAAAATAGTTTCTTTTTTTGTTTCATTAATTATCCTAATATCACTAACATGCAACACATTGCAACGCAAACCTGTTTTGTTACGTTTGGAACGAAATAATAATTCCTACAAAGATATTCATGATAACAACCACAAACCCAGCTGACATAGAAAAAAGTTAGTCCTGATCCTCATTGACTCAGTCTAGCTAAACAAAGAGAAGTTCAACTTGAGCGGGGAGGTATTGTTCTTTAAGCGAGCCAAGAAGACGAATTAACACAAATGCACAATACATGTATGTATGCATGCATATACATTAAAAATGTCCCTGGGAAATCGTTACGAAATTAATGTACTCAAACAGAAACAAAACAATTAGGCATAACATCATTTGGGGGTGGGTAACCCAGAAATAAAGATAATGTAGGAGCAAAATTAAGAAATTCAGTTTTTATAAATAAATTGCGAAAAAAAGTAGGTTTATCAGGTTATTTTTGAGGATCTAGCATCCCCAACAGTAATGCGATTAAGACTAAGTTCGAGATCTCATTTTGATGTAAATGGGATGACTATAATCTTAATCTCTCTCTCACTTAAGTGATTATTTCACTCTGTTTGATTTTAACACTTGGTTTGCATTTTTGAATATTATAGTTGAATTAAAAACGTGGTATTGTTCTTTGTATTCATCCCAGTTGGGTACGATTGAAACGGATAACTAAACAATTGTTTCGCCCCAATGTGAGATTGAAGTGGAAATTCTGCCATCGGATGCCAGCCAGCGATGTGGTGCTGATGGTACTGATTAAACGTTCGCCGAGACCCTGATATCCTGGATTTTGCTTGTGGCGAAGTCATGTGTGCATACTGCTCAAAATTCTCATACTAGGACGAGACAGTTGCCCAGCGCTCTCTGGTTTTCAGTAGTCCCATCCGAAATCAATCTGAGACGAATACAGATAACAACCTAAGATAAACCTCCTTAGAACCACATTAAGTTATGGTATTGCTGACTAACGGTTCTTACATGTTACTAATAGTAATATCTAGTACTAGTAAACCATATAGTCGTTATCTACTTAATTTTCCTGTCTTGTTAAATCTATTTTTTGTATTCGCCAATGTAATCGTCACTCGGCTACCCACACTTCACATTAATTCAAGTGATTGGTTTCACACCCACATTTTCCGAAAATCCCATTAATATTAGTATAACATTTATAATGAACAGTTTTAATGAATAAGAATACGTTTACTCCATAACGATTGATTTTGAGAAATATCTTACAAAGAATATCTCGTGAAGAATTTTAAAGCTCTAAATCGACTTAGGTTATTAGTTCAACATCATGAATTGTTTCCATATCCCTTTAGGTCACTAGTAGAACTAGTGTAATTTAAAACCCTGTTACACAATGTGGCATATTTCCTAAGTGAAAGTCAAACATAAACATCACATACCGATGATCACAGTGTCGTCAATCGATATACCTCTTCACTTAGCAATCAGATTTGTGAATTTTACTGGCAAATGGATCATCATCATCATCAGCAGCAACGTAGAACCGGGCACAAACACTTCTCCTACATTTTCTATGCGCGCCACTCTTACTGGCAAATGGATACAGTACAATCATTGAGTCGATATTTAATTGACTATTTTAGATAGAAAGCAGTAGTCGTGAAATGTTATGTGTGAATATTTGTCTTTAATCCCCACATGTTTGACCACAAGGGATGCAGCAGGACCCTATAATTATCATATTAGTTATTCTGATCTCTTTATTTATAAGGTATAATTAGTCAATGACGTCATTGATTTCTCTGTACTTATTTTCTTATAGTATCCGCACTGTATGAATTCATTCGTGATCTTCAACGTTCTGATTGGGACTTTGAATTATGTGAGTCTTTTGTCTCACATAATCGCTTTTATATTCATGTTGTAAATAGGAAATTGTTTTCACTTTTATATAAGTTTTCAATGTTTCTGTTATTCTTGGCTATTATTAGACCCTTAGCTTAATGCATAATGGGAGAAGTTTAGACCTGGTTGAATAAGGAAAGGTCGTTGAAAATCTGTTAAGATGCACATTAGGTCGTCTGTTAAATCTAGTCTCGTATAAAGAGTCTGTGGAATTCAACAGCAACATTGGAATTAATTTTGACGTTTTAGTTATGGCCCGTAATACTCAACCATGATCTGCGGAAAATAGACAAGTATGACTTTTAGTTCCATGATTCAGTCAGTGATAGTCTGTATAGGTCCTGGCGCAGTAATACATCAGAGCAAGTTACCATTAAGCAGCAACACTATGAGATGAGTAGCAGTGAGGTCGATTTTGTAGTATTATCAGTCGTAGTGTAAACATCAGAAAATGCCATCAGGAAAATGAGTTGGATTAGAAGACTAAAGGAAAGATCGAACTAGCTTAGATGGAAGATAAGTAGATGCAATTCCTCGATTGTAGCTGTTTCATGGACACTAACCTATACCACTCAGTTCAATAATCAATGACTTGATAAACTCTACTGTTTGGGACAACTTACTCGACATAACATTCCTTCTTTCATTCAGTGCGTCATATATTGCGCGATTAAGGAAAGATTAGAGAAAGAAATAGGTTTTCATATATATTTTTTCTAAGGGACCACTTGAATCACTTGAAACTCTACTTCTGCGAATAACCTGGTACAGTTGAGAGTAGCCCTAGTCTGCTTCTCGTAGTGTTGCGCTTTTGTTTAAGAAAATCCTAGTCGCTGCGTTTACATTTTAACGGTGTTATTATTGTGAAAGCCGAAAAATAATGGTTGGGTGATTTGTTCACTGGTAAAGAATACTCTTAGCTGTAAAACAATGCGTGACGTGTTTATGCTTGCTCAACATATTCAAAATAGAGGTCTATCATGTAGTTTCGAGACTGGGATTCCAGATTAGTAGTTTTCATGTCTTAGAATATCCTTAGAAAACGGATAATAAAACTAACCACATTGTCAGTATAGTTCGATTAGTATTCCCCTTATGGACCAGTAAAGGTTTCGTATTTATTCACAAGCTGTATATATTTAACTTACCAAGTACAGTTTCTTATACTCGATTTTATGCCATGCTATATATATAAAATCTAATGTTCAACTAAGTGGTAGAACAGGAATCTGATAAGCAAATTAATGCCAGAAAGTCAAACTTCTTAACTTGTCTGTATCAACTGAATGTTATCTCATTTCACATATTAGTCCGTCGTTATTTACTCCCTTCTTTTTTTGCAGATACTACTCCACCTAAATTGTTTCTTTCTGACAAAACTGTTACATTAATTGAAGTGAGAATGAAATATTTAACTTCTTCCTAATTTTTGTTAATCCATAAAAATGTTGCTCATCATATGTGTTCATTTGTATAACCTTTATTACTTAAAATGGATCATAAGACGTTTATTCTTTATAGGATAGTATTTACTTCATCATGTTGGAATTCTGTGAACATTTTCAGTTAGTCATGAACAACGTAGAACATGCCACATTATGCGCATAGGTCCATGTGCCATACCACATTATCTCGACCAGATCAAATTTGCAAGATTAACATGACAGTATAGTTCAACAGAAAGGGATGATACAAACGTATGCATGGAATAATAATGGATCTTAAGATCTAAAAGAACATGAAGGATGAATACATTTGCACTGTGACCGCTTTTGAATCATGTCATCCAGCGTCTTCAGTCATTGGTTGCGATTAATCACTCACACTCCCAACCAGGTAATCTGCATCTACCAACATGATTTAGATCAACAATCAGTGACTTCACGAACTAATACCATGTTTTGGTTTGATAGCCTCTGGTTATTTTCCATCCTACTCTTATACTATCTAAACATGGCACATTCAGGCATTCAATGATCAGGCATATACAACACATCCCAACTATTTCAGTCGATGCAGGTTTACAACCTCTTCGACTGATTTGCCACTATTTTCTAGTACTCTGTATCTTACATCAGTACTGCTTATTCGCTCATTTTACGATATACGGGCGATATTGCGAAGATTTCTATGATTAGAGATGTGAAGCCTACACATATCTTCTATTTTCATGGCTCATGTTTCACATCCATATGTTAGTACTGAACAAACGGCAATTCTGGGTAGTTGAACTAATGTGTTTTACAGCGGTTGATGAATTATTATTAGCGAGATCCAAACTAACTATTTAACTCTCATTATCTACTGTATTTATATTTTACAGGCTGACTTAGTACCTTTGTCAAGAGTATTCTATCATCCTAGTGAAACACTAGCTGAAAATGGTATGTAGTAGTAAACACGTTTTCTGAGTGCCTTTTTGATATTGCTTACTCAATTAAATTAGTATCAGTTAAGACGTTTTATTTACCTTGGCTCCTAGATAAGCATTAAAAATGTGTGTATATAGAGGATTATTTTTCGCAGCTGATCATATGGAGCTTTAGTGAACACTGCATTCATCAATTTTGTCATGTTATATGTTGTAAAATTCGTGATTCTCAAGTCTCAATTAGTCATGTACAACATAGAACCTGGAATATATATGCATAGGTCTAAATTACCACATCCCAATAACACAACAAAGTGAATACCAAGGTAGCAGAAGTCATAGTAACCTCAGTGATAGTTAAAAAAGGAGTGGACTGGACATGAACTATATGACTCGATAATAAAGAACTAATTAGTGGAAAGGCATTTAAAAATTCTTGATTTAATCGAGTGAATGCATCTGCACGATTGTGACCGATTCTGGGAGGGGCGGGATGTTTGGCAATTGATTCGAATAATCACGTGGACACTAACCATGTAGTTTACATTTGGCATTACATTTCAGATCAACAATTATGGACTTCATGTACTGTTGATGTTTTTTTGTTTGACCTTTTGCAGCATTTTTGCATCCTACTTCGACACTAGTTATCATGGTCTGTAGAGGTGAATAGTGTAAAGGATGTAGGTGAGGCATTTATGTTGGTCTATATAGATTGTAGGAGAAATCAGTTATACTAGATTTTAGATGAATCTACATAAGTGTACAGGCATAACTAAGTGAGTAAATAATCAGACGATGAAGTTTCGAATTGAACGTATTGCCATTTTTCTACTGAATCAGATACTAAGTATCCAGATTTGTAATTTTAGTAAATTCGTAATGTGTTCATCACTCTTTATTGTCGATGAGTACTTCTCTCACTTTCACCAATAATCGCTTATCGTTAGAATTTAAGTGATCCATCTGTAAATTAGCTTAACTTGAAGATCACGAAACTTAATGTAACGGTGAACATATAACTTAAGCATTACTTGTGATTTATGACTATATTGAGGCAATCCTCTCAGAGTGCACATGTAACAACAGAGAGTGACCAGTTCCTGTCCATAACAAATCAACGGGAAGATCCAAACACATCACATTATATATATACATGCCCACTGTACAAGTGTGACTGTCTAAAATCAGTAGCCTAGTGGTGAACGCGGTGGCGTTAAACACAACATGAACTGAGTGTGAATCCTGATGTAAACATCAATATTGGGTTGCAAATACATCCAACCGAAGACTCCCAAATAAGACTAAACGCGAGTCCAGGATTCCGCTTACCAATCTCAATCTAACTTAAGCGATAACATTGAACGTAGTTGGTGTTTTTCACTCTAGGTTACTTTCTTGAACATGAATTCTTGTCTTTTGCTAACATATTTAATAGGCTAATAGGAATGCATTAGCATCTGTCGAAACTACATTTTCTATTTGATGGTAGTTTACCTGTGTACGTCCGATTATGTTAGTGTAGTTGTTGTAATCGGGTAAGATGGTTTAACTCTATCATCAATAATTTTACCATACTAAAACCGTTAACTACAATTAGATTTCATTCTCATTACAGTTTTATTTTTAGTTAGTTTCATAATATCGTGTATAACATGTAGAGTCGGTTGATTCATTCATTTAATATAACATAATATATTAATTGAACAGCATGCATTCTCTTTTGGTTCATTATGTAGTTCTAAGATCCGATGTGTTAGCTAAAGCAACTACTGAAGAAAATATTAATAGAGCTCAGTCGATTGTTGCCTACTGGTATGTTGTTATATATGATAAGTTTTATAGTTATATTAGTAATGATTTCATCTCGTCAATTGTTCTAGTTTACAATTCTTTTTAGTTCACTATAACATTTAATTTTATGACCTTTTGCATATTACTTCTTTGTGTACAGTAAATGCATATGCAAATCTCTTTTGTTGCGTATGAATCTTGGAAATTCATTTGGGGTGTCTTGCATCATCAACTACCCTGAAATAAGTCACTTTATAATTATCACTTCAGCAACTTGTTTATTGAAGTTCGAGTTCCGTCACCAAATTACTTTGTCAATAATATACGATTAGTTCTTAAAATTATTTTAATGATTAGATATTACTTTCTACATTTTTCTTACCCCTTCGTCTTTATCTTTTTTAAATTTAATTGATTTCATTTAACAAACGACTTAACAGTCCACTCATATTTTAAGAATCGTAGGTGATTTTGATATCTAGTAACGCATCATTCGTTGGTCAAGTATTAATCCGACGTTGTTTAAGAAGTTGGCGGAAGATTATGTAACTAATGCATAACTTGAACGAGTCTTATGTCAATTTAGTGTAAGCTTCAGAGTATGATAGAAGCAAATAATTAGAAGCACACCTGTACTCTGACAACTGTTACATTAATCAAACAGGTATATTTTAAAAATGGTGGTCGCTTCATTTCGTCGAAATACGATATTCTGTTTCCTAAACTTTCAAAATCATTCAAGCTAGCTACTTGACCATAATTTGCTATCAATCTTAATGTCGTTTTGCGGAGTAATTCTTTTATATCTGGTCACTTACGATACTTTGGAATTAGAAGCTCCCTTTCGACATTCACTTCGTTAAACAAGTTAGTATCTACGAGCCAAAAACCGTAACACAATGTAATCAACATTGCTAGCCCAGCAGGTCGGTTAGACTGTCTGCTTGCAATTCATTATCACACGAAGAAAATCAGGCTTCCTGGTCTTTATGAAATATGTGAAAAATTCCCTATGTTTGGGAACTACATATGTCGTTCAAGCTGCTATTTCCTAAATTAGACTTGTATATCTCCAAAAACTTTAAGAATAGTCCCGTTGGTATTCCATTATAAAGTGATGAACTTTAGTCTAGACTTAATTTGAATAGACGTAAGGTGGCATATCAACTATCATTGTTTCGGAAGCTGATGTTGTTCTGGGACAGTTTGTGACCTGATTAAAACTGAAAAAAACTTTCCTATCATCCATTAGCTATCCAAATGTTTCTTCGTTGTGCCCCGATGACCGATCTACACATTCACCTCTCTAGCTAGTTCTTTTTTCTTGAACCTGGGAACGTTCCGTCTCGAAGATATACAGGGATTTTAATCATATTTATATTGTGATATGTTTGAATCTTTTTGACGATTGGATACAATTGTTTCCATTATGCCTATATGTTTCAGGGGTTTCAAATATTGCTCGGCTGCTTAAAGCCAAGCAGTCTGTGTCACGTTTAAAACTTCCATACATTGAATAAAGGTCGAGCGTGTAAGCCCATCGATTTACACTACTAATTTACACATGCTTTTAATGTTCCCTCTTTTCTACATACATAGGATGAAAAACTCATCATCCCACGATGTCATTGAGAATAGTACGTCCGGAGGAGATTTTCATGTTCAGAAAAACTTCAAACATTCAGATAGTCATGCCTCTAATTCCTCTAGTTTACCAAAGTGGCTGAAATTACGTAAGTTATTCATGATTCCAATTGATATTTATCGGGTTTGTTAAAGTAGCATCGTTTATCTTTGCTTTAAGATATCACTTTAGAAAAACATGGGTAATAACCTGAATTCCTAATTCATGGAAAATAGTTTTCGTTAGTTTTTTAAGGTCCAACATAATTGTCTTCGAATCGGAAATCCTACCATTAAAGGCCAGTCCAACGGTATTTATTGTTAAGCCTTTACTGCAAGATAATAGTCCCAGATTCGATCCACAACAAATTCTCGTGTGCGTACTCATGAGGAGCCTATATTCATACGAAATAGCTGTTCAGTTCTCTGTGGTTTTTAGTGTTCTTTAATTAAGTATCAGTCTATGACTAATACAGATAACAAGTTAGATTCTCTCCTACGACCTGTATTTGTTAACTAGTTCAGATACTCTGAACAAACCAAACTATTTATGTTGCCTCCATGATAATTGGTTATTCTGTCATTTGTTTAATAGGTCGATGTTGTTCATTATAGAGTGTAATCTTCCTTCTAAGCAATTATCCACGACCATATTCTATATACATACATAATCATCCTAGCACATTCTAATCTACTGAATGAATTATGCAAAATTAATGAAATGAAGTCTTTAGCTGAAATTACCTTCTGTCACTCATCACCCAACCGCTAATTAAATAAAAGAATGACTGAAAATGGATAGTGCAATTTTATTTAGTTATTTGAATTGAGGTGATTATGTGGAGATAGCTATTAAATTCTGTTATTTGTGTTCGTCACAGGTTGATTTTGGTTGGGTACCTACTTTGACTCCCTGATGGGATCCCATACTAAGATGAAACAACTATCCAGTGCTGTACCTAATCGACATCAATCTCTAACAAATGCAAACAACTAAACTTATTTAATTAATATAGGGTGAGCTTTTATGGAGATAGGTTCTAGTTTGTTGTTCGTATTCTTTACAGACTGATTTCTGTTGGACACTGTTGAAAATCAAGGAGCATAGAACAATTATTACCTTCTAGTATGAAACTCTTCAGCAAAATATCAATTTATTTCATATTGTATTAAACATATAATGTTGAATAAAGCACTGATTATTATTACTATGGAAACTTATGTTATATCAGTTTTATAATGAATATCATTCTTGATGACAGTTAAAGTGCGATCTCAAATCACTTACTGATCTCTTTCTGTTTCTTCCTTATTATTTTTAAGTTAAATACTTTTAACGTCCTCAGATAGTCAGTTAGTTACAGCGTAGGATTTCGTATGTACGTACATCTGCCAAGCTGCGATTACCCCAATCAGTATAGAGAGTGATGAAATTGTCAGGCCAAATCTCAGATTAGTGGTAGCAGCTACAGTATTTGTAGTATCGGCCGAGATTAGGGATTAAAAATAAAATTCAATCAAATATAAACCAGTAAAAATACGTATGATGGATTCAGAAACTTAGAATTCGGATGAGGACAAACAATGGATACACCTGCGCCACTGCGAATGATTTTGAGCCATATCATTCAAGGTCTCTAACCATTGGTTACGATTATTGCGCGAACCCCAACCAGGAACCTATCAATATAGCTCATTCCGATTGTTGTTGATTTCATACACTAATGTCATACTTTGGTTTGGCCGCCTCTCTTAAAATGTCAAATTTAGGCCGTTGACAGCATTCGAATTGTCTTCCTGTAGAACTATACAATGAAGGAATTGTAACTAAGTCTCACGGCTTTGAATAACTTTTAATCCAAATATTTAAATCTATGAATAGTGTTAGAGAATATTCGTAGCTGATGAGGATGATTGCAGTTATACTATATTGTCTGAACTGAAACTTCCACAATGATGATGAATGCTCCATAATTAAACTATTCAGCTCATATAATGCAATGTAGTCAAAATCTATAAATTCTCTATTTGATACGTTTTCTTTTTCTTGTTTCTTGAAAGGTAAATAAATCTACTATGTAAATTGAATATTATGAGCTTTAAGATCACTTCCAGTGTTTACCATTTAATTTATTCGTATTGGTAAATGACAACATCCTATTGACTTTTGAACATGTTCTTATTTTAATGAAACTGTTGTAAATTAACAATTCATAATAAAATTCCTATTTCTATCAATTTTGTGTTATAACGTGACCATCATCTATGGTTATCGGTGATAGCTGTTTCACTTTCAACAAGTTTAAACTCTACCTGTCATAATTTCTCACTAGAGCTGTAGGAACTAGTGTGCTGACTATTGTAATTGAATTGAGGGGGTGTTTGTGGATATTGGTATTAAGTTTTTTGATTTATTTCAACCGTTACAGATTAATATTGGGAAGGTACCTATGGATATCAGAGATTACTGGACAGCTGTTTCGTCCCAGCATAAGACTCCCCAACAGTGCTCACCCTAGATTCCGCCTCAGAGACTTCAGGTCGGCGAATTCCTACCTAGTGCAAAAGTAATTTCACCGATTGTAACTAAAAGATTCCAATGTTTCACTTGGCAATCTAGTCTGAGCTTTTTCAGCCTAATTTAATTAAAATCAAGTTCTAAATGTTACGGTAATCAACCAATTCACATTGTCCACTTGTGTAATGTAAATAAATAACAAACAGATGTGATGTGAAAATCTGTGTATGTATTACTGTGACCAAATAGTGACATATATATGTATATTGCTGTGTTTATTTACTTTTAATTGTTATTAAATGCTACGAGAAGTGAAGTCTTTGGCTGCGGGTCGGGGACAAGGGGACAGGTATGAATATTTAGACGTATAGTTAGAACATTTGTATAAATTAAATATGCCGGCGATTGTGATGATTTCCATAGGTCAATTAGTGCGTAACTTTGTTAAACAAGTTACTGGTGATAAATTCAATACAATTATTGACTGAATAATAATTGTTCTTGATATGCTGGGCATTTTAACATGATAGATTATCCTAGAGAACTATTTTTCTGTAGACGTTTCCAATTATTTTGGTTGTGTACTAAGTGAACATTTTATTCACATTATTATTATTATTATTATTATTATTATTATTGTTATTATTATTATTATGTTTCCCTTGCCCTATCTTATCGTCTAACGCACTAACTGTCAGTGTATCATTTTTCATCATTAACTACAGTCAATTGATTGGGTATGCGCTACTCCAGTTCACATTCACTATTACTTCTATTTTGTACAAATGTTAGTTTTCTAATTGGTTGGCGGTGTGGTTTGGTTTTGTGTATATATTAAAAAATATTGGTTCATCATCTTGTGTTCTGTCATTTCCGGCTTGGGACTAAATAGGTATCGGACATATGTGCAGTGACCAGCTAGGAATTCTCATTACGCTTATTGTGACATTGTGCGCAGAGGGTCGCATCAACCACTTGGACATACGAATCGATCATATCAGCCCCCTTCTAACGGCATAACAGTTCTTGACATAATTAACAGTGTCGATGAGGTAGATGCTAACGATCAATCATTTTTCTTGTGAATCAACAGTTAACATAGTGTAACCAACTATATTCCATTTCTTCTATCCAAGTTATTTGAGTTCATCCATATATACATTGATGCAGCTGTCTATCTGTTAGGGATTCGATATCCCTAAAAATACAATTGTTCATTTTATCAAGTTGTATTGATTTTTGTAAACTTGATTTATAAACTTTCATCACATTTTAATGTGAGTCAATGTAAGTTATATTCACAGAGTATATTTGACAATATTTCATTGTATTAATAAAATGTTTATGATTGCAATTTTTGATGAATAGTCACTATAAATATACGAATATTTTGTACACGACTCACTTCCCTTTTCACTGGAATAAAGTTTCCTGTTTTCTCGTCTTCTGACTTCTGATTTTGCGACTAAGAGGGTTCAAGGCGTTCAAGTGCTAAGATTGCGTTGCGGCTAGTCAAAGTCATCAAGCACGAGATATAACAACTGGCGACGGGGTGAACTCATCAAAATGTCATTTACCTTCGAACAACTTGAAGCCTTGCTGGAACGCCAAGAAAAACGCTATGAACAGTTTCAGATACGTATGCTAGAAACTTTAACCCAGCAAATGAATCTTACCCAGAAGGGGCTATCAGAAAACTCATGCACATCTCACGCCGATTCAATCATGAACTCCATAAATGATTTCCACTTCGATGGGTTAGCTGGTATTACATTTGATTCGTGGTTCAAGAAGTACGAAGACTTATTCACAGTCGACCTGGAAAAAATTGATGATGCCGCAAGAGTCAGAATGCTACTTCGAAAACTTGGCACGGCTGAACATGAACGCTACACTAACTACATCCTACCAAAGAACCCAAGAGATTTTAGTTTCGAAGCAACAATAAAGATTCTGTCGCAAATCTTTGGTGAACAATCATCCTTATTCAACATTCGCTACCAGTGCCTTAAACTATCAAAAGCAGGCGATGACGACTGGGTGAAACATGCAGGCTTAGTGAATCGTGAGTGTGAACGATTCAAACTATCATCAATGACAGAAGACCAGTTTAAATGTTTGGTATTTGTATGCAGCCTGCAATCACCTGAAGATGCTGACATCAGAACCAGAATTCTGAGTAAAATTGAACAGTGTCCAAGCATCACTCTCCAAGAAGTTACCAGTGAATGTCAGAGGTTGGTGAACTTGAAGCATGATACTTCTATGGTCGAGATTGGTAGTCGTCCTCCGTACGTTCACGCAATAACTGAGCGAAAAGATTCTAGTGTGCAAAAGCAATGTGGCTTACAACCTCCTTCCCCATGCTGGTTATGTGGAGAA
The DNA here is from genome assembly GCA_034768735.1 of Schistosoma mekongi. Classification (NCBI taxonomy): domain Eukaryota; kingdom Metazoa; phylum Platyhelminthes; class Trematoda; order Strigeidida; family Schistosomatidae; genus Schistosoma; species Schistosoma mekongi. The sequence continues at coordinate 5,712,276 of CM068311.1, read as the reverse complement.
TGGCACTATAAGAAGTTTTGTCCATACAAAGACCATCGTTGCATTAAGTGTCATCGTAAAGGACACAAAGAGACTTACTGTACAGGGAAGTCACATCGTCGTCGTCCACCAAGACTTTATTCCAGAAAATACAAAGCCCGTGCAGTAACCAACAAAATAATGGTGGCTCACACTAGCACACAGCTTTCCAGCCGAAGAAAATATGTTACCTTAGAGGTCAATGGCCATCGTACTCGTCTACAGCTTGACACTGCCTCCGACATAACGCTTATTAGCCGAGCAACTTGGAAGCAAATTGGCAAACCCCCAGTGTGCCCAACAATTCAGCTAGCCCACAGTGCATCAGGAGGTAAATTAAATATTGTTGGAGAGGTATGCTGTGAAGTTGCGAAGGGAAATGCAAAGTCAAATGCAACTGTATACCTCACAGAGAGTCCAGGATTAGATTTGTTGGGACTCGACCTCATAGAAACTCTGAAACTGGCCGACCACTCGATTAATCATGTCTGCAGCCGTGTCAGGACGTCTGAGATGTCGGTAAAAAGGATGAACACTGTTTTAGAAAGACACCACAGAGTGTTTGCAGAAGAACTGGGAGAATGTAATAAAGCAAAAGCACGGCTAGTCCTCAAGCATGGTGCCACACCAGTATTCCGACCCAAACGTCCAGTGCCGTATGCGGCTTTACCTATTGTTGAGCATGAGTTAGCACGCCTTCAAGAAAGTGGAGTCATCGAGCCGGTAAACTTTTCCGAATGGGCAGCGCCAATTGTGATCGTTAAGAAGCCCAATGGAAACATCCGACTATGTGCAGATTATTCTACAGGCCTTAATGAAGCATTAGAAGCCCATCAGTACCCGTTGCCGTTACCAGAAGACTTATTTGCAAAGTTGAATGGAGGAAGATACTTCGCAAAATTGGATTTATCAGATGCTTATCTACAAATTCCAGTAGCTGAAGAATGCAAACAATATCTAACTATAAATACGCACAAGGGTTTGTTTCGGTATAACAGACTTCCATTTGGCGTAAAGACAGCTCCATCAATCTTCCAACAAATCATGGACGCTATGCTACAAGACATTCCTGGTACTGCTGCTTATTTGGATGATATACTCATAATGGGTGTAGATCAAGCCGATTTAGAAAAGAAACTGGATTTAGTGCTCACGCGAATTGGAGATTTTGGGTTCCGACTGCGTGCCGAAAAATGTGATTTCCATCTGCAGCAAGTACGTTACTTGGGATTTATAGTGGATAAGGATGGAAGAAGACCTGACCCGGATAACATTGAAGCTATTAAGACGATGCCACCGCCGACAGACGTTCCAACCCTACGATCCTTCCTAGGGATGGTCAGTCATTATGGTGTATTTCTTCCAGACCTGCACCGCCTGCGAGCTCCGCTGAACTGTCTACTGTCGAAAAATGCCAAATGGATCTGGTCAGAAAAATGCCAGGAAGCGTTTACGGAAATCAAACAACTTCTATCATCGAACTTACTTCTAACGCACTATAACCCAACCCTACCCATTATGGTTGCAGCAGATGCTTCGAACTACGGAATTGGTGCGGTGATTTCACATGTTTACCCAGATGGATCAGAAAAGGCGATTTCCCATGCTGCACGATCATTAACAGCAACGGAGAGGAACTATAGTCAAATAGAGAAGGAAGCCCTTTCTATTATCTTTGCGGTAAAAAAGTTTCACAAAATGCTATTTGGCCGACCGTTCACATTATTGACAGACCACAAACCACTACTTGCAGTTTTCGGATCCAAAAAGGGCATTCCAGTTTATACAGCAAATCGTCTGCAACGATGGGCCACTACTCTGCTTGGTTACGATTTTAAGATAAAATACCAACCGACGAAGTATTTTGGTCAAGCAGATGCCCTCTCAAGATTAATCGGCCCCCATACAAAACAAGAAGAGGATGTACTTGTGGCTAACATAGAAGCCGAAGCAGATGTCCACACAGTGTTGACAGACGCGGTTTCTGGACTACCGGTTACTTTCCAAGCCATCAAGGAGGCTAGCGAAAGAGACAGAACAATCAAGATCATACGTTATTATATACTCAATCAGTGGCCCACATCGCGACTCCAGGGCGAACTTTTACAGTACTTCCGTCGGCGAGACGCCCTAACAATTGTCGATTCATGTATCATGTTTGGCCACCGTATTGTTATCCCTGAAATCCTCCGTCAGCAGGTCCTAAACCAATTTCTCAGCGGCCACCCAGGTATTAGCAAAATGAAGTCACTAGCTCGAAGTTACGCCTACTGGCCGTCAATGGATCGGGATATAGAAACGAAGTGCCGCAGCTGTTGGTCCTGCCTACAAGCTTCAAAGAGTCCAGCCAAAGCCGAACCTCAACCTTGGCCTAAACCAGACGCCCCTTGGAGTAGAATACATGCTGATTTCGCTGGTCCAATACAAGGCAGAAATTACTTAGTTGTTGTGGACGCTTTCACAAAGTGGCCGGAAGTATACCACATGCAAAAGTTGACGTCAGAGGCCACAATTCGCAAACTGTCCAGACTTTTTTCCTGTTTCGGCGTCCCAGAGGTCCTGGTGACCGATAATGGAACCCAGTTTATGTCGTCCGCATTCAAGCGTTTTTGCAGCGAAAACGGAATTACACACATGCAATCTCCACCGTACCATCCTCAATCCAATGGCCAAGCTGAAAGATTCGTTGATACATTGAAAAGAGCTCTGAAAAAAGAAGGAGGAGATAGTGTGCCGATACAAGTTGTTGACAAATTCCTAATGTCTTATCGTGTTACGCCAAACCCAGCCGTACCAGAGGGAAAGTCACCGGCAGAGTGCATGTTCGGAAGGAAGGTGCGGACTATTTTTAACAGTATGCTGCCTCAGCAAAGAACGAATAAATCCAACGGTGAAAGTCAACAGACGACTATCCGTAGTTTTCAGGTGGGTGAAAAAGTGCTTATCAGATCATTTCGAGGTGATAGAAACTGGGAGCCGTGTGTCGTTGAACGCAGGATCGGAAAAGTATTATACTTAGTTCGGGGAAATTTCGGTACGTGCACAAGACATGTCAATCAAATGCGAAAGAACGGGGGAACAGTGAAAACGCATGGACGACTTCCATTTCAAATGCTGGTGGACACATTTCCAAAGAGCCCCAGTAAGAAGGAACGCAGAAGATTCAACGCCAAAACAATCAAACCACCCCGAGTAATGGACCGCAAGCGGAACACGGTAACAAGGTTGCAAGTTGACCCAAGTAGAAAATCATACATACAAAAACCGTGAAGAGGGAAGGTGATGAATTGGCTCCCAGAAACCTCAACGAAGCCTCCAGAACGCTTGGAGGTGCCTAGTGTTTTTACCGGACTACCACAAAGCTGAACTGGTCTCGAGAAACCTATCAGCCGTTTTCTTTTTTTTTTTAAAAAAAAAAAGGGGGAGGTGTTAGGGATTCGATATCCCTAAAAATACAATTGTTCATTTTATCAAGTTGTATTGATTTTTGTAAACTTGATTTATAAACTTTCATCACATTTTAATGTGAGTCAATGTAAGTTATATTCACAGAGTATATTTGACAATATTTCATTGTATTAATAAAATGTTTATGATTGCAATTTTTGATGAATAGTCACTATAAATATACGAATATTTTGTACACGACTCACTTCCCTTTTCACTGGAATAAAGTTTCCTGTTTTCTCGTCTTCTGACTTCTGATTTTGCGACTAAGAGGGTTCAAGGCGTTCAAGTGCTAAGATTGCGTTGCGGCTAGTCAAAGTCATCAAGCACGAGATATAACACTATCGTTCTTTATATGCTGGTAAACCTTTCTGAAATATTTTGACTCCATTGAAGTTAATTTTATATCGTAATTCTAAGAAGTGTAGTACAAGCACCTATCTATTTTCTAATCATCTGAGATCTTCCGAAGATCTAATAACGTGTTCCAAACTAGATTGTATTTCTTCATTTTAACACTTAACTGCCTAGATGTTTCTCCTACAAGACGATTATTTCTTTTGATCAAATCTCCAGTAATAGTAATTTTTGTGAATAGAGAATGTAACGATTTATAGTCTAAGTGCCTCCTAGAATGCATTGATTTCTGGAAGATGCCAGTTTTTACACTATTGTCTTCTTTCAAACAAGCAATCATGGAGAGCTAGGTTGTGATTAAATAGATTAAATTTCTTTTGCTAACTTAATACTATCAGACATATGGTTACTTTTTTTGTGCATCTCATGTCAACTATTTTCATCCACAGATCGTATCCAGACGTTTGATGGGTTAAGGCATTTTATGACCACATTTGTCTTCAAATAATGCATGAGTAAATTTGTTACCGTAGGTGGAACTGGAAAGTACATCGATATCCTATCTTTCTGTCCATACGGATATCCTCGAAAGCCAAATACAATAGAACATAAACATAGTTCTAATTACTTAATCATTTCAGGATTATTTAACGGCCAACATAAATTCAATTCATTATCAGTTACTATACATTCATGTGGAAAATCTAAAGTTTCTCTGACAGGTACATTAGTAAATAAAGAAGCAACAAAACTTGTCATTATTTCATCCACTTCAATAATAGTTCCAATGATTGTGTCATTGGATTCAAATGAATTGTTTTATATTATGGGTTATATGACTTTTTGTTGGGGATGTCACATCCCTAGAATTCTCTTGGTAAACCTGTTATTTTTGTGATTTATTTGTGTAAATTTAAATTTCTCGTTTTCGCGCCAAAAATTTCCCTTTTCACCTTCAGTTTGTGTTACCCACTTAGTGAGACGCTAAATCTTATCGGTTCGTTGTTTATTTTAGTACGCTATTTGTAACGTTTCAAGGACGCTCTTTTTTGTATATATACACATGAGATGTGTGAGTCATTCCGTTTGCCGGGCTGCCTGTGAAATTAAACGCTTCCGCTGACTTTGAACTTCTTCCTCTAGTTAGCTGGGCTGGGGCTCTGTGAATAGCTTAGCTTACTTGTTGTTATGTCGCTGATCATACGTTCGCTAGCAGGTATCGAGGTGTTTATTTAATTCTCGAGAACCCTAGCACTTTTACAGGGTTTCAAAATCCTAGCTATGCACTTAGCCAGATTGCTTATTGGTGAATTTGTGAAGCTGACCACTCGTCATAGTGGTATATTATTCTTGTATAGCCTTGGAAGCTTATAAAATCAAACACGGCTTTTTGGTGGCAAAATAAAATCATAATGAATGTCCTAGTTTGAACTTTATCGATTGTTGAAGCTTACTTGTTTCTGTATTGATTCTGTTTAATGGAGAATACCGTTTTGTTTCTGCTTTAAAATTTTTTCATAAGGATCAAATTCAAGATGTTCTCTAACTTTTTAACAATACGGTTAACTTCATTGACGTCCACTTTGACATCAGTGTACATGTTTCATCAGAACGCCTGTAGTAATCGTAGGGTACACTTAAGTATTATGCGTATATAAGTAAAGACAAATATAGAGAGAAATATTGTATTAACAATTTATATGAATATGGTTTACCTGGATTTGAATCTGAAGGTTGTTTTCGAATTTAACCACGATTATACGGTCTACATTAGTTTGGGTATCAAATAGAATCTGTATAACGAAATGAAAAACTCGACTGCAGAAGATTTATCAAACATTGAAAATACGACATAGAATTATCCCGCTCAATGACACTATAACAGGAGTTAAATGTTAGTTCACCATGTCAGCGAAAAGGACCAGATTGAGAACGAAGATTCCTGGAATGAAGTTTATTTAATGCTACTATAAAAGAACGTAACAAGAATGAACAATGCACCTACAGTAGTGTATATCAAGTGTAAAAGATTAATGGTACATTCAAATAATGTTGATGCAGTATGCAATACAACTCTATTATATCACTAAAATTAATAAGCTTTTGCAAAGTGCTGTTATTCATAAATCCTAATTTGACATTATGAAATGTTCTGAAGTAGACGACCATCAAAAACTGGGAACCACTTAACAGTTGTTTCGTCCTTACGGGTCTCTTCAACAGTGGTCATCGATGACCCCCCCACCAGGGGATCGAACCCAGGACCTTCAGTCTTCTTAATGAGCACTTACAAACAAGATCACTAACCCGGCTTCAAACAGTTGATATTTCTAACTCAGTCGGTTTGCAATATATCGGCGTGATCTCATTCATAGTTATCAGTGGATAATTGTCACACACCGAACATAGTTGAATTCTACTGATCACGTTTTCTAACTAGAACTCTAGAAATGATCTCTAGAAGTTAGTAAATAAATACGTCTACTCACTTCAAAAAATGGTCACAAGACGCTGTCCGATGTAATTCATAGGAGTATAAGTTGAACATGAGTGTCAAATTTGTTAAAGGTGTGTAACATGATGTGTATGCAGAATGTATATAAATACAGATTGAATCATTTTACAATATACAGTAATATTTCTTCAGTATACACGCAGACACATTGCACTAAACATAAATCTATCACGTGTATGTTTTTGCATGATGTAAGAAACAATCTGAGAAGTAATGTGTTCAGTTTGTTTATTCATATACATATACTACATCCACTCAATTGATCAACAGTCCAAAGTGTATTCCGAACCCGACACAAATTACACACATAAACCCACCTCTTGCTATACTGCACTATTCACATATTCAAACTCATGTGATAATATGTGTATAAGAAGTGATGATAGCTCGCAACAAACGCAGAACTGGGAGGACAATTTATCATTAACTGTCAGTAGTTGATTAATGGAAGATGGTGTAACAACAATTAAATAGTCAAATGAATATCGACAATTACGATAATAACAAATTATCATCACCCAACATATTTAATGAACAAAAATTAATTATATACACTGACATCGCATTGTATATCTACTACTGGATTTACGCTTACATGTACTTACATACGAAATCACCACCGAGCAACATCCTATCATATCACACACTCATCATTCCTGAACCTGCTGGAAACTTTTCTCTTCGAAATTCGTCCATCGCCTCACTGTCAGTTGTGACGTCCTCATCAGACTGAAAACTATTTACTCGTACACTTATGTCATCACCAATCGGCAAATAATGAACAAATAATCAGTATATATCACAGTATTGTCATCCATTTACCAACTTACACAAAAGGTTTAAAGCCATCCCCTTACATCAACAAATATTCTCAGAAGTATGTCAATATTTAAGGTGAAGGGATTGTAACGGTTTTGCAAAGAAATATCAACTGAGTTGAAAACTACACCAGATGTATATTAAACACTAGCAATATTGAGAAGACTGAGATGCACTGTGCGGGACAGATTTCTCGTGATCATGTTGATGTATATGAACTCAAGATGAATTCCAGTCGACTGACCTGTGTTCATGAGGCGTTGATTAATTGAGCATCTTGTTAATCTATTGCTTCTTCCAAACTAGCGTTTTCGAATCTCCTCGGATAGAACACACATCGACCTATATGACGAAGTCGTTATAAGTGGGTGAACTGATAAATGTGCATGTATGCAATCGGATGTGAGAGTTTATCTCTTAGAATATTATGCAGCATGGTTAATACTGACTGTAATGTTACTACGACTAACGTTGCTTTGAGTTAGTTAGTAGTCGTTCTCATCAGGATATCGATATAACAGTTAACAGTGATATTAATAGTCGTGTTAATTATTATTTTGTGATGAGGGAGAACTTTGTTCGCTGGTGGGCAATACCCCCCCCCTTAATTGTTTATTAACCTAATAAGAATCTAATTAATCACATTCCGTTAAATTTTTAGTATTAGGGTTTCTGTTAGATTAATCATCTTTTAAACATTCCTTCATATTAATGGAAAGAAAGCAACATCCTGTCTGTATTGTTTGATCAGTGAGTAGCGACCGATCTGCTACATGTTACCGTATTATAAATAACACAAGTAGTTTGAGGATTAATACATCCGTCCACCCACCATTCGCAAAACTAAGTCAGCAACATTAGTGTTTTGCTTTTCGTTTTTCTTCGCATCATCTGCATATATTGTTCACACAAGTACAATTTATTAGAATAATTTTGCCAACTTCATATTTATACATATTATTGGTTGAGGCATACGTAATTACCAGGCTTCGTGGTTAGAGGCATTTGTTTTAGTGGACCTTTCTAGACTTAGGTTTTACGCTATTTAACATCTGTCAGAACAGTGTATTTTAATTTCTTATGAGACTAATGTTTAATTAAAAATTCCAACAATCTCGACAACACCTAGTTACAAGTAAAAGTCTTCATTAGTTGTTTCCGTTTGACTGTTTTTCAACTAACCATGAAATAATCTACTAGTGATGAATCTAAAAGTGATAGTATAGTTATTTGTAAATTCCCTCTCAAGATGTTACATATTTACCATTGAAATTCTAACATTTGTCATGTTTATCATGCAAATACACTAGGTTGACTCGGTAAACTGAAGTCTGGTAGAATGTTACCTGACTTCAAGTGAAGCTTTATGTTTGTCTGGAGAGAAGTGTTTGGTAATAAGTCTTCATTGAGGTTCTAGGCTAACTTTTAGACATTTAGCTATAGTGTGGAATCGGAATTCAGACATTTTACTTTCATGACATAATAGACATGCTTCGTTAGTTTAATAATTATAATAGTCAGAATAATTTTACGTAATTTATGTAAACGAATGATTAGATATACTTCAACCTGTTTTATTAAATGATTACTGGACAGTTGTATGTTATAAATTGACCTGGTTTAGGCAACTGTGGGAGACCAGGAATAATTGGATAATTGTTATGTAATAGTATTAGATACCTCAGTAGTTTGCATTTGCGACTACACAGAATAACTGAGCTCAGATCCTATAGGTTTTACAACAAACCTGTAACCAATAGACCACTCAACCGGCTGATATCCAATGATTGATGTTTTGAAATTCAGTTGGTTCTCCACATATCAGGACAACTAGATATATTACAGCAAGTAAATGTAGCAAATATATGGCGTGAATTGACCGAACTTAGTAATATCATTCATTTAATACCTGCTCAATAGTCTGATAGTTGAATGTTCAATATAAAAATAAAAGGGTTTTTAGCTCAACTTCCTAAGCGGTTTCTTGCTACGGGAACAGTTATACATTATCTGTTCCTATTATTCACTGGTTACCAATGTCAGTAATCTATTCAGTATCCAATTACAGACTGCTTTTAATTCAGAAATGATTCAATTTCATCGGTGTTCATTAATTTCAATGATTTTGTAATCAGTGTCTGTTACTCCACATGGAGCATAAGCCGACGATCAGTTTTCTCCAACCAACTCTGTCCTGGGCTTTCCTGTCCAGCTCTTCCCAAATGCAATCCATTCTCTTCATGTTTGTCTCCAATTCACGATACAATGTGTTCATGGGTCTTACTCTTCTCATTTGGCCTTTAAGATTCCAAGTAAGTGCTTGTCTTGTGACACAGTTTTGATGATTTCCTGAATGTGTCCAATCTATTTTCAGCGTCTTTTCCTAATTTCTTACTCGGCTGGAAGTTAATTTGTTCTCTGCCATATAAGGTTGTTGTTGATGGTATCTGGCCAACAGATCTGAAGTATCTTGCATAGACAGTTGTGTATAAATACTTGTATCTTTTGGATGATACTTTTCGTAGTTCTTTGTACAAGTTTTAGCTCCATACAATAGAACTGTCTTGATGTTCGTAGTAAAAATCCTGACTTCGATGTTGGATGACAGTTAGCTTGAGTTTCAGATGATTTTCAGTTGTAGAAGTGTCACCCTTGAATAGCCAAATGATTTTGTAATCTGGGCTGAATTCGATTTGCAAGTGAGAGAATCTATCGTGGGACCAGATGTGAACAGTCTACAAGGCCAAAAAGGTAACGAAACAACCATGAACAAAAGCCCAGCAAGATCATCTAGAATCATTCAGTTACAAAATTTAAACTGTCGCTCAAGTGCATCTTGTAAGTCTTACAATTTTACTGTTCAAATACTTCATCGTATTAAAACAAATAAACAAACTATTAACAAGTAGACTGTTTTACTGCTACTATTAATTTTAGGTGTTAATGATTTTCTTTGTTTCTTATGGGAAAAAATCAATAATCAATATAAAAATAAATCAAATATGTTCATTATGAATGACTCATCATTTCTTTTTTTGATTTTGTCTAAATGAATGAATTCATTAATTGATTTATTTTAATCTGATTTTTCTTTCAAAAAAGGAGAAAAAAGGAGAGATTAATAACATCTTACACACTACAATTGACCGCCAATTCAGAGTTAATACATAAATGATTCATGATGATTTTATTGGGCTGTTATTTATGGTTGTTTTATTCAGTTTTCTAGCTTGTAAACTATTCACCTCTGATTCAGTGATCTCTTCTATGAGTTGTTAACTGAATGTTTATGAAAGACACCGAATCTGTCCAGTCTACAATATAATCGATTGGTACAATGAAAATATGATTAATAGTCAGTTAAGCGATATATATATATATATATATATATATATATATATATAGAGAGAGAGAGAGAGAGAGAGTAACATTGTTATAGTTGAGTTTCATAATAATAAGAAATTATTTTTCGAATACTTTTCGGTGTTTTATTATATAAAAAACATAATCATGAAAACACGAGAATTTCCCTCATTGATCACTTCTCGGCGACTTTATTATAACAGTTTTATAATCTTAAATGTATATGGTAACAATATAGTATCTTAACAATTGATCGTAAGTAGCAACAGACGGAAAAAGGTGTAAGTTAAAATGATAACCACGAATAATCAAACATGGTAACAAAAACCAAAAATAAACATTGACCGTCTTGGTGAAGGAACGAATCTTGGGTTGTACAAAACAATGCATAAATTTTAGAATAAATAAGAAGATCGTAAGAAATAGGTCTAAAGCAATACTTTTAGGGTATGGTTATGTAATAAGATCAATTAAAGGATGAAACATATCTGGATGATAAATGGAAACAAGAGTGTAAAGTGGTTTTATTAATCAGTGACAGAGAGAGAGAGATAAAGTGATCGATATAGGAAGTGGAGACAATATGTAGGGATTTTATAAAAAAAAACCATATAGAATCGAAATGGAATAAATCCCTAATCTAAAAGACAGTATGTAAGAAATTCAGGTTCAGTCCATGGTTAGACAAAAGTTCAAACCAGTTGCCTTTGTATACAATGTTTTAGTCTCTTAATTTGTATGTCATTAGCTTCAGCAATACATAGAAGTCGTAAACTTACTGATTGGCAGATTTCTGTTAACCATGAAGATCACTTTGATTGAAGAATACAAACTGATTAAGTGAACAGTAATTACGAGATGTTCTCTAATTGCACTTCTAATGCTAGCGTTGTTGTTTTTCCGTAACCATTCAGGATAATGTCCTTTGATTTCTTTTACTGACATGCACACTGAATAACTAATGCATCTTATTCGACGAGAGTATGTGGATTCATAGGCACACCTAGTAGAGATCAGATTCTACAATTTATTCTTAGAATTATTTACGAATAAGAGTCGAGTGGAGAAGAAAATCGTCATAGTAACTAGAAAAAGTGTTTCTGATAGCATTTGCAATTCTCATCGTAAAAATATTGGATAATAGATCGCGTTTGAATTCTGTGTTTATCTAGAATCTCTTCTAAGGAGCTTGCCTGAGAGATATTGCTTTCATGTTTTGTCTATGAATCGTGTTGAGAAAGCATTTATAATTAGTGTCTTCATCTTCGATAACATCGGGGTGGGTTGGGGAGTGGAAAGGAGCAGATTTTTTGGTTTCTTCATCTATTTATCTCAATTTCTTCATTTATTATAAAATTTCTGTGGTGCTATTTATGAAATCTAAGATTTTGCTCATAATTAGAATTGGCAAAACGAACATAACACCAATCCGTATTTTCGGTTTTTGTTACTTTGTTCAATTACTCGTAGTTATCATATGACCGTATATGATCGATTGTAATTGAACTTTATTATTATCACGTATATATATATACGATTGTGCGTCTCTTAAAATGAAGTCATCAGTAAGGGATCTGTACGACTCGATTCAGAGTCACTTGCATTTAATAACAGTTGGCTAACATTATATGTATTTTGCCTGCATGGTTGTTGATACTCGTTTTATGTATCTTTGTTTATGTGTGCCAAAATAATTTGCTTCACTGTACCTTATCCTTAGTGTTATACCTGATTGTATTTTACCTCTCGTCAATCGTTGGTCAATAAACTGGCCATGTTGGTGACGTGTTCCTAATTCTATTACAACTGTCAAATAATTAATAAATTGCAATTACTCAGTGTCACAGTTTCTATTAACGGAATTATCTAATTCACCGTCAGTTACGGTAATAATCTACAAATTATGGTCATAACGTATTGGTTGTTCATCGTCTGAAGTATCACCATCTACATATC